>JAMPIV010002669.1:0-144850 GCA_024509875.1 Oreohelix idahoensis | reverse complement strand
TATTAGAGAATAATAATAATAAGGTACAACGACAATACACATACGAAATACACTTTAAAAGACTATCTTTAAGTAAGTCAGTGGATGAAATTATTGGTTTGTCAAATTTATGTGTCCTGGCGAGTTATCTAATATTTATGTTGGAATCAGGACTGTATCAATCAAAAGTGAAATCATAGAAATTAAATACATTCAATCAATACCACAATGGGTCTTGCTGACCATAATTACATATATTAATATATAAGGGATGTAGTTGTATTGGTTTAAGCTGAGGTGACTTCAGTATACACTGGTTGATTGTTTACTATCATCATCTCTGCATGTTGATTTGTGAAGATTTTTGATGGACACTTATGGAATGTTTATAATCATCTATTCCGCATCTCTATTTATACTAAAATGTTAGTTGCGATTCAGGTGCACGAAACATGCAACCTATCTTTGTAGTAATAAGAGGTAGGAATCTTCCTGCACTTCGCTGAACGACACCTTCAGCTCCACTTCTTTTGTTTCAAAAGAATGATGGTGTTTGACAGTTGTGTCTCCGATAAAAGGCAAGAACTGTTGCAGTGTAATATAACGGTCCCACTGTAGTCTGGCCACCAGTTATTGACTGCAACCACAACCCTCTGAAATCATAAGGATCTGCCTCCTTCTAAATCAACAGCCTACAGAAATATTCAACAACCAGTATAAAGGCACATTACAAACAAACAAAAAAACATGCAAGAACACTTTCTTACGACAAATCCCTTTCACCATTTCTTTTGATAGTTACCAGGTATAACCAGTATTCCACTCCCCTATATAGTTTACAACGCCTCTAGAAATTTCAGCGAATATAATGCTGTTGTCCATACAAGTGGATAGGTATTCAGAGTGCCCCTGAGCACATGATGAATCTTAAGTAATACAATTTAGTTTGGTATCTACACCTCTCTGATCAGTCCTTTCATATGGATGGCTGGTGGAACAATCGTCTAGACTCTGTTTAGTTCGAGTCTGCCTGAGACTCACTTACTTACAGTCGTATGGTATTGGTATATTCACAATCCATATAAAATTTAAATAAAGAGTTAAAGAAAATCAATCTTTATAACCACAGACTGTCAAATGAAATATCCAACAAGGTAAAACGAGATGACTATGCAATATGGCACATTTTCGATCTGCCCAATGACCCAGTGGCTTTTCATATGTTAGGATAAATTTCTCCGCCTGCTTCTCATCGATCTTGCTTAGTTGGCTTTAAGGTGTAATGTGGCAGAGAAACAGTCCGCCGTTTCGTACCAGTACTACTGCTTTGATCCAATGGGACCATGTTTAACATTTATTTTATGTAATCTAAACGATTCAAATAACATCACCCCAAATAGTGTTGGTGCCAAGGGCAAATATATTTTTAGTTTATTAGGTCAACCTAATCATACTTGCGCCTTCCTTTACAAATGCCACCCGAATCAAATAAATCCCCGTAACCTTTAACATCATTTAACCCAAATTCGTTTTTTTCAAAACATGCCATAAAAAAATTACAAGCAAGGCCATGATCTTTACTTGACATTCTGGAGTCCGGGTCCACTATAGTAATTATGGCTATAATAAGTTACATTAAATGGACTATTTGCGTAACTATTACCATATTCTTTGTCACAATCCTAACAGGAACACGAAAATAAACAATTTTTATAAGGGACTAGTTGTGCTTGTTCAGAAGTACACGGACTCGTATTTTATTTCCTATGTTAGTGTTTTTTATTTTTAGTCTACTACACAGGGTTTCAATTCTTATCTCGATGTGCTCAGTCACTCTATTTACGGTGATAAATACGTGGGTTCCTTGTGGAAGTAGCAGAGGCTAAGGTTGTTTTGTGTGACACGAGTGTCTGCATGTTCGATACGTTTTCCTCGTAATTATTGGGGAAACCCCTAGGCAAGGCTTGCCCCTGTTGCTATGTAATTGGTGCATTTAGTTTAAAATCAATGCGAAACGTGAATTAGGCATTTCATCTAGATCCTTTCCCCTACTCGTTCCACATGCATTTTTAGGCACAATTTTCTTAGACCTAGGAAAAGTATATATGTCAGAGGACGAAATATATGGATAAAATATATGGTGGGTACCTGTAGGTGATAGTTCGTGGCTATTCGTGTTGAGTCAAATAATCGTGGAAGGCGAGGCGGTAGCGAGATACAACAGTTTCTAGCAGAAGAATTCTTATATACTTTCTTATAGTTGCCGTTTATGATGCGCCCATATATTGTTATATAAAATTTTTTATAGATAGTTGTATTTAGAAATTCACTACACATGTCCCCCCCATAGAACAGAGCGTATCATATGTCAGTTCCTATTTCTAAATACACATAATGAATTACTATCTATGCCTGATGAATACTCTGATGTTCGGGGTCGTACGGATTCCTGCTTAAAAAATCAAGCTCCACATTAGTTTTTTCCTATATAGAGTAACAGGCCCACACAAAACCACACCACTCCTACACACCATGCAACCCGCAGCCTAAAGCCCACCACACCCCGGACCAAATGCCCCCATCCCCCCCCCCCACACCCACCTATCCCGAGGCCCCTCCCCCCCCTCCCCCCCCCCCCCCCCCACCTACGTTGGACCCGCATGACACATGGACCACGGGGACGGACCCCCTACCCCCCCCTCCCCCGGCCCCCGATCCTAAACCCTCCGTGTCCACCTATGGCCACACCCGATAGAATCTGGAACTGCCTCACAAACCCACCATAGGCCCAGAGATAACTAACAGACATCCAACAACACCGTCACTTAACCAGATACTACAAGACGATTGACAAAACATGTGCACACAACCACACACACACCAACAAAAGACACCCAACTGAGTTAACATCACAAACAAAACCTCAACCCCCCCACCCCCACGAGCACCCCTCCTACCCCGATGCTGGCAATCGCCACTCGACCGGCCCCTTAGAGTGGGAGGCTAACAGGAAAACACCGACACGAAAAACCAAAAAACTTTCGACCCTAACACACCCAAATACGAAAAAACCAAAACAAGCGGACAAACTTCCCATGAAAAACTAACCAACCCCACAAAAATCCTCACCAGGAAAAGCTCAAAACCACGAAAAAAAACCGTCCCAAACAATTCTACCTCACCCAACACCTTGCCCCCCACACACCCACATCCAAGTCAAAAGAAGCAAACAGGAGTTAAACCTACAAAATGACACCTCAAAAATTCTTCTGCACAGGAACAAAACTAAACAAATCCATCGACATAAAAATCGCACCAAATGGAAAAACTCACAACGTTGGTCTTGGGAACACCTTTTTTACCTTCATCCAGGTCTTGGGGTAACCACCAGTTAATACACTCCCACAAAGCTCACGTGAAACAACAAACAAACACACACCACCACACCCAACTAATCCAAACACCAAACCCCCGCTCAGAAGCACACAAGAACGCAGCAACGCGTGCTACAGAACGATCGTCACACGCCGGAAACTCAAAGAAAAAATTGTTCCTCAAAAATCAACTGATTTGCTAACTGACACCATACCATCGCAAAAAGTGGAAAGTGCATGAAATCTTCAGGGTATCGACTCAAACAAAACTAAAGAAAAATGTGTGTAACCGAAGACACAGAAAAAACAAAATACTCAAAAAGCATTTTTCAACCTGAAACGCCAGCACCACGTAACAAGCTGCGTAAAAAACTTCAGCAAAACAAGGGCAAAAGCACCTAAATAAGGTTAGTCAATCCACACGTTGATCCAGAAAAATAAAGAAGCACCTACATAACACTCGACCAAACTAGCCTGTTGCTTCCTAGAGACACCACACGCGAATTAGAGGAACAACACATTTACCCACAAACCAACCAAGGAACAAAAAAATGCTATTAATTGTAACCCCCGTCAAAACGATCAAAACGGGCATGGTGACCTTCTGACAGAAAGGCATACTCTGAATTCTCACTGTCTAATTGCTAACACCACGTCCAACAGGAACGGGGGGGCAAAACAGGAACTCAAAGTTTGAACTCCAAAATAACAGGAACACCGGAAACTAATCGAAGAATATCTTAGCCCTGCAACCAACTGTGAACTGTAGGAAAATTCACTGTGCGAAAAAAATCAAACAACGTTAACTCACCACCCGTGATAACGGACCGGTCTACCCATCTCCTCGGCCTTGTACACACCTGTTTTACCCTCCCTAGGCGATCGGATATTCGACAAATAGGCCTATTGCCCACGCCCTAGAGTCTCCGGTTCGCAATGTGTCCCCACCACCTCACTACGACTCCACAGTCACAAACCTCCCATAGACACGGACTTTACGTGTAAACACAACTAGAAAAAAAAACACCGGAACGCTTAAAGAACCCTCTAGAGCTAAATTTATTCAGTGGTGGGTAGAGCGTAGTAAGTAGGACAAGCCGGGGGGTCATGGTTATGAGTGCTCAGGTTTAATTGAAGAAAGGACAGCAGGAAAGAGGTAAAGCGAGTGTGATCTAACGGTGCAGATATGTGCTACAGAGATGTAAGAGGATAGAATCATCGTTGGTGGTGGTTGTGGGGAGGGAATGGTGTAGATGTGGGAGGATTCCTGGAGGTTAATTGCAGGGGGACAAGGATCAGTTGATGTGGTGTGTAAAAGGGATGTTTTCACAGGTGTCCATGGATTAGTGGTTCAGGAGAAATTGACACGGGTGGGTACCAACGCTTTTCCTCTGGTGGCACCTAATCCCCCCTACCCCCTACAGGGGTGGGTACCCCCTTGTCATAGAACTGGTGGGTACTGTGACCTTCCACCCAGAAAAATTACCAATTTCAGTCTGTGGGCCCCTATAGGATGGGCAGAAGGAAGGAACAAACGTGTTCCCCTGCCCTGTCCCCCCCGTATATAAGTTCTCCCCCCCATCTTCCCCTTGTTTTGTTGTGGAAGTTTTTTGAATTTACTAGGCCAGGGCAGTGGTAGAATGTTTTTATCTTTAGTGGTGACTGATAGGTCCACTGCTGGCAAACCCAGGTTAACCTTGTGCAAGTTTTCCATCCCCAATTTGGGGGGGTTGTGGTATCAGGCCCCCCTCGCCATAGGTTTGATTGGGTGGGGTGATGGTGGGGGGGGTAATATAGTGGTGGGGGTGGCACTTGCTTGTGCCGGGTTGGTTGGTGGGGTCATCGTGTCCCCAAACGTTCCTTAACAATGGGTGAACAACGGGTATAGGACTGGTTACGAATTTTTTCTGACCCCTAGGGTTGGGTGTGTGTCAACACAGAATGGGTGTGCAGGGAGAGGCCTTAACGTGTTGGTTGAGGGACACCGACTGATGGGTGGGGTGGGGGGGGACCCCTCTACAAAAAGGGGGGTGTCCCCGTTGTGGTGGTGGAACGTGGGGGTGGGGGACTTATTTCTTCGGCTTTGAGTGTTTTATGTGGGGTCACCGGTCTTTTGTGTCCCACTTGGTACAATTGTCCCTGGTGGGGGTTCTTCTCTCTATCCGTGGTCTTTCCTATTTTTTCACATGTCACGACTGAGGGGTGGGTGGGGGGGGTGATCTGGGGTAAAACAGTACGTCTTTAGGGTGTACCCGCACAAGCAATAGTGTTGAACCTTGCCATTCGTAAAACAGTCCATTGTGAAGACTTGGTCACTGTGAACATGGGGCACGTCAGCAGAACACACCGGGGTGGCCACATGGGGTAAGAGGGTGGGTCATGTGGGTGTTTGGGTTTCCATTGTTCAACGTGCCATGTATGGTTTGCCCCAGAAAAGGGGTGGAACCGAATAGGGGGTTTACCCTTACACAATGTGTCCCGACTGGGGGTGTGGGGTGGTTTGCCAACCATGTAAGTGGGTGGGGAAAAACTTTGTCCAAACGGGAAACCTGGGGGGTGTTCCAATGGGTGGTACCATGTGGGTTTTGGTTGTGGGGGGGGAAAATAGAGGTATGAAAAGGGGTGAGGGGGGGTGGGGATGATGGTTTCCTATTTTGTCTCATGGATCACCCAGTTAGATTGGAACATGTAAAGGAGAGGTGTCTGGGATCTGCCTGATGTGTGAGGGGAGAAAGTGAATGGGAACCCAGATGTAGATGAGATTTTGGTGCCTTGTGTTAAGAAAAATTATGTTTATTACAATAGAAATCTAGGTCAGGTTTTTCCCGCGTGGGGCGTGGTTGTGAACCCCCCTTTTCTTATTTTGTTGGTTTCTGCACAACAATAGGGTTGAGGTGAGTCTATTAGGGTGAGGTTGCGCGCATTCCCACAATGCTTTGTCATGGCTGGGTGGGTTATTCAGGGTATCACAAGACCATGTGTTGTGAATAACTTTGATGTAGTTGACCAACTTGACCTTGTACAGCGTTTGAACCAGAAAAAGACAGGTGTCCGACTTGTGTGGAAAGCCAGTTTGTTCGCGCTGGTTTATGGTTATTGGGTCCCCTTCCCTCCAGTGTGGTCCGTAACGGGGTCCAGCTTTTACAATCACTATCTTTAGGGGTTCAACTGAGGTTCCAAAGGTGTTTTCTTCATGAGTATATTGAGTAGTCCTTTCATGAATTAGTGGGAGGATTTTATCCCGTTATTACCGGGCAATGTTTGTGTGGGGCCGGCAAACGCTTTGACTTTGGGTCTGTTGGGGTGGTTGAATTTACCCAAGGGCTTTATGATTTCTATGGTGTCCTATCATGATGGTTGTCAAGTTCATGTGGGGTTGGTTTGGTGTGAACTGGACTTATATTTTGAGTATGGGGTAGGGTGTTGTGTTGGTGGATGGGGTGATGGTGGGTGAGTTGGTGGGGTGGGGGTTTGGGGTTACAGTACAATGGGAACCAGGTTATGTGTTGAGGGGTGGTTGGGGTGGGGTTGGGGTTGTTTAGTAGAATTCAGACTACGAAGATACCATAGTTGACCACCGGCATCATCCCACCACCAACATCGTACGCATTCATATACAGTGCTTCCAAAAGAAAAAGACAAGCAAGATGAATAACCCAAAGAAGAGAAGAACATGACCAAAGACGCAGAAGAGAAAAACGAATACTACTTCACACCTTGTCACTTCAAACATGACCCACATCAGTGAGAAGCCCTGGTTTTGGCATCTGCTCAAAAGCTGCTTCACCCCTTCACAAACGTGCAAGTGCTATGTTACAACTTTCAACTAAAGCTGAGAATAATTCATAGAGACAAAGACGAAAAGCAGGGCTCCTTGAGATAGAGACATTAGTGAAGACTCGGTCACGAGTAAGTAATGGACCTTAATGTTTTCTCACTCCTCTAAAAAAAAAAAATGCCCCCCGTTTGTTTTGGGGAGGAGGTTGGTACCGTAATTAACGCTTAGGGTGGGGAGGGTCGCCAGGAGGGAATGTAGTCACGCCCTCCTATTGTATAGTGTAAACACACTCCGCTACACCGCCGCCGCTGACACCCCCCCTTCCTACACGACACAATCCTCCCCCGCTAACGCCAACTCATAAACACACACGGCAGTACCCCGACCCGATGGCCCCTACGAGCAATAGTCCACCCATCTGAGGTAGAAATTGTGGGGACCTAGTTCCACAGTATAGTTGACGACAGAGGGACAACGTCCACAAAACACCTTCAAAACACCCCCACCCAACATATCCCCCCCTTTACCATCCATCCCCAAAAGACAAGGTCAGATAACCCCAGGTTTTTGTTTGCTTTTTTTTGGGCTTTTTTTTTTTTTTTATTTCTTTCACCGGTTTGTAATCTCTTCTTCTCCTCTCTTTCTCTGATCCCTTACCTAGTACTGCAGCCTAATCTCTTGAGTTTCCTTTCTGCAGCTTAATATTGTCTATAGCATTTCTTCGTTTCAGAGCGTGTCTGCCTAGCTTTTCTTTCACTTTCTCGAGGACTTCCCTTGTCGGAAAGCCACTCTCCTGTCTTCTTAACTGGTTCTCGGGCTACGTGCATTAATCTGCGGATAGCTGCCTCTTTGTACAGCCTCCAAATATCCTATGCAATAACCTCTGTAGTCTCCTGTAGCCTCATCGACGCTTACATTCCGCATAAATGGTAACTTCTTTATTTTCTACTCTTCAGACCCTGTAACCTTTATACAGTGCTTCTTTCTTGACTTTGTCTTCTGTCTTCGCGTTAAATAAACTTTTGTCAGGGAGGCCAGTAGTGGTCTGTACATATTTCCGATCAAGTGATAACTTGCCCATCTAAATGCTTAACTCTTTGCATGAGTCTTCTGTCATTCCACAGCAGCAAGATCCGAAACTTGGCCAAGCCTCCGCCATTTCCATTCTATCAGCCTCTAAAATTTCTTCTACAATATTGTCTAACCAACAATTCTAATACTCTAACTAATATCTTAATGGACCAACACCAAGGAACGTGAGTAAACACTTATTTAATTTCAGGACCAAACTGGTGTCCATTTTATCTTCTTCGTAATTACTATCGTCAGAGTGAAATTACCCCAAATAAATTTTTATTAGGGAAAAGATTTCCAAAGAATCTTTGAAGATGCGGGGAGTCACCCATATGAGCTACAAGTATCATTAATATGTGGGTACAGAGGTGTGCTGTTATAAATAATTCATAGAGGGACTTAGGTTTAAAAGGGGATGCTAGTTGAGTAGTCTTCTGTGGTACTGAACTGAGTTCAGCATGATCGAAAACGGGTGCCATTGTCTATCCCATTTAATATATGTGTAGTGTAACCTTTGATAGAATTATCCTTTAATGTGCTGCCACATATGCTAATTATATCTAACAGTTTTTCTACAGAATACTTAAGAACAGGTAGTCACTCTCTGGACAGTTAGTGGGTAGCATTCGAACTACGTTGGGGGTTTTTTATGTCTAAAAAGGAATGATTTTAGTGTATGATGAAGTAGGAAGGCATGTAGACTTCTGATATAGACTTGATTAAAATACTTTTAAAGAATTTAAAATCCCACAGCACACTAAGACGACAACACTGTAGACAGGTCTCACAGTATTAGTCAACTCCTCTAGGAGTGTTAGACACCAATGATAATGTGGATACGTTTTAGGAAAGTCTCTTGTATACAGCTTTGTTGTCTAAATACACTTTGAGTAGTATACTGTAAACTCCTGTACTTTGCTGTGACATGCTAGAATGAAAATGTGTCCTGAATATCAATCTACATATTAGGGTATAATTTTCCGAGGAATCACTTCATCAAACATATTCTTTTAGCCACATTAAACCTCACCTGGGACAGTTAATTGATGTCATGTAAGGGTCAGAAGTTTATCATTATCGAATAATAGTAAGTCGACAGAATTTCAGTTTAAAGTACATAGTTATCCTTTGGGTAGTGTCAGTTTTGTAGATCAAATGAGTAATAGTGAAGCGGTTAATACGGGTTTAACCCAACTGAACATAGGGTTCCAAAGCATTACTGCAAATTGGAATTATTATCTAATCCATGACTTAACAGTACCAGCTCACTCTTTTACGGGGAACTACACTTTAAATGACAGACTTTAGTTCTCATGTTACCTGGATGAGTATGTCATTAATGTTAATTCAATATTATTGTCCTGAATCCTAATTATTTGGAATCACAGTACTGTCAATTCATAAGTGAAATCTCATTAGAGTTACTATATAAATACATCAATCTAATTTTATACAATCTGGACCTTAGCTGAACCATAATCCACAGTATATTATTATTACTTGGGTAGGGCTGTAGTGGTATTATCTAACGAGATGGTGTACTTTCTAGTATTTACACTGTGTAGTATTGCTTTGATTATATGCTATCATCATCTCTTGCCCATGTTGTTTGTAAAGTTTATAATGTGGACACTGGATGAGAGTTTGTTTATATCACTATTCCCAGTCTTCTTATTATGTCTAAACTATAAATGGTTACGTTGATGCGATCAATGTGGGCTAGCATACAATTGCACACTATCTTATGTGACTATGATGCTACTGACTCTTCCATGCACTTCGTTCTGAAATACGACCAACTTTCAAGCTCCCACTAGTCTTCACCAGAATGACATGGTGCGTGTATAAACTGTTGTTTCACCCGATATAGGCAAGCACTGTGGCGCGTGACAGCATGATATCGAGTCTCCCACTGCTAGTCGCTCATTGCCGTGTGGCTCACAAGTTATTCGACAGCAAGCCAACAAACCCTCTAATAATACAGAGAGGATATGTCCATCTTCTCGATAATATCATAACGAGCCTACTAGTAAAATATTCAACAAACCGAGTAAAGGCACGATTACAAAACAAAACAAACAATGCAAGATTCAGCCTCTTTACGACAATCCCTAATGTTCACACACGTAGTTCTTTAGATGTGATAAGGCACGTAGTAAACACACAACACACACTTTATACCAGTCTTCTTCCTCTCCCACTATATTAATAGTTATCACACGCCCTCTGCGAACGTTCACTCAGCAAATAATATGTATGTCCATGACTAATCTATGGTAAAGTAGCCGTATATCTAGACTCTCGTCAATGAACATACACTATTAATAATAAGTTAGTTCTTGGTCTACGACTCCTCTGCTTCTGCACTTAGCACTACTCCTTTCATCAACTGCTTGAGGATTCACACAATCTGCTATACACCTTCTGTTTTGAGTCGCATAGACTCACTTACTTACAGTCGTATATGTTTAGGTTATTTCACATTCTATCAAACATTTTATTAATTTTAAACTAAAATTGTTTAAGAATAAATCAAAAAATCAATCCTTTACCCACACACACACACACACACACACACACACAAGGGAAATCAAACTACTATAGTCAAACTTGAATGGACTAGTGCAATATGGGCACATTGTCGATCTCTGCCCTATTTGTCACGACGAGTCTATTTCCTATTCTTTATTAATGAATCTTATTCTCCGCCTGGCTCTCATAGCGGTCTGAGCTTTTGCACCGAAAGTGACCATTCTATTACTTGAAATGCACAGTAGGGAACAGTCCCCGTTTCGATACCAGTATCTACTGCTCTTGTCGCAATGGGAACCAGTCTTCTTACATTTATTTTTGAATCTAATCGTTTCAAATAACAACTCCCAATGATGTTTTCCAGGAGGAGCAAATTTACATCACACTTTTTGGTTTTAGTATTATTTAGTTAGATCTACAACCCAAATCATACTTTCGCCTTTTGTCCTTTTAAAAGTCCACCCCAATCAAATATCGCCGTAGTTCCCTATTTTAAGCATTCTCATTAATCTCTCAAAGATCGTCTATTTTTATCAAAACATTGCCATTAAAAAATTGACAGAGTCAGGCTTGATCTTTACACTTGACAGTCCTGGTTCGGTGTCTCCACTATAGTAATTTATTGGGCTATAATTTAGTTAATTAATGGACTATTTGCGTAACTATTAACCATATCTAATTCTTTTTGTCAACAAGTCCTAATGCTAGGTTCACACGAGTAATCACAATTTTATATGGAGGACTTATTGGCTTTGGAGTATTCTAGGAAGTACAAGTTTTTTTGTTTTTCTATGTTAAGATGTTATTTTTATTTTTAGTCTAACTACTCGTTCCAATTAGTTCAATTATCATGTCTGGGTGGCACAAGTTGCTAGATCTTCTATCTCAGTGATTTTACGGTTTGTAATTAAGTGTTACAACGGTTGGTCTCCTTAGTGAAACATACAGAAAGCTAAGAGTGTATGTATTATTTTGTCTTGACAACCGTAGTTGTCTGCATGTTCTAACTTTTTCCTCGTATTTTGGGGAAAAAAAAAAAGGCAAACCCCTAAGAGCATGCTGCCCTTGTGCTGTTATTGAGGCTTTGTAGTTTTAAAATCAATGCGAAACGAATTAGCATTTCATCTATCCTTTCCCCTCCTCGTTCCACAATGCATTTTTAGGCACAATTTTCTTAGAACTAGGAAAAGTGATTATGTCAAGGACGAATTTGAAAAATGTGGGTACCGTTTTGCAGCCGCAGGCGACCTTTGTCTTTACTGACTGTGTGTGGTACACCACTCTGAGTGGAGACCTCCCAGTAACAAAGACTGCTGTGTCCGTCACAGATTTTGCTCTTTTCCTCAGACCTACGGGTCCTGAGTGTTCCTCTATAAATGCCTTTGTGCAGATGAGGAAAGACATCCCTCGAAACCTTCGGGTATATGAGGCTCTGTCCATTTTGGCTGGAATGACGTCTCGAGTGTTCGGTGGTTTTATAGCGAATATGAGTACACATGAGGGCAAGTCCGGGCACAATGGGCTAATCACCTGTTTGCCAAGTCATTTTGATTACATGTCCTGCCCATGGGCCTTGTGCACTTGGGTCCCCTCTACACCTCGTTTCACGGGGTAGAAGAGGTTCCGATTATGAGATGAGATGAGATGGGTACCGTTTTGTTCTGCTATTCGTTAGCAAATAATCTGAAGGCGTAGGCGATACCAACAGTTCTAGCAGAAAATTCTTTTATACTTTCTTATTTTGCCGTTATGCCATATATTGTTATATATTAATTTAGATATTGTATTTAGAAATTCACTACAATCCCTGCCATTTTTTTTTTTTTTTTGCCACTGTTATTTATTTCCCATCGAGCTCCCCCTCCCCTTTTTCTTTCTACCCCCACCCTCCGCATCATTCGGCAGTCCCGGGTTATGTTGTCTCAATACATAAATACTTGGGCCAGTCTTTCCCATCCAACAGAAATGAAAACGCATTATCTTACCATCTGTCTTTACCCCCCTTATCTTCTAGTTCTCCTTCCACCCCTTTCTCCATACATTCTCAGGCGTCTGCCTTATCCGTGGGGTTCACGCCGCCCTAGCTAATTTCGTTTTATTTCCTTGGGCCGCGAAGAGGCAAATCGAAGTGTCGTTTTCACTAGTGATGAGGGTTGATAACCCTCTCCTGCATTCCTGGTGAAATATCATCGCGTGAGAAGATTCCAGCAGACCAGGGCCTGGCCACTGAGAAAGTTCCAGTGTAGCGGCGGGGAGGTTAAAGGGATGATGGGTGTAGGGCGCCCAGGAGATTGTAGGCAGATGATGAATGTACATAAGAGGTCAGTCAGTGGACCAGCCAGTTTTCAGATAAGTCTGATGTCTCTTAATTCTCCTTCTATTCTTCTCACGCCGCCCTGCTGTCTTGTTATAATTCTGTTGCGTATCTTACTTCACATTCTTCAATTTATGTTTAATGGTATAGCTCTTGTTTTCTTCCCCCCCCCCCCCCCCCCCCCAGTCCAGTTTAACACTGTCTTCATGTCTATTATGTATTGATATCTGTTGCCTATCTATCTTTTTGATAGTGTCTGTCTCGCTGTCTTTCTCTCGCTCTTTCTCTCTCTCTCTCTCTCTCTCTCTGTCCATCTCTCTCTCTTGTTTTTTTTTTTGGTGTGCCTTTCTGTCTGTGAATAACTAGGCTTTTATCAATGTCTTTCTGTATGTGTCTGTCTGTCGGCATCTTTCTTTCTGCATCTGTCTTTTTATCAGTCTGTCTGTCTCTGCATGTCTTTTTTTTCTATCTGTATTTTTTCTTTCTATCTGTGTCTATCCTTCTTGTCAGAGTTTCTGTATGTTGTCCTGTATCATTCCGTCTGTCTGATATTTCTGTCTATCTGTCTATCTTTCTGTCTTAACTGTCGTCCTATGTGTGTTTGTGCCTGTCTGTCTGCCCTGTCTATCCATGTGTCTGTCTCTTTATCTATCTATTTGTATGTTTGTTTGTCCGTCCATCCACCCAGTACAGTTTCCGTATGTTTTCTACTCAGACTTAGGAACCTTTATTCTCTGTTTCGCGCAGGTTTATTTGTCTTTGATTGCTAATTAACCTTTAAACATTAAAAAAAAAAAATTCCCAAGTTTCCGCCAACAAAGTCAATAAGACCGACCAAATATTGACACAGCGTTGGCCTCGTTGCCAACAGACCCGTTGTAACGCGTGACCACGGGCGTCCATGGTTTTCTCGCGTCTGATTGTTGTTGTCTTAGTCCAGTACACACGGAACACAGACCCTACAGTTGACTGTTTAGTTACTGGTACTATTCAGTTGGTCGTACTTCTTAACACTGTGGCTGCCTCATTTGGCGTGTCTGAAGTTGTCAATATCGCTTTACTCCATGTCACAATCCCTCCAAGACTTCAGATGAAGCCTGGGTCACTTCACAATGTGAGGCCCCTTGTGTAGATGTGTTCAGTCAAAACAATGTTCATGCAACAATAACAGGGCAATCCACATAGGACGTCAGTAAACTCACGACGTATAAAGTCAATGAGTCTTGAAACAGCCGTTGACGTTTTTCTTCATTATTTATTGTGGACGCCACAGTGACAAAATGGTTACGCAAATGTGTAGGCACATCAAACAGTCATTATCACAGCAACATTCAATACAGCAATAAACGGTAGACAGCATTACAATGATGAGTCAGATGCATGTTATATTTCATAGTGCTGTAAATGTAGTCAGGTGAAAAACTCCATCCTTTTCTATAACAGCCAGGAGATAACCAGATGTATGAGATCAGTTCACTCTCCTTAGTTTGACTTCAGCAAGACAGACACGTCTGCCGAAGTATAAATAATGTCCTCAAAAAATATCCTCTAGATAATAAAGGTTTTCTAAACCTAGTTCATTTAACAAAGTAGCAAGTAATGGTCCTTGGTACATGCATCAACCGATGCAGTACAATGCAGCGACATGTGAGCTGGGAAAGAACATCTCGTGACGACGACTTTCGGAGACAGGCTATGAATCGAAATCGCTCACGACCCAAAAATCGATAGAGTTAATGAAAAAGTCAATTTACCTTGCTTTCATGAAATACACAGAAATATCACGCCTCCCGACATGTGGGAAAACACTAGAGGTATTATCTCGACTAAACGAAATATCCATAAGAGGACTACACATCCCTGACAGAACAAAAAAAATAGCGGAGATCCCCTCTTCAACGAGGCATCTCTTTCGCCATTCCAAATCGCTCACTCCCCCACTAGTGGTGGGCGGAAACCGATCGACCAAACAACAAGACAAGTCATGCGCAGTCCAGCGCAAAAATGACCACAGCTCAAAAGTTAACTGCATTCGATACCAACGCGAGAAGACAAATGCTTACCGAGAAAAGTGACTATAGATTTCAAGCAGTTGTTGCCCTTGCGTTATAAAACAGATATTGAAATAAAACGATGTTGCGAGAATTTATCACGCAACATATCACCACCTCCTCCCGATAAAAAAAAAAAATGTGGAACATATTTTTTTTTCAATATCAAAGAGCAAGCGATAAGCGGCTCAAACGCACGAATTATGCGCTGATAATTAATTAAATTGCCAAACAATAGGCTAATTATAGAGTGTCTGGTGAGGATATACCTCAACAGAAAAATAAATATGTCTCAAAAAATATTCACATCGGGGAGGTGTCACCAACACACATCACGTTAGCATGTAAACACAATATACGTATGCAAGTTACTATAATCATCATTAAACAGCATACTCTAATATTGTCTTTAAAAATGGATGTACAAATCTGATAGGAAAATTTAAATAGTACATTCTTTGACATGTAATGACATAAGTACATAGTAAAGTTAAACTACATGACGATCCAGGACATATGCTCTGGTATTCCGAGGGTAAGTACACAATCTAGAACTCGTAAGGTAAGTCCTCAGCTCAACAATGACATTCTGAGAAAGTACAAGCAATATAATGCTAATTAATAACTAATATGCTTCATAAGGTACAATACATTATTAATAATTGTGGCTGTTTAGTAAACTAACGGCCCTTATATTAACTACTCAGTCCTCCTCTATCATTTTAAAAAAACGAACAGAAGAAGATGACAACAAAGCACGATAGTGTGTACATATAAAGTAAGTACAGATGTGCTAATCTATTGTAGAAATATAGGTGTGTTATGACTCTGTAATATATAGAAATATAGGACAGAAGTATTAGTTGGAGTCATGTGGGCATCTAGACAAAATGTCAGCCATCACATTATCCGCACCACGGATAGCTCGTACCGTGAAGTGAAAAGGTTGAAGAGCTATAGCATATCGGTGGATCTCGAACTCTTCAAATTCTTAGTCTGAATAGCTGTAAGAGCTTTCTGATCAGTCTCTAGAATGAAATGTGCGCCCAGGAGGAATCTTTGTAGCTTTAGAATTGACCAAACCATCGCTAACAACTCACGGTCTAAAACCGAGTAGTTCCTCTCTGCCGCATTTAGTTTTCTAGAAATGTACATAACAGGATGCAGAGTATTTGCATATTCTTGCATCAGTGCTGCTCCAATCCCAGTGGATGAAGCATCACTCCGAAGAACAAAAGTCCTATCAAGAGTAGGTAATCTTAAGATGGGAGGAGAAGAAAATATATTCTTGATTTGGTCTAGTGAAGATTGGCATTCTTCAGACCAACGGACCAGATTAGGCGAACCTTTCTTCAACAATGTTGAGAGAGGTGCCATGATCGAAGATAAATTTGGAATAAATCTCCCATAAAATTGAATTAAACCTAAGAGACTCCTAACTTGTTTCTTCGTTTTAGGAACAGAGATGTTCAGTATTTTGGAAGTATTGTGGTCTTCTGTCTTCAAGAGACCATGACCAACACGATGACCCAGGAAAGAGATTTCACCAAAACCAACAAAAGCTTTAGAAGGTTTTGCTGTCAAATTATTCTCACGTAGAGTGGACAGTAAGTCATATAACCCTAAATAGTGATCTTCCCAGGTATCACTGAAGAGACAGATGTCATCTAAGTATGCGATGACATCCGAACGATGTGACAGAATTCGACGCATCATGCGAACGAAAGTGGCAGGGGCGTTCATGAGACCAAAAGGCATAACATTCCATTGAAATAGACCCCTAGGTGTAGAAAAAGCAGTAAGAGGTTTGGCATGCTCTGCTAAAGGCACTTGCCAATAACCTTTAGACAAGTCAAGTTTAGTGAAGAATCTAGAATTAGAAAGTCTAATCAGTAGATCTTCTAACAAAGGCATCGGTTCAGCGTCGAACTTTGTGACCTGATTCAATTTGCGATAATCAACGCAAATTCGTATGTTCTTATCCTTCTTCCGGACAATAACCATGGAAGAAGAATATGGTGAAGTCGATGGTTCAATTATATTTAATTGAATCATTTCATCCAATTCCTTTTCCACTTGCGACTGAAAGTGTATAGGAATAGGATACGGCCTAACCCTAATTGGATTATTGTCGGTAAGAATTATGTCATGTTCTATGACATCTGTGTGTCCAGGAATGTCAGTGAGAACAATCCTGAAATGTTTGTAACATCGACGAGACTTGTCGATGTTCGTCACCAGAAAGATTAGGAGAAACAGAAACGTTTTTCCAAGATTCCGTGGAATGTAATGGAACCACTGGAAGGGGAAGGTTGACATCAGAGAAGGTAGCTTCCTCATCCTGAATGACAGACAGGGATGAATAATGACCGTGAGGTGCAGGAGCATCATCCGTTGCCTGGAAAATAGGCAGCAAATAGTCCGGACGTTCGTGAAATTCCGAAAGCATGTTTATGTGGAAAGTTTTATGCTTTCCATCAATATCGACCACATAGTCAACATCGGAAATCCGAGAGACTATTGCATACGGACCTTTCCATGCAATAAGAAGTATATTTTCCCTACTGGGGAGTAGGACGAATGCTTTGTCACCTGGACAAAGTTGTCGTAGACATCTATTCTTGTTAGCAAACTGCCTTGCCTTCTCTTTAGCAATTTCTGATGAAGCAGTTGCTAGCTTACATGCCTCAATGATCTTTTGTCTAAGAGCAATGACATACTCATATGAGGATTGAGTTTCATCGCTAATATCATCGGCAGTGATGAGATCGTGTAATAAAGACATAGGGCCGCGTGGACGCGCGCCAAAGACAAGTTCGAAGGGAGAAAATCCTGTGTGTTCATTAGGGACTTCTCTATAGGCAAAGAGAGCCGCGGGTAAAACCCTGTCCCAATCTTGAGGATGATCTTCAGTTATCTTACCAAGCAAAGTCTTGAGCGTTCTATTCAGACGCTCAACTAACCCATTAGACATAGGATGGTAGATACTACTGAGAGATCGTTCAATATGTAAGGTAGACATTACCTGTGACATAGTGTCAGATATGAGTTGAGTGCCATGGTCTGACAATATTTCTCTGGGGAACCCCAAGCGAGAAAATATCAACCAAAGAGCATCTGCGATATCTGTAGTAGATATGCTCTTAAGAGGAATAGCCTCTGGCCAACGTGTGCACATATCGACACATGTAAGGATAAACTGATGTCCTCTGGCCGACTTGACCTTAAAAGGGCCAATAATATCTATGGCCATTTTCTGAAACGGCCGAATAGGAATGTCAGCAGCCTGGATAGGCGCAGCATGTCGTGGTCCTCTAGATTTGACCTCCTGACATACCTTGCATGATCGGCAGTAAATACGAATGTCCTTATTGACAAAAGGCCAAAAGAAAGCCGCAAGGACTCTCGACTTCGTACGGGCAAAACCCATATGTCCAGCACATTGCGAGTCATGAGCATGTTGTAATATTTGGACTCTCATGCTCTTGGGAACAAGAATTTGCGAATGTGCCGACGTAGTCGAATCTTGTACCATACGTACAAGTACGCCGTTTCTCATTGCAATCCAAGATTTTCTATTTGTATCCTGATTCGGATCACCTTTCTTCGCAAGAACGAAGAATTTTTTTAAAGAAGGATCTTCTTCTTGCAATTTTATGAAAGAGTCACGAGTAATTACTAAGTGACTATCTTGGCTATCAACTTCATTATCACTATTCAGTGAAGTTTCGGGTGTTTGTAGAGCTTGTGCTCTTGTAACTACTGCATTTGTAGCTTGCATGTTATTATCTTCCCAAGCAGCAATCTGCTGTGGGGTACACTCCCTAACTCCGTGAATACGACCAATAATAAGGTCCGCAATAGGATTAGGTAAGAGACAAGCATGCACATCTCCAGTAAAGAAAGGAGTGGCAATGCGAATTACAGCAGTAGGATATTTTTTCTAGAGTGCCGCCAAATGTGACACATTTAATAACCCTTCCTGTAGCACAAGATGGATCTACAAGCGATTGTCTAACACCAATAGTGGTGCATCCGGAATCGAAAAGTAGTGAGACCGGAGTATCATTAACAAGACCCTTATGTAGAATTAAAGAACCCCTCCCGTCATGCGCAACAGCAGCAGGAAGAGCGGGAAGTGGGTGACCACAACTCAAAGTAGTTATGGTACCCGGTTCGAATAAAGTACTGCATTGGGGGCATTTGTTTGCTCTCTCAAAGTCAAAAGCAGAACTAGTGACAGCGTCAAAGTTTTTACTATCAACAACATGATTACAGGCTCCCTCAGTTTCCTGTTGTACAGCATTAGCCTGCTGATATCTCTTTTTTTTGTGTTGAGATCTACCCCGACTATTATTACCTCTGAAGTTATCAGAGTTATTATTATCTCTGCAGTTATTATTGTCTCTATTGTAATTGTTATACTGGTTCGAATTCCAGTTTCCACGATTACTATCATGTTCACATTGATGCGAACATCTATTTGTTTGGTTCTGAGGTCTTCGGCAGGAATAACCTCTATTACCATATCCTCTTTTGAAATGCTTATAATTATTAGGGTGATAGTAACGACCACTATCAGGTTGTCTCCAATTCTTCGAAGAAGAATCACCATGAAATTGGTTTCCATGATTTTGACAGAAATTTACCGCTGCCCTTTCTATCAAAATTTTGTTGGGATCTACGAGCAAAGTTTTGACCATACGGAGCTGCCGAAGCAACTGGTAAACCTTCTTTCACCTTAGAGTTACCCATGGTTATGTGTGGGTGCGCAGTTACGTATTGGCAACAGAAATCTTCCATTTCTTTTATTGTTTTAGGTTTACGTTCATGAAGGAAAGCAAGGAAAGACTCATTGACAGACGACATGACTTTGTCTCTAAGTATTAAGTCCATAAGTCCTTCATAAGTTTTTTCCGTCTTAGATAGTTCAACCCATCGTGAGAAAGTAATGCGTATTCTTGCAATAAACTCGGAGAATTCAACTCCATTTTCAGGTAACATGTTTTTAAATTGTAGACGATAGCCGTCTTCGTTAAGCTGATATTTCTTTAACAAAGCGGCCCTGACAACCTCATAATTGCTCTTGTCAGGTTCATCCACCATATTTAATATACTTAGAGCTTTACCTGTCAGTATCCCTGATAACTGATAAACATATTTTGCTTTGTCTATGTTATGAGCTGTACATGCTTGTTCAAATCTGTCCAGATAGAACATTATGTCATCACTGGAAGGACTAAATGTTGGTAACTTAATCTTAAAAGTATCATTATTAGCCTTCCCAGAAGATGAACCCTTGTTTGAATCATTACCATTACTCATGCTCGTCAATTTCAATTTCTCCAACTCTAAAGCTAAGAGTTTTTCTTCATGTTCCATTTTTGCTTTCCTCTCATCAGACTCTCTTTGTAACTTCCTTTCTTCAGCTTGAGCCTGCATTTGAAGTCTTTCATTTTCAGCTTCTTTTTCAAGTCTTTTATTTTCAGCTTCTTTTTCAAGTCTTTTATTTTCAGCTTCTTTTTCAAGTCTTTTATTTTCAGCTTCTTTTTCAAGTCTTTTATTCTCAGCTTCTTTTTGAAGTCTTTCAGCTTCTAGCTGTAGCTTTTTTCTCTCCTCAGCTTCTGATTCCCTTTTTTGTTTTTCCATTTCCATTTGGAATCTCTTTTCATCCACCTGCATCTGCAGTTTCTTTTGTTCAGCTTCCATATGCAGTTTCTTTTGTTCAGCTTCCATTGCTTTATCATATCGAGCAGTTGCAAATTCTTCTAACTTATCACCAGTCTTCCCAAGCAATTTACCCTGCTCAATAAAGTGCTCAAATGTAGACATGTTGTCTAACATATGAGTCCAAAACCTGAAATAATTAACTAATTTATTTCAAACCTAAGTGTAACAAGTCTTAATTAAGCACTTGTATATTCACATCACATTATATTATCCCAGTCTCTGTGGGAAACAAGTCTCCAATCAAAGAACTTGTATATGAAATATCAGCACTCAAATCTTGATCATAAGTGCACTTCTCATTCAATAGTGCACGACACTATTCATCATTCATTTATCATCAGTATAGTAGTAACAGTGCATTAGCATAGCCCATTAACTAATTACTATAACTGTAAACAATGACTATGTAAACACATGCAGAATGTAAACATTGAAAATGTAAACAATACAAACAATGTAAACAATAACAATGTAAACAATAACAAAGATCAGCAACAATACAAAAACTTTCGCAGAAATCAACTAAAAATAAAGCAGAAATTAATGAAATATCACAAAAAATGTGACGATATCTGCGATAGAATTAAACAAAATACATGACACCACAGTGTATAAACAAAAATGTTGTATGAAACTAAATTATAGACAAGAGTAGGCTAACAAATACAAACAAATCACAACAAAACTAAAGAATGTGAAATAATAACGAAAACAATATTAAAACATGTCATCACAGCTAACATAAATAGCAACAGAAGTCGCTTAGCAAATTCCAGTATCGGAAATTTGCAAACCCTACAGAAAACGCTCACAATAGACGACCTCTATGACGTGGCATAATCTAACGGAGACACCACCCAACCGAGAACCCGCTGAAATATAAACATATAAATATACAAATAACATATAGACATATAAACATATAGAATGAGATGATACACAGAAGACTCAGCAGAAGTATAAGGGCACAGTTTACATACAAACAGGCCACTTAACTTAAAGGCTTCCAATCGTAGAACAGCAGAAAAACGGATGTCAATCAACGTCCTAAAGAGCGAAGCTCCAACGATGATGGCACATCTGAACTGCTTCCACTGCTAACACGATGGTACAAGAGCTTCTGAAATACTGTGTGTTGAGTTGTTTCGGCACTTGACCTTCTAATCCAAAAGTAAGTTGATGGAAATCGGTACTTGGCCTTCTTCAGAAAACAACCCGTTTCAACCGGCACTTGACCTTCTCAAAAAACGACAGCACTGGAACCTTGACAGCAGCAACTTGCTTGACTTGCGTAAAAGATAACAGCAGTCCGAGTTATCCGGCAACATGTAACAACGCCGGGTACTGTCAAATTCTTGTTTCCGTCAAAAGTTGAAATTTTGACTTTTACCGGGCAACGCCGAGTACTTTGAAAATTTTGAAGATGTTGACTGTATTGAAGAATGTTAATTTCTTGAAGGATGCTGATGAATTCTTGTTGAAAATGAAGTGGGTAAGGGACCCCGTGTTTGCTAGTACCAGAATCAAACCAGCTTATGGCCACCAAATGATGCGTGATGCCATATGATGATGGATGGCATCCGCATGTCTGGTTTTGTGTAGTGTGTAGATGTGTTCAGTCAAAACAATGTTCATAGCAACAATAACAGGGCAATCCACATAGGACGTCAGTAAACTCACGACGTATAAAGTCAATGAGTCTTGAAACAGCCGTTGACGTTTTTCTTCATTATTTATTGTGGACGCCACAGTGACAAAATGGTTACGCAAATGTGTAGGCACATCAAACAGTCATTATCACAGCAACATTCAATACAGCAATAAACGGTAGACAGCATTACAATGATGAGTCAGATGCATGTTATATTTCATAGTGCTGTAAATGTAGTCAGGTGGAAAACTCCATCCTTTTCTATAACAGCCAGGAGATAACCAGATGTATGAGATCAGTTCACTCTCCTTAGTTTGACTTCAGCAAGACAGACACGTCTGCCGAAGTATAAATAATGTCCTCAAAAATATCCTCTAGATAATAAAGGTTTTCTAAACCTAGTTCATTTAACAAAGTAGCAAGTAATGGTCCTTGGTACCTGCATCAACCGATGCAGTACAATGCAGCGACATGTGAGCTGGGAAAAAACATCTCGTGACGACGACTTTCGCAGACAGGCTATGAATCGAAATCGCTCACGACCCAAAATCGATAGAGTTAATGAAAAAGTAAATTTACCTTGCTTTCATGAAATACACAGAAATATCACGCCTCCCGACATGTGGGAAAACACTAGAGGTATTATCTCGACTAAACGAAATATCCATAAGAGGACTACACATCCCTGACAGAACAAAAATAGCGGAGATCCCCTCTTCAACGAGGCATCTCTTTCGCCATTCCAAATCGCTCACTCCCACTAGTGGTGGGCGGAAACCGATCGACCAAACAACAAGACAAGTCATGCGCAGTCCAGCGCAAAAATGACCACAGCTCAAAAGTTAACTGCATTCGATACTAACGCGAGAAGACAAATGCTTACCGAGAAAAGTGACTATAGATTTCAAGCAGTTGTTGCCCTTGCGTTATAAAACAGATATTGAAATAAAACGATGTTGCGAGAATTTATCACGCAACAGTCTCCCACTTACTATTATCTGTATGTCTCATATCTCACTCACTGTAATTGTCTGCCTTCTTTCTCTCTCTCTCTCCCTCTCTCTCTCTCTCTCTCTCTCTCTCATTTTCCCTGCTACTCACAGTGTCTCTCTAACTTTCCATATCTCACTCACTCTCTCTCTCTCAAACCTTTTAAAATAAAGTTCGTTCGTTCGTTCCCTCTCATTCATACTGTCTCATTGGCCTTGTCTCCCGTCTCGCACAGTTTATCTCACTCCCCATGTCTCGTATCCGCTTGTCACTGACAGTTGAGGGAGAAACTGTATTGTGACGAGAGAAGACTGAGACTGACCACCGTCCATGAGAGAGAGAGATAGATGTGGTTATCTGAGAGCGAACGACGAAGAAGTCTCTCTGTATCTTTTATTCCTCACTACTCTCAATTACTGTTTTTCTTCTCTATACTTCACTTTCCATATCTCACTCATGTTCTCTCATTCTCTGTTTGTCTCATGTATTGTGCCAGATGTTCCGTATCTCTCACGCGTACTCTATATTTCTTATCCGCTGTCGGTGTTCTAGTCCTTATTTCGAGCGTAGGATTGGCAGAGTGGTTAGAGCGCTGGTCTCTCGCGGCAGAGGTACCGGACTCGAAATACAGTGACGCCCCGCTCCAGTCTACCCAGCTGTAAATGGGTACCCGACTCGGCTGTTGAGTTAGAGAAGGCAAGAGAAGCGAGGAGGGGAAACTGGTCACCGCGGTCACGACACCTCTCGAAGCTGGACCTAGTATAATGTAGTTGTCTCTAACACTTCACTTCTCTACTGCAGTATCGGCTATGGGAACACCTTTACCTCAAGTCCTTATCTCACTCCGTCTGTCCTGGTGGTTGTCATGTTCGTTGCTCATATTGACTGTTATCACGTCCGTGTATCTCACTCAGACTATTCTTTTTCCGCTGGTCCATGTCTGTCGCACTTCATGTTTTACTTTCTGTTTAACTCTCTCTCTCTCTCTCTTTCTCTCTCTCTCTCTCTCTCTCTCTCTCTCTCTCTCTCTCTCGTTATATTTCTCACGTATGCACTCAGTGCCCCGTGTAGTCCCCAGGTATCTGTTAGGAGAGAGAGAAACCACTGATACGATCATTACGATCAACAACTCTAACGTGTTTGTGTATGCATTGACTTACTCATCATCATCAATCATCATCATCATATTCCTTTTCTCTCCTCATGGAGCCACCTACGGGTCTCCCCCCCCCCCCCCCCCTTGTTTATTTTGCAGGAAACCTGCACCCGAAGCATTTATATGCTCTTACAGCGGTGGTTTCTGTTGCAATATTGTATTTACTTGATTAGGTTTCCAGCTTCCAAGCAAAACTTTATGATGGGGGGTGGGGTGGGGGGGGGGGGGGGGGGGATCTTCCTTCTTTAACAAAGAGCAATTTTCCAGTGGAAATATTCTGTCTGTCATTTCCCCCCAAATAGTCCCTGTTGTCTTTCGCTTTCCCTTCACATAGTCCTAGTGTTTCATTTTCCCTCCAAGTAGTCCCTGTATATCATATCCTTTCAAATAGCCCATGTCGTTTAGTTTCCATCAAAATATACCCTGCCTTTCATTTTCCCTCCAAATAGTCCCTGTCTTTCATTTTCCTTCAAATAGTCCCTGTCTTTCATTTTCCCTCCAGATAGTCCCTATATATAATTTCCCTCCAAATAGTCCCTGTCTTTCATGTTCCCTCCAGATAGTCCCTATAAATCATTTCCCTCCAAATAGTCCCTGTCTTTCATTTTCCCTCAAGTCTGAGTTTCTTTCTAGCTTTTGTTGTATCTCGTCCAGCGGCTAATATCATTTTTGCACCTGCTGCAAGCCAGGACAGTCAGCTGCGCTAGGTTATGCAAATAAATGCCCCAATCGGACGTTACAATCTATGATCGACCCGGGGGTTCGATGCAGCCTCAGAGAAATGGTATCATGTTGCGAATGAGTTCTGCTTCCCATCCCCCCCCCCCTTTTTTTTTGGTTGTTGGTTTCCTTGCTTGTACATGAGGAGTGAACAAGCTGTCACCTTGCCTGCTGTATAAGTCTTGACTTCTGTAAGTCTGTCTATTTCTTTCTGGTGTTTCTGTTTGTCTTTTAGAGAGAGACAGAGAAAGATAGAGACAGAGATAGATGGAGAGACAGGCAGAGAGACATAGAGAGAGGCATACAGAGACAGAGAGACAAAGAAATAGAGATAGACAGAGAGAGACAAAGAGAGACATATAGACATCGAGAGAGAGACAGAAAGAGACAGAGACAGGGAGAGAGAAAGAGGTTCACAAACGTTACTTTTATTATTATTTCTTTCTTTTATGTTTCTTTATTAATGTTCAGATTTGGCATTGCTAGCATAGACACTATTATAACCATACATAGAGTCCACAGGGGAAGGGTGGGGGAGGAAGACACCGACAAACACAAGGAGAAGAGAACTGGAGATATAAATGACAGGGATCATGAAGACATGGAGAGACCTGGTGCTGGTGGCACGGAACGGGAGGTCTTGACACGAGTTTGGTGAAGGCCCATGTTCCGTCGGGAGCCGAAGGATCATGAATGAATGAATTATAATCATAAGCTTGCTGATACTCCTTACCAAAGAGAGGCCGGATAGTTTTCAGGCTGAGAACCGGGCCTGCAGACTTCGATACCGTCTTTTCAACAAACAAACAAACAAAAGTGTGCAGACAGACGTGTGTCTGTTTACGCAACACAAACAAACAGTAGAACATGTCTCACAAGAAACCAGCCCCAAGAGAGAAGCAGACTGGCAGCATGGCTTTCACCGGACCCCCATGTATGGAGATTGGAGAAGTCTGAGACATACCGCTTATAGAAGTAGACGAGTGTCGCATGTTACGCATTGCCTAGTTAAATGTTTGAAGACCGAAAAGTGGGACACCAGTGTGCTGACCTGAACAAAGGAATGCAGGGGTATTTTCCTGTGTGTATCTAGGGCAGCCAATCAGAGAAGGGGTTTCCCACGGTCAGATAGAATGACTTCGGCGAGTGTATAAGGAAGAATAAATCGTCCGAAATCATGGTTAGAATTAGACATCGGGAAGGAGAACGGAATGACAGACAAGGATGAGAATGGTCTCCTTTTGACGGGAATATCTTCATTTATGTATAGGTACAAGGAAATCAGAAGGGAGTAAGTAGTTGTGAAGAATTTCGCAAGAATAGTGTCCGTGCATTGAGAAATCATGTGTTTTTCCTATTTATAATTCAATATAAAATCGTTAACACGACAGATATAGGAAAACAACATATGGATATAAAGGTCAACTCATGGAGAACGGAAATATATATAACTCCAAAGGCTTGAACTGGGAAAGGTGAAATGCACGAGACCAAGGTTTGAAACACCTCTAGCACAAACCCCCCCGAAGTTACAACTTTTTTGGGAAGTTTGCTGGAGTTGCGAGCCTTGTTTCCTGTACGTCCGGTAGCTGCATATATAAGGGCGGACGTAAATGATTTCAAATTCACTTGTACAGCGAGGCAAGACAGAAGGACAACGGCTGGAGAGAGAGAAACGTGTCACGGCCAATATCTTGTTATTTGCAGCCAGGCAGTTCTGTTACTCCACTAAAGCCAGTCTTTACTGATCTTAATTAGATCCTGCGAGGGTATGTAAAGTTACTATGTAAAATAATACAGTAATTACAACTTTATTTCAGGATTTGTTTAATCTATATGTTATGAAAGTATCATGTATATTAATTTATTACTTGATATGATTGTTGAAGATTGGAACCCGAAATATAACCACCATGACTGAGTCCGTATCAGGGCTAGCACAATCATTATCAGGGCTTATTCATTCTGTCATCAAGTTACTGCACTTACAGAGCTAACGTGTCAGGCAGGGGGATACTATAACCTCATACCATATATGTGTGTACATATTATTTTTGTATTATTTGATTTTATAAAATGTTCCACAGTAGACACCTGTCTTGTCACTGATCCATAATCATGCATTTTCACGCATACATCTGAAAACAAATTCATCTCACCTACAATAGGAATGTGGTAATTGTTATCCACAAATAGCCACATATCCTACAATTATCTGCAGGTTCATACTTGTCAACCAAAAAACAGAGGTCAATGATCAAGAATTGCTCGATGATCAATGCGAATCGCCCCGGCAGTGTCTGGATTGGTAGAAGCAAGACCTACTGAAGCTGTACATCTCATATGAACACTGATTAACCTAACAGATGAGTGATATTTGTGACAATCGTGCAACCAAGAAGTGATAATTGTCAAGCAGAGTTTTGTGATGACAATTTGCGTGATAAACTAGTGAAAGTTATAAAGTGAATAAGACAGTGAAGAAGTCTATTACCCAACTAATTGGAAGAGTCTAAAGAAATGACATTTTAGTTTAACTTGTAAAAACTGTAAGGGTTTTCGCCAATTTGGTTTTTTGTATAAATATAACTTTTGTATCACCAGTCACACACAATCACCACAATTAGATAGATGTAAATAAAGAGGATATAAATTGTATTCACCAGCTTTATTCATTCAATATAGTTGATACTGAGTTTGGTTGAATTTTTATTATATCACAGGTGGTCACATAGCGGAGGTGGCGCAGTAAGGTCTGACTGTTCTCTGAATATTTTCAGTCCAGATACTTTCACAGCCGTGACTATCGAGTGATACCAGTGTACTTCTCTGTCACTGGGACCTCACACATTCTGGAGAGAATACTATTTCTACTCTAGCACTATCATCTCACACATATAAAACCTTCCGCTACAGTGGGGGGCTCGATCGCGGGATATTCTCGTATATCCTGAGCCATCCTCTATCTATACATTCTATCTTTAGTCTATCTTGGGCCACCAATAGAGAAAAAAAAAAAAAAAAATTTTTTTTTGAAAATTCTAGAATAGATTTTTTTTCTCAGTAACAGTACCTTAGAGTACTCAGTAAATATTGACTATCACAAGGTTGCACGATTAATTGTGTTGTCCATTTGATAATTATTTTAAGTAAGTTTAGGTAAGTTTTCATACCCTACTTAACTTAATATAATGGCTGACTTAGTGAAGTTCAGAACTGCGATCATGCAGATGGGAAAAGAGCTGGGCTTGACAGGTGATGCTCTCGTCCAGTATGCCCCAACTGAAGTGGACAAACATATGGATAGAGAGGAAAGGAAGCTGCAAGCAGAAGCTGAGAGAGAAGCCAAAAGACTAGAAGCTGAGAGAGAAGCCAAAAGAATGGAAGCTGAAGAAAAGAGGCTGCTGTTGGAAGTTGAGGCTCAAGCCAAGAAATTGGAGGCTGAAGAAAGAAGATTAACAGCTGAGGAAAGGAAGCTACAAGCTGATAGAGACCATGAACTGAGATTAAAAGAGCTTGAAATACAGGCAGTGGCTACTACTAATGGTAGTAGGTCATCTCATTCGGATACCAGCGCCAGCCAAAGCACCTCCAATGGAGCTATGAACTTCCACTTGGACCCATTTGTGGAGAAAGAAGAGGGAATAGAGGATTACCTTGACAGATATGAACGATTGGCCAATACTTATGGCCTAGAAAAAGAAAAGTGGAATTTGAAGTTGTCACAGGGATTGAGAGGAGTATCTTATAATGTCTACTTGAAGATGCAAAAAGAAGATCAGGAAAACTATGAAGCCTTGAAACAAGCATTGTTGTTGCGTTACGAACAAAACGCAGAAGCTTATAGAAGGCGATTTAGAACTGCTATGCTCCAGACAGGAGAAACATATCAGCAGTTCTCAGCAAGGTTGGAAAGTTACTTGCTGAGGTGGTGTCAGTTAGGAAACTTCAATCAGGATTTTGAAGGGATCAAGGAGATGATGTTGATAGAACAACTCCTGGAGTCCATGTCTCCTGAGACGAAGACATTCCTGGTAGAACATAAAAGAGAGAGATTAGATGAAATAATCATCTATGCAGAAAGTCACAAACTGGCTCACCCCCTGACTCAAGGAAATAAGAGGAAGCAGGGAGATAGTTTCAAGTCACCACAAAACCAAAACGTGTTTGAACAAAAGGACAATACAACCAAGAACAACCAAAGATATAACTACAAAGACAAGAACCCTCCAGGATATAACAATAAGCCCTCACGAAGGGAAGAAAAATGGGGTAAGTTCTGCAAAATGAACAAACCACAACACTGATAATTGTGGAAGGAAAAATCCTCTGCATCATTCTGCATGTCTACAGGTGAGGACTTCGGATAGGAAGGAACTGACAGTGAGTCAGAATAGCCTCCATCACCCACCTACACAGGAGATAGTGACTGTGAATGGCAAACAAGTCACAGGAATGTATGACACAGGTTTGTCCTATGACGCAGTCGTGTGTGCATCTCTGGTGCGCCCTGAACAAATCACCACGGAATCCGTAGTTATTCAAGGGCCACTAATAGGAGCATTACCCCCCACTTTACCCCATAGCAAAGATTCATGTCAGTTGTCGCTATGTGGAAGGGGAGATAAATGCAGCAGTGTTAGATTAGATGATCCCTTTTACCCCCTGATGTTGGGGCGTAGATATGTTTTCTTGGGAAACCCGGTGAAACCTATGGTTATGGCAGAAATCCAGACCAGGTCTGACTCCAGGAACATAGAGAGGGACACCAAATTAAAATTTCATTCTACTGAAATGAAACGGGCTCAAGTAGCTGACAGCACATTGAAGCCTTGTTTTGGCAAACTGTCAAAACCACATAACACTCCAAGGAAAGGAAATTTCTATATGGAACATGGACTCTTGCACAGGAAAGCTGGCAGAGGGACGAAAAGTCATGGTCAAATTGTTGTACCATCCACCTATAGAAATAAGGTTATAGGCTGGGGGCACATAACTTTGAGTGAACACCTGGGTAATGGTGCCACAAAACAAAGAATAGCCACCCAGTACTACTGGCCAGGTATTACGGAAGACATCAATTGGTATGTAAATTCCTGTCCAGCGTGCAGTCATGTAGATTCAGAAAGTCGGCGGAAGAGTCTTCAAAAGTCTACAAGCAAACCAGCCATCATGGGTACTCCCGAGATTTGCACTGGAGGGGAAAAGAAACATCCCACACAGGTTGAATTTTCAGTCTGAAACCCATGCACTGGAAGAAAAGAACAAATCACGTAGCCAAAAATCAAACACCTACGAATTTGCGAGGGAAAACCGCAACCAACTATCAACGAGAAGAGGGCGGTAAACTTCAAGGGAAACGTACCGACCCCATTTCACCAGCGGTAAGGGCCTGGAGGAAAAGCCGAACTGGGAAAAGAGAGATAGCGAAGGTTAAATCTATATCCATGAAAACAAAATGTAGCAGCAGCTTTTCTTACTCGACACACACCTGAGATAGAACGAGAGTAAGAAGAACATTTAACTACGGCAAAGGTTACAGTTGTTAGCTGTAGAAATCTACAGCTAAAAAGAGAGGGAGGCTCTGTTGCATGTTACGCATTGCCTAGTTAAATGTTTGAAGACCGAAAAGTGGGACACCAGTGTGCTGACCTGAACAAAGGAATGCAGGGGTATTTTCCTGTGTGTATCTAGGGCAGCCAATCAGAGAAGGGGTTTCCCACGGTCAGATAGAATGACTTCGGCGAGTGTATAAGGAAGAATAAATCGTCCGAAATCATGGTTAGAATTAGACATCGGGAAGGAGAACGGAATGACAGACAAGGATGAGAATGGTCTCCTTTTGACGGGAATATCTTCATTTATGTATAGGTACAAGGAAATCAGAAGGGAGTAAGTAGTTGTGAAGAATTTCGCAAGAATAGTGTCCGTGCATTGAGAAATCCTGTGTTTTTCCTATTTATAATTCAATATAAAATCGTTAACACGACAGATATAGGAAAACAACATATGGATATAAAGGTCAAATCATGGAGAACGGAAATATATAACTCCAAAGGCTTGAACTGGGAAAGGTGAAATGCACGAGACCAAGGTTTGAAACACCTCTAGCACAAACCCCCCGAAGTTACAACTTTTTTGGGAAGTTTGCTGGAGTTGCGAGCCTTGTTTCCTGTACGTCCGGTAGCTGCATATATAAGGGCGGACGTAAATGATTTCAAATTCACTTGTACAGCGAGGCAAGACAGAAGGACAACGGCTGGAGAGAGAGAAACGTGTCACGGCCAATATCTTGTTATTTGCAGCCAGGCAGTTCTGTTACTCCACTAAAGCCAGTCTTTACTGATCTTAATTAGATCCTGCGAGGGTATGTAAAGTTACTATGTAAAATAATACAGTAATTACAACTTTATTTCAGGATTTGTTTAATCTATATGTTATGAAAGTATCATGTATAATTAATTTATATTACTTGATATGATTGTGTTGAACCCGATTGGAACCCGAAATATAAAACCACACATGACTAAGTCCGTATCAGGGCTAGCACAATCATTATCAGGGCTTATTCATTCTGTCATCAAGTTACTGCACTTTACAGAGCTAACGTGTCAGGCAGGGGGATACTATAACCTCATACCATATATGTGTGTACATATTATTTTGTATTATTTGATTTTATAAAATGTTCCACAGTAAGACACCTGTCTTGTCACTGATCCATAATCATGCATTTTCACGCATACATCTGAAAACAAATTCATCTCACCTACAATAGGAATGTGGTAATTGTTATCCACAAATAGCCACATATCCTACAATTATCTGCAGGTTCATACTTGTCAACCAAAAGTCAGAGGTCAATGATCAAGAATTGCTCGATGATCAATGCGAATCGCCCCGGCAGTGTCTGGATTGGTAGAAGCAAGACCTACTGAAGCTGTACATCTCATATGAACACTGATTAACCTAACAGATGAGTGATATTTGTGACAATCGTGCAACCAAGAAGTGATAATTGTCAAGCAGAGTTTTGTGATGACAATTTGCGTGATAAACTAGTGAAAGTTATAAAGTGAATAAGACAGTGAAGAAGTCTATTACCCAACTAATTGGAAGAGTCTAAAGAAATGACATTTTAGTTTAACTTGTAAAAACTGTAAGGGTTTTCGCCAATTTGGTTTTTTTTGTATAAATATAACTTTTGTATCACCAGTCACACACACAATCACCACAATTAGATAGATGTAAATAAAGAGGATATAAATTGTATTCACCAGCTTTATTCATTCAATATAGTTGATACTGAGTTTGGTTGAATTTTTATTATATCACAGGTGGTCACATAGCGGAGGTGGCGCAGTAAGGTCTGACTGTTCTCTGAATATTTTCAGTCCAGATACTTTCACAGCCGTGACTATCGAGTGATACCAGTGTACTTCTCTGTCACTGGGACCTCACACATTCTGGAGAGAATACTATTTCTACTCTAGCACTATCATGTCACACATATAAAACCTTCCGCTACAGTGGGGGCTCGATCGCGGGATATTCTCGTATATCCTGAGCCATCCTCTATCTATACATTCTATCTTTAGTCTATCTTGGGCCACCAATAGAGAAAAAAAAAAAAAAAAAATTTTTTTGAAAATTCTAGAATAGATTTTTTTTTCTCAGTAACAGTACCTTAGAGTACTCAGTAAATATTGACTATCACAAGGTTGCACGATTAATTGTGTTGTCCATTTGATAATTATTTTAAGTAAGTTTAGGTAAGTTTTCATACCCTACTTAACTTAATATAATGGCTGACTTAGTGAAGTTCAGAACTGCGATCATGCAGATGGGAAAAGAGCTGGGCTTGACAGGTGATGCTCTCGTCCAGTATGTCACAACTGAAGTGGACAAACATATGGATAGAGAGGAAAGGAAGCTGCAAGCAGAAGCTGAGAGAGAAGCCAAAAGACTAGAAGCTGAGAGAGAAGCCAAAAGAATGGAAGCTGAAGAAAAGAGGCTGCTGTTGGAAGTTGAGGCTCAAGCCAAGAAATTGGAGGCTGAAGAAAGAAGATTAACAGCTGAGGAAAGGAAGCTACAAGCTGATAGAGACCATGAACTGAGATTAAAAGAGCTTGAAATACAGGCAGTGGCTACTACTAATGGTAGTAGGTCATCTCATTCGGATACCAGCGCCAGCCAAAGCACCTCCAATGGAGCTATGAACTTCCACTTGGACCCATTTGTGGAGAAAGAAGAGGGAATAGAGGATTACCTTGACAGATATGAAACGATTGGCCACACTACTTATGGCCTAGAAAAAAGAAAAGTGGAATTTGAAGTTGTCACAGGGATTGAGAGGAGTATCTTATAATGTCTACTTGAAGATGCAAAAAGAAGATCAGGAAAACTATGAAGCCTTGAAACAAGCATTGTTGTTGCGTTACGAACAAAACGCAGAAGCTTATAGAAGGCGATTTAGAACTGCTATGCTCCAGACAGGAGAAACATATCAGCAGTTCTCAGCAAGGTTGGAAAGTTACTTGCTGAGGTGGTGTCAGTTAGGAAACTTCAATCAGGATTTTGAAGGGATCAAGGAGATGATGTTGATAGAACAACTCCTGGAGTCCATGTCTCCTGAGACGAAGACATTCCTGGTAGAACATAAAAGAGAGAGATTAGATGAAATAATCATCTATGCAGAAAGTCACAAACTGGCTCACCCCCTGACTCAAGGAAATAAGAGGAAGCAGGGAGATAGTTTCAAGTCACCACAAAACCAAAACGAGTTTGAACAAAAAGACAATACAACCAAGAACAACCAAAGATATAACTACAAAGACAAGAACCCTCCAGGATATAACAATAAACCCTCACGAAGGGAAGAAAAAATGGTGTAAGTTCTGCAAAATGAACAACCACAACACTGATAATTGTGGAAGGAAAAAACCTCTTCATCATTCTGCATGTCTACAGGTGAGGACTTCGGATAGGAAGGAACTGACAGTGAGTCAGAATAGCCTCCATCACCCACCTACACAGGAGATAGTGACTGTGAATGGCAAACAAGTCACAGGAATGTATGACACAGGTTTGTCCTATGACGCAGTCGTGTGTGCATCTCTGGTGCGCCCTGAACAAATCACCACAGAAACAGTAGATATTCAAGGGCCACTAAAAGGAGCATTACCCCTCACTTTACCCATAGCAAAGATTCATGTCAGTTGTCGCTATGTGGAAGGGGAGATAAATGCAGCAGTGTTAGATGATCCCTTTTACCCCCTGATGTTGGGGCGTAGATATGTTTCTTGGGAAACCCGGTGAAAACCTATGGTTATGGCAGAAATCCAGACCAGGTCTGACTCCAGGAACATAGAGAGGGACACCAAATTAAAATTTCATTCTACTGAAATGAAACGGGCTCAAGTAGCTGACAGCACATTGAAGCCTTGTTTTGGCAAACTGTCAAAACCACATAACACTCCAAGGAAAGGAAATTTCTATATGGAACATGGACTCTTGCACAGGAAAGCTGGCAGAGGGACGAAAAGTAATGGTCAAATTGTTGTACCATCCACCTATAGAAATAAGGTTATAGGCTGGGGGCACATAACTTTGAGTGAACACCTGGGTAATGGTGCCACAAAACAAAGAATAGCCACCCAGAACTACTGGCCAGGTATTACGGAAGACATCAATTGGTATGTAAATTCCTGTCCAGAGTGCACTCATGTAGATTCAGAAAGTCGGCGGAAGAGTCTTCAAAAGTCTACAAGCAAACCAGCCATCATGGGTACTCCCGAGATTTGCACTGGAGGGGAAAAGAAACATCCCACACAGGTTGAATTTCAGTCTGAAACCCATGCACTGGAAGAAAAGAACAAATCACTTAGCCAAAATCAAACACCTACGAATTTGCGAGGGAAAACCGCAACCAACTATCAACGAAAAGAGGGCGGTAAACTTCAAGGGAAACCTACCGACCCCATTTCACCAGCGGTAAGGGCCTGGATGAAAAGCCGAACTGGGAAAAGAGAGATAGCGAAGGATAAATCTATATCCATGAAAACAAAATGTAGGAGCAGATTTTCTTAGTCGACACCCAACTGAGATAGAACGAGAGTAAGAAGAACATTAACTACGGCAAAGCTTACAGTTGTTAGCTGTAGAAATCTACAGCTTAAAAGAGAGGGAGGCTCTGTCGCATGTTACGCATTGCCTAGTTAAATGTTTGAAGACCGAAAAGTGGGACACCAGTGTGCTGACCTGAACAAAGGAATGCAGGGGTATTTTCCTGTGTGTATCTAGGGCAGCCAATCAGAGAAGGGGTTTCCCACGGTCAGATAGAATGACTTCGGCGAGTGTATAAGGAAGAATAAATCGTCCGAAATCATGGTTAGAATTAGACATCGGGAAGGAGAACGGAATGACAGACAAGGATGAGAATGGTCTCCTTTTGACGGGAATATCTTCATTTATGTATAGGTACAAGGAAATCAGAAGGGAGTAAGTAGTTGTGAAGAATTTCGCAAGAATAGTGTCCGTGCATTGAGAAATCATGTGTTTTTCCTATTTATAATTCAATATAAAATCGTTAACACGACAGATATAGGAAAACAACATATGGATATAAAGGTCAACTCATGGAGAACGGAAATATATAACTCCAAAGGCTTGAACTGGGAAAGGTGAAATGCACGAGACCAAGGTTTGAAACACCTCTAGCACAAACCCCCCCGAAGTTACAACTTTTTTGGGAAGTTTGCTGGAGTTGCGAGCCTTGTTTCCTGTACGTCCGGTAGCTGCATATATAAGGGCGGACGTAAATGATTTCAAATTCACTTGTACAGCGAGGCAAGACAGAAGGACAACGGCTGGAGAGAGAGAAACGTGTCACGGCCAATATCTTGTTATTTGCAGCCAGGCAGTTCTGTTACTCCACTAAAGCCAGTCTTTACTGATCTTAATTAGATCCTGCGAGGGTATGTAAAGTTACTATGTAAAATAATACAGTAATTACAACTTTATTTCAGGATTTGTTTAATCTATATGTTATGAAAGTATCATGTATATTAATTTATTACTTGATATGATTGTTGAAGATTGGAACCCGAAATATAACCACCATGACTGAGTCCGTATCAGGGCTAGCACAATCATTATCAGGGCTTATTCATTCTGTCATCAAGTTACTGCACTTTACAGAGCTAACGTGTCAGGCAGGGGGATACTATAACCTCATACCATATATGTGTGTACATATTATTTTGTATTATTTGATTTTATAAAATGTTCCACAGTAGACACCTGTCTTGTCACTGATCCATAATCATGCATTTTCACGCATACATCTGAAAACAAATTCATCTCACCTACAATAGGAATGTGGTAATTGTTATCCACAAATAGCCACATATCCTACAATTATCTGCAGGTTCATACTTGTCAACCAAAAGTCAGAGGTCAATGATCAAGAATTGCTCGATGATCAATGCGAATCGCCCCGGCAGTGTCTGGATTGGTAGAAGCAAGACCTACTGAAGCTGTACATCTCATATGAACACTGATTAACCTAACAGATGAGTGATATTTGTGACAATCGTGCAACCAAGAAGTGATAATTGTCAAGCAGAGTTTTGTGATGACAATTTGCGTGATAAACTAGTGAAAGTTATAAAGTGAATAAGACAGTGAAGAAGTCTATTACCCAACTAATTGGAAGAGTCTAAAGAAATGACATTTTAGTTTAACTTGTAAAAACTGTAAGGGTTTTCGCCAATTTGGTTTTTTGTATAAATATAACTTTTGTATCACCAGTCACACACAATCACCACAATTAGATAGATGTAAATAAAGAGGATATAAATTGTATTCACCAGCTTTATTCATTCAATATAGTTGATACTGAGTTTGGTTGAATTTTTATTATATCACAGGTGGTCACATAGCGGAGGTGGCGCAGTAAGGTCTGACTGTTCTCTGAATATTTTCAGTCCAGATACTTTCACAGCCGTGACTATCGAGTGATACCAGTGTACTTCTCTGTCACTGGGACCTCACACATTCTGGAGAGAATACTATTTCTACTCTAGCACTATCATCTCACACATATAAAACCTTCCGCTACAACGAGGTTGTATGAGAGCAAACGAGGACGTATGTACTCCATAGTTATTTGTAGTTTCTTTTTTATGGCATGGGTATAAAGATGTTCCTCAGCGTTCAGAAAACTAATGGCTCATTTTATTGTTGAATGTTGGTTTCGACTTGAAAACGTAACTGTATTTTTTTGTACAGGGTGTCCATAAATTCCTTGTGCATTTTCATTCTTGAATAACTTCACTTCCGTATGAGATATAAAGGTAAGGGTAGTCCCATAGCAGATACAACCGTAGGTGAGTGAAGTGTTAGAGACTTCACGATACTAAGTCCAGCATCAAGAGGTAGGTTGACCAGTTCCCTGCCTTTTCCTTCCTTAACTCAAAGTCAGGTACCCACTTAAAGCTGGGTAGACTGGAGCGTGTCGGTACTGTGATTCGAACCCAGCATCTTTGCCTCGAGAGACCAGCACTCTGAAAAAGAGTGAAATTTATTCAAGATTTAGCATATTTAATTATATGAATGTTTTTGTTTTTTTTCCTTTCGGATGCAGGTTTTTTTTCTTCCGAAAGCACACCAGACATTCACTTTAAGAGAACTTCAAAATCACATTCAGCTTTGTATTCGTAATGACGAACCCATTTAAAGTTAACATTCTCACAAGCGTATATGCGTGTAACCACAGACAAAAGGCATCACCTGCATGGGAACATAGCTGAACGAACGAACGAACGAACTTACTTTATTTTCAAAGGGTTGAGAATTGGGCACGCAGGCCCGTCTAACATTCTGCCCTTCCTTTCGCTCACCTTTCATACCGTATCCTTTCAATAGCACATGGATCAAAGGAGCGAGAATAAAGAGGGGGATGTCATGGATGGCGCAGGCGGAGGAGACTATTAGACAGGTGACCACAGTTGAAAGTATATTCAAGGGAGAAGAGTGGAGTAAGTCAGATGAGAGCTGGATGAACTACCAGCAAGTCATCATCAGCCTTTGTAGAGAATGCAGAACTTGGGCCAATGGGAGAACAGAGCTGGAAGTTGATCAGCTTATAAATGATAATGCTGGGGATGATGATGCCATTGTGTACACTGATGGGTCTGTAATCTGTGGTAATAAATCAGGGTGGGGCTTCTCTGCTAGAGTAAAGGGCAGAACCGTCGCTGAACATAGCGGGGTTTACATGATTACAACCTCCAGCATGAGAATGGAGGTAGAGGCAGTTACTGCTGCCTTAAGAGGGCTGTCTGAGACTTTATTAACAAAGGCAGGAGACTGAGCACCTACGGGTTTGCCCAGAGTGCAGTGACGTCGATTGTGATTAACAATAACAATAATAATTCTCACAATTAAATATGCTAAATCTTCTATTTATCTATTTTCATTTTTGTTTTCAATTTAAACATTATTTATATCTTATATGGAAGTGAAGTTATTAAAAATTCAAACTACACCAGGACTTTAGGGACACCTTGTATAATTTAGTGTGCTTACTACAAGTAAGTAAATTGGCACAAAATAATTCAGTACGTCGGTCGATTCCCCAGTAGGCAAACAAAGCACCTGAACACGGCACATTTGTCTAGCTAGAGTTGTTAAAATTGTAAGTTTGATTTTTTTGGGAGAAGATCGGCTGCCACGGCATGTATGGGAAGCTAAGAACCGGGGGCCCAGACTTCCAGGACGACTCAGAGTCCGCTGGGAGGACAACATTAGACAATCTCTGAAGGACCGAGGACTAGAATGGAACCAGGCCAGTAGGAAGACAGCTGATAGGATAGTATGGCTCTCTCTCTCTCTCTTCCAAACCTCTACACCTCACGGTAGAATAGGAACGAGTAAGTAAGTTTGATTGTGTGCACGTCTGTTTGCATCCTTCCCCCCCCCCCCCCCCTCCTTTTTTTTTCGCTCCACTTATTGTGGCGACAGAGCATAATTAAGGTCCTAGTTATGGTTATCATATAAGAAATATACGATAAACTAAAACTACAACAAATAATAACAAATGTATTCACTGAACTGTCAACCGCTTCGGCAACAAACATGTTAAAGATAACAAACATTTGGTGTGTGTTTTCCGAACTTGATTTTGTGTGAAGGTGATTGAATGTGTGATTACAACTTAAAATAATCAAGGAAAGCTGGGGCCTATGAGTAGTATATAAATAGATAAATATAGGCAAATAACAAACACACATAAGACAGACAGAAGGAGGACACTTGACTGAAAATAATAAAAGGGTAAGGGTGCTAAATTTGCTGTGTGTCTTGTCACGGCACGCTGTCGCGGCGAGGCGACCACGCCATTTGGATGGTCAACGGTGGGATTTCCCGTTAGCCTATCATTAAGTTGTCTTGTGTGTTGTCTAGCGTCCTACTTATGTCTGTCTTATGAGTGTCGGCTATTGACCTTTATTTATTAATTAATTTTTTTTTACAACTATAGAAATGTGGATGTAGACCGCTGCCAGAACAGCACGAATTTTGGTTTGACGAGAAACATTTGATCAGCTGTGACCAGTAGTTGTCATGTGAGCTGTTGTCGTGAAACATTCTAAATCCACATATCTAAATTAAAAAGTAAAGGTAAAGCCTAACGAATTAATTCAATAAAAGGAAAGAAGAATGGTAAAAGACTAGTGCTGTCACAATGGCGTACAAAAATCCCCTTTTTCTACTTCGTCTGCATAATTGTAACGCTTTCACGTTTGATAGTAAAGCCTACAGCAGCATACACGCGTTTCAAAAAAATAAAACCGGTACTGTGTTTCTTAGAAAACCTTGAGATAGACACACTGCGTAATGACCTAGATTAATATTCCATTCATGTCATTTTATGCACTAAGTAAAAGAAAAGACAGACGAGCTTAGAAGAGAGAGAGAGAGAGAGAGAGAGAAGGAGGAACGCATGCAATACTACCACAGTCTCGCGATTAATATTAATGCCACCCCCAATGCGAAAGGCATGAAGCACTAACTTTCTTTTCAAATAAACAGTGACATAAAACACTACCAATACACGGTTAGGTTTTAAAAAACATGTTTAATGTTTATTAGGAAACATGACATTCTACTGTTTTACGTCTGAAATCCTGACAGTACAGAAGACACCCCATAGTTTGGAAGTGAGGAGGTGGTAACAGCACGACTATCCTAGAAGAAAATACATATTTTGAACGCAGCCACTTAGCTCCATTAAAACTTATATATTTGGGTGCCTTAGGACTTGCTGACAAAGAATATGTTAGGTGTTAAGCAACTAGTCTAATAATTAACAAATTATAGCCAAAATATTATAGGGGTGCTGTCTGACACCACCAGATCATAATTGCTCAGTGGCATGTTTTAAAACCACTATTTTACAGGAAATAGGCCAACAAGTTAAATCCGATTTGATTGGCTAAAAGAATATGTAAGCCTAAACATGATTAGTCGATTGCAAATACTATTTTTGGTTGTTATGGGAAACGGTAGGAAGGGTACTTTTTTTCAAATACTTTTGTAAACATGGTCTTATTGGCTAGACCATTTAATATAGTCAATTAGGAGCGTCTGTTCAGTGCCACATTTTGAAAATAAACTTACTGAGAAGCAAGTGCGTTGAGATCCAGCTCATATTTTTTCTAATGAAAGCCTGGGACAGAGGCAGATCGGAATTGTGCCATAATTCATCGCCAGTCAACGTATTTGTTTAATATTTCATGAATTGTGGTAAGCTTGACATATTTGATATCTTTTAGATGAAAAATTGAATGTGAATTGATAAATTATGTCTGTCTGTGGTAGTTCAGTAGCAACCATGAGGAAAAGCCTAGATATTGCTCCACCAGGAACAAAACTTGTCGGAGAGGAGTATAACTGCATAGGCCTATATGGGATTGCCAAATAGTACTATGACACCTATCTTATTGAATATAAGGAAATAATGCTGAAATTGCAGAGGCGTTGTAACCATTAGGGAGAGGAATACTGGTGAATGTGTTACATGAGAAGCTAACAGTTGGCCTACCGCGCTGAACTCGGTGTTTGTTATGTATTGTGCTTCAGTGTGGAAATAGATTATAAATTAGTTCTGAAGTAGGAGGTACAACCTTCTTGTTTCAGGGACCGAGGTCCTAACGTATTGAAGCAGCACCTGGTCTGAGTTTTGCTGAATTCAGAGGCTGGTAGCATACTCCTTGGTCCAGATATCAACCAGGGTTGTTTCTCAAGGAAACGGTGACGCAAGCGAGCAGTGGAGACTGTTTCCTGCCGCTCACACAGAAGTTTTTTTTTTTTTTTTTTTTTTTTTTCCCTCCAGCTTCTCCTCTGGGCTTCTAGCTTTCCTTTAATGTATTTTGCTTTTGCCTTTTGTAGCATGATATGGTTCTGTTGGGATGGTTGTACCTCTGCAGTGTGCCTTGCTTCATTCATATCTTCATGTAGATTTTGTAGTGTGTTGGACCAATATGGTACATAGTTCTTCCTCGCTCCTCTCGGTATTGTCTCCTTTGCTGCCTTGAGTACTCCATTATTAAAATCCCAGATGACTCTGTTAATGTCTCTGTCTAGTACCTTAATATCTTTTGTAAGCAGATTTGCTCTGTGTTGATAAATGGACCAATTTGCTTTTTTATAATTCCATCTTGGCTGACTTGGACTTGTATTAATTGTTCTATTAATTTTGATGAATACAGGACGATGATCACTTCCACCGAGTTGTTCTCCTATTTCCCTTTCCACTATCCCAGCCAAATCAGGTGTGCAGAATGCCAGGTCTGGAGTAGAGGTGCTATGCCATCTTCTGGAGTAAAAGGTTGGAGGATCATTAGGGTTGTTTAGAAGGGTTAGGTTATTGTCATCTTGCCAGTTTTCTATCTCTTCGCCCCTTCTATCTAGCTGGTTGTATCTCCAGCTTTGGGAATGGCTGTTGAAGTCTCCCACCGCTATGAAGTTGCCAATGGGGACATCTATGCTAGTCATGTTCAGTGGTATGTCATTGGGGCAGTAGAAGTTTAGGAGATCCAGTTCCAGAGTGTTATGTTTTAGATGGATTACTTGGTATTCTGCACCTTCTTTATATGTCTTGGATTCTATAGCGTTGAGGTTATTCCTTATCAGTGTTAGTATGCCACCCTTCTTCCGATCTTTTCTGTCAACTCTGAAGCATTGATAGCCCCGTATCTTAAAATGTTTTCCTTCCTGTAGGTGAGTTTCTTGTATGCAGCATATGCTAATTTCTTTCCGAAATAGGGTATTCTCTAGTTCAGTCTTTTTGTTGTTGACTCCCTCTGCATTCCAATGCATGACATTCAGAGGGGCCGTCGTCTTATCTGGTTGGCCAGTTACTTTCTCCTTCCGCCTCCTGGCTCCATTTGGCGGACTAAGGAGACCTCCAGTAGCTGAGGGTGGATTCTGTCGAGGCTTAGAATCCGGCACTGCTCCTGCCTGGAGGGACTTCACAGGGCGAGCACCATAACGATAATTTTTTGACATCTGTTGTGTAGACATATTAAACCAAAGCGGGTTGCATGGTACCATGGTTGCTGGTGCGCCTCCTGGCCTGGTACATCTGACTTCAGCACCTGTTTCTTAAGGCAGAGTGTGCTCATGCCTCCCCCTCTGGCTGGGGGATTTGATTTTGCCTTTACCTCGTTTGCTGTCCCATCTTGCCTCCCGCTGGGGTTGATACCCAACCTTCGGCAAGATTACTGGGTATAACGGGGTCCACCACGAGTAGGTGAGGTAGACTTGGGCAGGAGAGGCTAAGAGACATGTTGAGTCTTGTATTGCGCATCACTGCCCCATTTGGACCAAAATCAAGCGCTTAGGTTGATCACGGGTGCCATGAAGACCACACCAATAAATGAAATGGAAAAAATCACAGGCATTCCACCTTTATTATACAGACGAGACACTAAGACCCTGATCCAAGCAGAAAAGTACAAGAACATGCCCGCACATCCAATGAAAACTAGATTTGGAGATTTAGCCAGTGGGAGGTTGAAGAGAAGCAGTTTTGTGCATCGGTCCAAAAAACTAATTAGAACATACAAGGATGAACTACCAGACATCACTAAGGAAATAACTCCCACACTCCTCCCAACCCCATGGGAACAACATCAAAATTTCAGTATTAAGACCTCCATAACTACCACCTGCCCCATGGGAGAGCTAAATACTCTCCAAAGGAAAATAGCAGCATGTGACATGATTGAAGAACTATACCCCAGAGAAGCATGGATCCAAGTATATACTGATGGATCTGCAACCAGAGCAGTGAAGAACGGAGGCGCAGGAGTTTATGTGGTCTATCCAGACAAAGAAAATGAATCCACCTGTTCACCTACTGGAATATTCTGTTCAAACTATGCTGCTGAAGTACAGGCCATAAGCATTGCTGCAGGAATAATAAATAACACAATAAGCCAATGTCAGCAGGTTGTATTCCTTACCGATGCAATGTCAGTTCTGCAAGCCCTCAACAGTGATAAACTGCCAGAATTAAACAAAGTCCTATGCGAAGTAAATATCAAAAGAAGGGTAGTGCTACAGTGGATACCATCACACTGTGGCATACCAGGAAATGAGAGAGCAGATATGTTAGCAAAAGAGGGAGCAACACAGGAACAAAAAGAACAAACAATCACATTCCAGGAAAAGAAGACCCTTATCAAGGCCATCAGGAAAATTGATCAACAAAGAGACAACTATCAATATCTTGATCGAGCAAAACAGGTGATCCTGTTCTGTATGAGAACAGGACACAACAGACTGAACAGTCACTTATACAGACTGAGATTGGTCCCATCACCCCTATGTACGTGTGGACAGGCAGCACAGACAGCCGAACACATCCTGCAAGACTGCCACATGCTTAGTCAATTGCGAACTGAACATTGGCCCACAGAGACGCACATCCACACAAAGCTGTTTGGGAGTCTTGAAGAACTTTCAACCACAGCAACATACATCCAGAAAACCGGACTTCTTGTGTAGACATTTCTAAACAACAGCGAACGAGAAGAAGAAGAAGAAGACACAGAAGTTAAGAGTGTGTGGCCAGAGCAGCTCAATCTTGTGTATAACCCCCCTCGAAAAGTGACTTTACCTTAATTCAAGAGGGACATTTATTTGTTTCAAATCAAAAGACACTGTGAACCTTACCAATATTATTTCCACCAGAAACAAACACTTGAAGTCATGATGACAAACAACAACTTAGCTTGACAAGCCAGTATTACCTCATAGTACTACAGCACAACTTACAAACATAGTGAAATAATAATATATGTCAATACAAAGATCCTATCTATAAATTGTGTACATACAAATTATGATTACATTTGATTGTGATTCCTGAGTCACTTTGTAGTTGAATCAGGATATCTATTATTGACAGGAATTAATACATATTTTTAAAAGTTACACGTGAGTTATTAAGATAGTCTTATAGAGTGTTCTATGTATGTGAGTGTCACAGTGTTGTAAAGTATTGTGAATTAAATTAAATTGTTTATCTGTTGGCTGGTTGTTGTGAACATACACTTCATCATTATCATAACCCTAGACATTCAACGTAGTCATCACAATATTCCAGAATAGGTCTGACTGAGGTCTAAATGTGGTAGCAAGTAAGGTTATCTGTAATACACCACACTTATTAGATACAGATACCTTCACAGCTGATCTCAGTCAGTACACTAAGTCCCCTATAAATATTTATATCATCCCACTTTACCACAGCTGTGTATCACAATACACCGACAGGTAGCTCAAGAAGTGTGGGAATCTGCTTTAGAAACAATTGAGCTATCTAAAGATCTACATTTTTTTTAAACCACCACAAAATAATTTATAGAAATTATAACCGACCGTTCGCATATACACGCATTGGGATTCTCGCCGAGAGATGCAACTCTTTTTAATTGCTGGCTGGAGAGAGATAGTCCGAAATTACTATAGCTTTAACAGTCTTTCTCTTTTCCCTCTCTGTCAGTTATATATCTACCAAATCATTCCCGTAAGGTCGACCGGTAAATCGAGATCTACCTTATGCCAACCATAATCATAACTTATTGTTACACTTGTTTGGTGTGGTTTTAAAGACTATCTTCATTGCCCACGGAGAACTCCATATGTGTTCTGATCTCCTCCCTTACATCGCACAAGAAGGATCTAGCACAGTGCACAAACTCCGTAGCACCGGCGAGGATCCCAATTTGTGTATACAGGAATCACACATTCTATAAATGTTTTTGTGATGGGTAGGTTTCTTCTTTTTTTTTTTTTTTTAACATTTTGCCAGAGCAGCGGCCGCATGGCCTACTCTTTATGATTTCCAACGGCCGAGGAATTTTTAACGTGCGCAACTTGCACACGGGACCTCCTATTTTGTCGCCGTTATCCGAGAAGGCTATAGGCATTCGATCTTCCTACCCAGGAGATCAGGGGGGAGAGGGGCAGGGGATGTGACATCGTTATGACAAAATATCCGCAAATTATATTCCCTGTACTGGGAGCGAACACAACGGGCTGATCACCCATTTGCCAGTCACTTCGATTACAGAAACAACAGCAAATGGGTTGATTTGCCGTTGCCCTAAAGACGCCACCAGGCGTGATGGGAAACAATGGCAAAGAAAACCTATCTGCTGTTGCCCTAAGACGCCACTAGGCGTAATGGCCACTGACTGCTTTGACGGTTGGTGGCTAAGGACGGAAGAAGAAGAAGACTGGGAGCGAACCCGGTACCTTTAGAATTAGAGGCGGACGCCATACCTTGAAGCCACTCCGACCCCATTTTTTTTAACGCTTGTTACTCCTAATACAGGAGGGTCCTTGGTTATTAACACAAATGCTTTCCCTAGTTTATTTAATACACCTCTCGTCGAGCTGGTGCACACACTACCATGTTTCTCTTCGAATATTTGTCTCATCAAATAACAGTATTCCTGTCTTGTAGTGCATCCCATTTTTAAAAAAAATCTTTTTTCTTGCCTTCCCTCGTCCCATCAAGCCATATATTGTAGCTTCTCCTCCTTGCTCGGTGCTAACGTAAACACCAGAACCGCGCAGCATCAACCCGAATTTGAAAATTCCCATCCTGCTTCTAGCTTGCCATGCCATGCCAGCGTTGAATAAATGTACTATATCAATGTACTGTGTTTGTCACTTTGTACCCCCACCTAATGCCAAAGTTCCAATCTAGATCTTTGAATCTCTTACCTCGTCCAGTGAACGCTTCTTCCCTCTCGCTGTCTACACATGGTTGTGAGTTTACCCAGACCTGCGGCGCCAGTGCCTGGCCTATCTACCCAAGTCGTTAGCGTCCTGATACGATGCAGAGCTAGAGTGATGACGGTACGGCATCAATAATTATATTTTATTCCTTGTACATCCAGCCTTCTCTCTCTTGTCACCGCCTCTCTTCTGGTCCCTTCATCTCACAGATGCCCTGAGATTTCCTGAAGTCATTTTTTCCCCCGACCATTCTTGGGTTAGCAACTTCTGAAGATGTTTCTGGAATTTATCTTTCTGTGTTTTGTCCACGAGTTTATCAACTGAGACAGCTCTCCATATCCACTTCCACTTCTCTCTCTCTCCCTCTCTCCCTCTCCCTCTCGCTCCTTCCTTCCCTCTTCCTCAGTTGTTTTACCCTCTTTCATGGCTTGTTAAGTTGGTAAATATGGAACTTTATCTGTCACAGACCACTTTCTTAAATCTTTATCAGGCTTTTTTAACGATTATATTTTTAGCTAATCCCAGTTTATCCTCTCACTTTCGCGCGCACTTTCCTTCGCGTTCTTTGCTTTTCTCTCACCCCATTCTTCGTTACCGGTGAGCACTTTCGTATCTTTGGCCGCCTCTAGTCTAATTTCTGCTCCATTTCTGTTACTTCTTTCGCCTCTGTCACGCCATTTCCCCCTTCCCATCTATTTCTACATTCTTTATCTTTGCCACCCTTTATATAGTTAAAAGCTTGTCGTCTATCTATCAATCTATCAATCTATCTATCTATCTATCTATCTATCTATCTATCTATCTATCTATCTATCTATCTATCTATCTATCTATCTATCTATCTATCTATTGTTACATAGTAACATAGTCTGTCTGTCTGTCCGCCCATCCGCCCGCCTGCCTGTCTGTCTAACTCTCTGTCTGACTGTGTATGTCTGTCTACTCTCTGTCTATCTGTTTTTATGTCCATCTACTACTCTATCTGTCTGTCTACCTACTCTCTGTCTTTATATCCATCTGCCCTCTGTCTGTCTGTCTTTCTTTCTCAGTGTATCCATCAAACTTTCTGTCTGCCTATCTGGCTGTCTTTTTCCGGGTCTGCCTGTCAGGTCTGTCTGACCATCCTTTTCCCTGACATTTATTCTGTCTTGCATTTCTGCCTGTGACTAAGTGAGTGAGTGACCGCCTGGTCAGACAGCACTGTTACAGCTAGACGACATTAACAATGGCTAAACTCGCTCTACAAGGCCAAAGCGAATGCGTTAAAAACGCTAACCGGAAGCTAATGAACGTAAGGGGAGAACACTACAAATTGTTATCTCCCCTGCTTACATGAACGGCTATCATTTTAACTGTATTAATTATTTGTCGCCTAAGAAAGTTATTAATAAACCATAAATGAGAATAATCGACACATTGTCATGAATATTTTTGTATGTGTAAGTTGGGTACTAGTAGCAATTTGATACGGGGATATCAGCGAATTTAACATACATGTGATATATAACAAAATTACGTAGCGACATGCAATAAAAGTGGTTGTAAAATTTATAACGTGTCGGGCTAGTGAGAAATGCCGATATGGTGGATGTGGAATATGGTTACCTCTCTTCATCATCAGCTGCCATCTCCACAACGAAGGTTGGCTGTAATGGATTTCCAACGTCTTCTGTCTCTTGTCTTGGTGGTGCACTTTGATAGACTCTTTCCTGCCCATCTCTTGATGTTATCTTCCTACTTATAGCGCTGTCTTCCCCTTGCACGTTTGCCTTCACCTCTCCCTTCTATTATGGTCTTCTGCAAGGTGTTATGCCTTTTTATGTGGCCAAAGTATTTTAGCTGCCGAACTTTGATCTCCCTCTTTAGTTCTCTTTTCTTACCTAGATTTTCTTATTTGTTTTCTTCTCTTTCCATGAGATACGCCCTATTCTTCTATATTTCCACATTTCAAGAGCCTCAATTCTTTCTTCCAAATGCTTATTCATTCGTCCATGTTTCTACACCATACAGAAATGCAGAATATATATAACGCTTTATGATTCTCAGTTTTAATTTGTGAGATAACTCTTTAGATGTCAGTATATGTTTCATGTTGTTGAATGTAGCTTTGGCCATTCCTATTCTCTTCTTGATTTCTGTTTCACATCTGCCATCTTCTGTTATTATATGACCTAGATATACGTAGCTCTTGACTTGTTCCAAGATTTTCCCATTTACGCTTATTTTTAATGTGGGCTTATCGTCTGTTTTGCTAAGTAACATAGTTTTTGTTTTCTCAATATTAATGTCGAGTCCATATTAATGACTTTTACTGTTCACTTGCTTCACTAGTTCTTGTAACTCCTGTTCGCTTTCAGATAACAACACGGTATCATCTGCATATCTAAGGGTTGTTTATTGACCTTCCACTGATGTTCAGTCCTGGTATTTCCTGTATCTGTTTGAAAATTTTTTCGGTATATAGATTAAATAGGCAGGGGGACAGCACACAACCTTGTCTGACACCTCTTTTTATTTCTATGTATGGTGAATAATTCCTTCCAGATCTTACTGTGTCAGTTTGCTCCCAATAAAGGTTACTGAGTATTCTTATATCTTTTCCATCAATACCTATGTCTTCGAGGCATTCAATTATTTTCTCATGATCTGTTCTTCTTGGATTTCGTTGTCTACCTTACTTTTTATTCTTTCCTGTATGATTTTGAGCAGTATCAGTTTTTTGCATGACTCATGAGGCTGATTGTTCTGAAGTCTGAACATTCTGTTGCATTAGGTTTTTTGGGCAATGTTATAAAAACTGATGTCTTCATGTCGTGTGGTATATATCCTGTATTGTATATATCGTTGCATAGATCTGTGATTGTATCTATACCAAAACTCTCCAGGGCTTCTATCATTTCAATTTTTATGTTATCCGTGCCTGCTGATTTTCCTTTTTGTATCGTATGTATGGCATTCTCTACTTCTGATCTGAGAATGTTTGGGCCTTCATTACTATCCACCGTTCTTTTGCTTGTCTACACATAGAACGTATGTCATTGTCTATTGACTCTTACTAGAGTTTAAATAACCAGGTTTACTGTCATTAGGATGTGGAATATGGTTACCTCTCTGTAGTGGTTTTGATGGTATTGTATGATGGTGATATTACTAAGTGTAATGTATGAGGTCAGCTGTGAAGGCTCCTGAGATAAAATGTAGTTGTGAATTTTCAGAAGGGCCTTTCTTGCTACCACTACGACCTCACACCTATCTTTTTTCCTAATGAATGTGGCTACGTTATAATCTAGGGTACTGAATGTAATGTGTTGTATTGACATATACAAACACACACACACAGATATTAAATAATATGTTATCAATAAAATTTAGAACACAATGAACTAAATCCAGCTGGTGAAATTTTAGAAAGTAAATCTTTTTTTAAATTTATTTGTTCTGAACCAAGGTTTTATTTGGCCAGAACATATGAAAAGATTTTGGAATTTATGAGTGAATGGCATGAATAAATGACATGATAAATAAAATGTGTGTACGTATACAAATTTTAAGATTAGTTAGTATTTCTACAGTTTATAATTTGATTTTCCCTGGGAGAACGATGAATAGATGTGCTGTTGGGGTGGCTTCATCCCTCCCTGTCTAAGTTTACCAAACATTGTCCATTAATGATGGAAGTAAATGGGATGTTTTAGTAGGAATTCACTTTGGGTGTTATGTCTATGAAGTTGGTGTAAATCCAGCAGACCAGCCTGCTTACGTAACTTTGAAGAAGTAGCGCTGGTGCTGGAATCTGGTGGCCCCACCTCTCCGTGCTTGGGGGCAATATATCGGGTGGCCCCACCTCTCCGGGCTTGGGGGCAATACAAGGCTGTTCTGCCGAGATGCGACACTGCACGGGTCCTCACTGTCAATTATCTACCCAGCATTTGACACCACCTTTTGGTGTCAACATAAAAAACTCACAGCTCTGAAATAAAGTATTGGTTTGGGTTCAGAACCTTACCTAAGGAGCCACTTCTACACGTAACAATTTACAATAACACCATTTAGACAGGGTCAGATCTCTCTGACCATACAACACATCTTACCAAGTTGGTTTCCCATAGGATAAGTTCTCCCAGACTACATATTCAGAAATATGTTTATTAGCTTCTTGCCCTAGGATAGGATAGGTGATATGTTCCACTGATCTCAACACTTGATCTGTCCTTCCTAATCCTTGCTGGAGTATATATATATTGTTTGTCCCTAGACCCTGAACTAGGGCGGGGGGTCTAGAGCAAATCCTTACTTGTTTGTAAGGCTAGATTTCGATATGGCAGTATCAAATCACTCGAAACATTAAACAATATTCAAAATATACAAAGAAATAATTTCAATCTTACCAGATTATGAATAAAGAACACAGAAATGCTAGCAAAACTCAGCTGAGCTGCTGGCTATAGTATGGCGTCCCTGAACTTATTTCAATTTATTTCATTTGGAAATCACCACACTTGAAATTTACTGTGTCTATCACTGGACAACTATTGAGGAATGGCAAAAAAGCTCGTCTGAGGCTAATTTTTATATTCCTAACATTAATATTAAGAAAAAGTTACTTTTTAAATTTTGTAATATTTCAAGCATCTGCGTTTGCCGCTGAATTCAAATAAAAGGCTTGGTATCGCAAAAGCGTCCAATAAATGACTGTGGCGTATCATATCCAAGGTCCCTTCTGTCGAGTTCCTTACTTTATGTCAACTTGGGAAACGTGACTTTTTCTCCGTTTCCCCCCCCCCCCCCCCCCAATTGCGTCTCCTTAGCCTTGCTAGTCTCACGCAATTTTTTCAGTCATATTTTTTTTTTTTTTTCCTTTTGATCCGCCGTTCTCATCCCGTTCAAATGGTAACCGTTTTGATTTCCCGTCTAGCAAGTCAATTTTTATGGAGGGTGATGACCCGCGGTCAGGGCGATCATGTACTATCAGCAGCTTACGCATTATGTTTTTATCCTTACATTTTATCCTTTGGAGATATTTTTACGTTGTATCACTTGTTAATTTTATGACACATCTCCCCACTTGAAAACATGCCTACGGCAAGTTCTAAAACCAGTGATACACATAGATAAAAGCTCTCCTCACGTCCTCAGCCCCCGGTGAAGATTAGCATATTGAATTCCACATAATTCTTACATAGACTTTGAGTAGATGACTTGATAGCCATAAATTTTATCTGGTTGGAGGGCCACACAATACTTCACCCTGGTAGAAATTTCTGTGTCCTTAGCCACGCTTGATACTCTCCTCTAGCTGAGAATGAGTGACAGTTTTTTTGGTTGGATTCAGCCTGGCAAAGTTAAGTTACATTTTTGTATTATCTTAGATAAGTATGGGCATTTGGTGTGGACATGGATAAAGCCTAAGGACTCTGGGTCAAGATTCCAATTCAGTTCATTTCTGCTAAGTTTGTTAGTCCTGTTACACACCCAACGGTACCCCCCCCCTTTCTCTGAGCAGTATAGATATAAGAGGAAAGCAACAGACTTGTTCACTTGTGCCTAGGTAGCATCTGCGTTTTCCAAATTCTTTTATCGTGCCGTTTGGGGTGTTGGTGTATTTTTTCTTGTTCGTAACAACCTTACGTTCTATGTTTTTGCGGCAATTGGCAGGCGCTCCCGGGGGTGATTGCTTAGGTTTCTTGCAAGTTCCATTTGCCTTTTTGGGCTATGGCAGTGTAAGTTCGCCTCCCTAGTGAAAAGGCCACCCATTCTAGGAGCCCTAACAACTGTGAGGGTCAACACGCCGCCTGAGCGAGAAGTCCAGGGTCTGACCCATGAGGGAAAGTGATACAGTTCTTGCTTCAGAGGATCCAGATTTGCGCATCGGTGACCCTGGCGATTTGGGGAGGGGGATCGCCCCCCTGTGGATTTTCCCCACCCTGAATCCTTTTTCATAGCGTAGGATCAATGTTGCAGGCAGATGAGTATAGGAAGTATTTGCGGGATTATGGCATTCGTTCGAGGTCATCCGTTGACTTTATAAAGGTTAGTCAGGGATATGGTTAATAGCCTTTGGGTGAAATCCAGCATTTGATAGTATTTTGAGCATTGTTTACATCCCAGAAGGTAGGGTATAGCAAATAGCTCCCCCTTTGGTTGAATTAGCAATAGTTTCTAAGATATCAGTGATTTTCGATAAAATCGTAAGGCGGACTGATAGATTTGAGGGAGGTCCATTGGGGGGATCCACAAAAATAATCGACCATGTAAACAGGGACTCTCTTGAAATCGTACCGAAGTTTGCCAGCCAACTACACCTTAATTTTTTGCCTACCAAATTTGGGGGTACCTAGGTGTTTGGGATAGGAGGGTCATTTTGCAAATGGTTAGGATATTGGTTATGTTATATAAGAAAGGTGGGGGGGCTTTTATGTTACCTTTTAAGAATTTCCAGAAATGGCCCCAACTTGGAAGTTTCTTCTAGATGGAAAAGAAGTTTCTTTGCATTGTTGATAGATTTAACGGGATGAACATTTATTTGTTGGTTACGGGGGAGTGCAGTTCTTACGATAGATCCCCTGGTTGGAAGTTGGTTTGATATAGGATTGAGGCATTTGTTTAGGTATTGGTTTGACGGGTATATGTTGTGCGCATGGAATTGTTTTTCCTATTATTGGGTTGGGGCCGAAAAAGATGTAATATGCCAGGGGAATTATTCAGGGTTTCTCGTATGCTGAATTTAAAGGGTTTTTCCTTTAATATTTTCCCGGTAATTTCGATAGCTTTGGGCCATCCGAAGTGCTTAAAAGTCCAAAAAATAAGGTCTCCACTCTCAAGGCTTCAATGGGATCTGGTAATCCCTATCAGAGGAGACTAAGTATCCACCTTTGAAAAGTATTTTGCCCTTTTTTCTGGCAAATAACTGTTTTGTGTCGCTCATTCGGTAATGGGGATTCCAAAATTGTCCTTTGGGACCAGCATTTCACCTTTTTCATTAATTATGCAAATTTAGTGTTTTCCAGATGGATTTCAGTCAATGTGGTTACTTTTCATGTGGACTTTGTCAAAAATTGATTCACTGTGTCTGTTCCTTTTGAATTAAGAATCCATTCTCTACGCTTGTTTTTTCAACAAAAAATCGACGGTGTTTTTTTACCTCAACCGAGAATAAGCTAGATTTGCTCTGTTCTTTTGTGAGGATGTAACCCCATTTCCAGTTATCTGATGGTTGAATTCTATTGACACTTCCAGTTTTTCTCCTTTCGCGATAAGATCGATGACCTGGTCCTTTTCTAAAACAAAGAAAACTAATCTAGATAAAGTTATTCAATTCCTAAATATTGGGTTTTGGAGTTTACCAGTCATTTCCTTTCTTTCTGTAATTCATAATTTCTGTTCTCTACAAAAACATTCCAAATATCCTCATATGGGTTACAACTTCACTCTCAATTTCCAATAGATTTTTTCGACTGGGGGTAGTTAATTCTTCAAGCTAAGATCTACTCTTTTTTTAGTTTCCTTGGTTTTGTCAGTCTTTGCCAGTTCCTTGTCAATAAGTTCATACTGTATGCTTCCCCACTTTTCCTTTGGGTGGCCCTGTTTTGGTTCATAAATATGCAATCTGTTCTTTAGTTCATCTCCATGGATTTTCAACGAGTTCTCACGATCACTCTTCGATTGAAATAAAGTTATACTCTCTTTTGCCTTTCTGTAAAGTTTTTTCTTCCCCTTCTTTAATTTGGTGGGGTTTTACCTTTTTAAACCTTTTTTCGGTCTGTTTTCCTACTAAAGATGTTTTAAAATGGGTTATTTTCTGTTTTTGGCTTTTCCTTTTTGCTCCTGCAGAATCCAATATTATTTTGGTAATTCTTGCCCAAGTGGTTGTATCTTCAATGAGGGATTTTTGGGCATTTGTCTCTTTTCTTTAGCTGTTTAAAAAGTATACTGTTCTCTTAACCACGGCAAAAAGGGTTTGTGATGGCATTTTTAATAAATTTACTATTTGTACCAATTTTTGTCAAGTTAATGATCGGAGCATCCATTTTCAAAGACCTTTGGGGGGGGGGGTCCCACCCCTTGGGTTCTCTTCCTTCTCTTATCAGCTACCCGAGGGAAGACAAAGCCGTGCGAAACTAATGCAAGACACAAATTGTCCGGCAAGAACACTTTCTTTCTTGCATAAAGAAAGAAAAATGTTTTGTCCCATGAACTATACTTGTTGCCAGTACAATGCTTCTCCACATCACAGCGATGGGAATAAGACCACTCTTTTCTCTCATACAGATTTGGGTTAGGTTCTTCCGGTCCTTCTCATGTCCAGGTATTAATAAAAATTATTTGTATGGCACTGGTTTATTTGTGTGCTAGTACGAAAATTTATTCCACCAGAATTCCAGTTGAATGCGGAGCCATCCTCTGGGTGAACTTGAAGTTTGGACCCCGAGTAACGCAAGGATTTAGACATTGGTACCTGTGGAGGGGTGCAATAGCAGAGGGGACGTTTCAAGGTGAGTTTCTGTAGTAGGTATTCTTCTTCATGAGGTCCCGTGTGAGTTTTTTTTCATGTTGCAAACCTTTCTCCAGCGAGAGTGGGTGAAAGTTTTTTTGGTTAAAGGTTGGTCGCGTTAGATTTTTCTTGGAATATAATTTTCTAAGATTGGACCGTATAGGGGAATCCCTCCCCCAATTTTGTAAATTAGTTGTGGGTTAGTTAGATTTAAGTAGCACCATTCTCCGTTAGAAGCAAATAACTCTATCCTTGCCTTCAATGCTATTAAGGATTTGGCGAGGCTAGTTTCAATTATACCTATCATCATTGTGAAATTTTGCCATCCTCAGCTATTCAACGATCTTGGTCATATTTGGTACTTGTTAAGGAAAGATGATAGGTTCTTCGTAGAAGTTCATCCGTCCAGCACCTCACTAATAGACACTAGGGAGGTTTTTTGGGCCTTAACCATAGCAATGAGGAAGCGGAGATCCCGGTAACACTATGTTCTACTTCTACATGGTAAATGAGTTTGGAGAATTATGGTGATATGTTTTTATTATGTCCCATTTAAACAGGGAATAATAAGATCCGAGGAGTGTTGAACCTTTATGAATGGTTTTGTGGATTTTCGTTTTCCTACAATGGAAAGTGTCAAATGTGAGTGAGAGAGTTCTCTATCTATATTATGAGTTGCAGGAACCCAGAAGCAAGACTACAAAATTCATAATCGGGTTGAATATTGTATAGTTGTGCCTCTGCTACATGTTTTTTGAAATTCAATTGATGGGCAAGGGCATACCGCCTCTCCCTAACTCCCCCACATAGAACAAGTGTCCACCAGAGTAAGGATGTAACTGTTCCTCCTCTTGGTCCGAGTGAGAGGTCCCACAATATCCACTGCAACCCTCTCAAAAGGTGTTCCCACTATGGGCATTTCCCCTAGAGTTGCAGGAGAGCAGTATCCCTGTGCTTTGGAGCTACCCTTTGACATTCTGGGCAGGATTTGACATATCTTTTTATATCCTCCGTTATCCCTGGCCAGAAGTAATGACAAGCTATACGCTGTCCTGTGGCGCTGATCCCCATGTGACCACTGAAGGGAATCGCATGCCCGAGTTCCATCACTTTATCTCTATATGAGGTGGGAAGAACCAGCTGGCGGCCTTCCTGTATAATAGTTTGTTCTTCATGAAATATTCCCCTTTGCTCGGAGGTGTGTGGCATTTGGGCAATTTTTTAAAACATGGCTTGAGTGTCCTATCCTCAGCCTGCGCCTTTCTCATCTCCTCTGGATGAGCATTTATAGGTTCACCTTCTTCCTCCTTCTTCTGTGACCTGGTCTGCACTGTCGCCATGATCACAGGTTTCTCGGGATTCCCCAAGAAGACGTATCTACACCCCAATATCAGAGGGTAGATTGGTTCATCTATCACTGCTGCTCTGATTTCTCCTTCCACATAGCGAGTTTTCACCGTTATCCTTGCGATGGGAAGTGTCATGAGTGGTATGTCCTTAGTCGCCCCTTGTATTTCCACTGTTTCTGTGGTATACTGACTTGGGTCCACTAGGCTAGACTTCACAACTGAATCATAATCCAAACCTGTATCATAAAGGCACCTTATGGTGACCCCATTACAAATAACATCCTCACAAACTGGGGGGTGATAAGGTTCCTGTTGTCCATTAGGATTAACCTTTAATCTTTGCGTCCCCGACTTCATTGCAGCAATGTTTGAAGGTTTCCTTCTACAAAATTCGGTGTTATGGTTATCTTTCTTGCACCATTTACACCATCTTTTTCCTTGGTTCAACGGTTTTCTTTCATTGAACTTTTGGTCATTGAACTGTGAGTTTCTGTCGCGATAGTCATTTCTTGGCCGCTCAAAGTTTGTCCTACCTCTATTACCCTGCTCTCTATTATCAAATTTATTAAATTGCTGTGGAGCTTTAAAATTGTCTATGTGCTTCTTTTTAGCACCACTTACCTCTGCCTGGGCTGCCTGATACCTCTCAGCGACATTTAAAACCTCTCCCAACTTCTCTGCACCTTGTTCCATGAGAAATTTTCTCATGTCTGGAGCCATGGACTCTCTCAATTGCTCAATCATGATCATTTCTTTAAGATCTTGGGTCTTCCCCAGAGCAGTCCATTTCTCCAAATAGGTTTCCAGTCTAGCAGAGAATTGGTGGTATGTCTCCCCAGACAACAGTTTGGCATTTCTAAATTTCTTACGATAAAATTCACCATTCTTCTCGTACCTTAATAACAAAGCCTGCTTTAACATGTCATAATTGTCTTGGTCTTCCCTGTTCATTTTAGCAAAGACTTCATAAGAAGTACCTCTCAGTCCCTGTGATAGCTTTAAACTCCACCTCTCTCTCTCTCTAACCCATATGTAGTAGCTAATAACTCAAAACGTCCTAGGTACCCCTCTATGTCATCGTCTTTTTCAACAAAATGGTCTAAATGAAACCCCATAGCTGAGTTTGAGGCTCCCAGACTGGGCGTAGCATCTGAGGCAAAAGGGCTGGCACCATTTTCAGGAGCCTGGCCTTGTAATTCCAGCTCCCTTAGTCGTAATTCGTGCTCCCTTTGCAACCTTCTATCTTCTGCCTCCCTTTCGGCCTTTTTTTCTTCTGCCTCCCTTTCGGCCTTTTTATCTTCTGCCTCCCTTTCGGCCTTTTTATCTTCTGCCTCCCTTTGCTGTCGTTTTTCTTCTGCCTCAATCTGCAGCCTCTTAGTCTCAGCCTCTAACCTCTTCTCTTCAGCCAACCTTTCAGACTCTAATTTTCTTTCAGCCTCTTTTTCTAATCTCCTTTCTTCCCGTTCAATATATTTATCACATTCAGCCGTTACGTATTGAATTAAAATCTGACCATCCATTCCCATCTCCTTTGCGGTCAGCACAGCAGCTGATCTAAATTTTGCTAGCTCCGCCATACTTTCTAAACAAATCTTAGCAATAAGCAAAGTAAAATTTCCAATCACTAAAGTACTTATAATTACTCTAGACTAAAATAATTCTAATTAACTAACACTGGCTGTGAAGATTCACCAACTTCTAATTGCCCTTTTAATTTAAAGGGACACTTTTAATTTTAAGGGAATTTTACAATTTTGTTCCCCTAATTTTATTTCTCCCACCAGGAGATCCTTATATTACTGTTTATGCTAATTATCCCTGGACAAGACCCCAATATATGTAGTGGTTTTGATGGTATTGTATGATGGTGATATTACTAAGTGTGATGTATGAGGTCAGCTGTGAAGGCTCCTGAGATAAAATGTAGCTGTGAATTTTCAGAAGGCCTTTCTTGCTACCACTACGACCTCACACCTATCTTTTTTTCTAATGAATGTGGCTACGTTAAAATCTAGGGTACTGAATGTAATGTGTTGTATTGACATATACAAACACACACACACAGAGATATTAAATAATATAATATTATCAATAAAATTTAGAACACAATGAACTAAATTCAGCTGGTGAAATTTTAGAAAGTAAATCTTTTTTTTAAATTTATTTGTTCTGAACCAAGGTTTTATTTTGGCCAGAACATATGAAAGATTTTGGAATTTATGAGTGAATGGCATGAATAAATGACATGATAAATAAAAGGTGTGTACGTATATAATTTTCACGAGTAGTTATTATTTCTACAGTTCATAGTTTTATTTTCCCTGGGAGAACGATGAATAGATGTGCTGTTGGGGTGGCTTCATCCCTCCCTGTCTAAGCCTACCAACATTGTCCATTAATGATGGAAGAAAATGGGATGTTTTAGTAGTAATTCACTTTGGGTGCTATGTCTATGAAGTTGGTGTAAATCCAGCAGACCAGCCTGCTTACGTAACTTTGAAAGAGTAGTTCTGGTGCTGGAATCTGGTGGCCCCACCTCTCCGTGCTTGGGGGCAATATATCGGGTGGCCCCACCTCTCCGGGCTTGGGGGCAATACAAGGCTGTTCTGCCGAGATGCGACACTGCACGGGTCCTCACTGTCAATTATCTACCCAGCATTTGACACCACCTTTTGGTGTCAACATAAAAAAACTCACAGCTCTGAAATAAAGTATTGGTTTAGGTTCAGAACCTTACCTAAGGAGCCACTTCTACACGTAACAATTTACAATAACACCATTTAGACAGGGTCAGATCTCTCTGACCATACAACACATCTTACCAAGTTGGTTTCCCATAGGATAAGTTCTCCCAGACTACATATTCAGAAATATGTTTATTAGCTTCTTGCCCTAGGATAGGATAGGTGATATGTTCCACTGATCTCAACACTTGATCTGTCCTTCCTAATCCTTGCTGGAGTTTATATATATTGTTTGTCCCTAGACCCTGAACTAGGGCAGGGGGTCTAGAGCAAATCCTTACTTGTTTGTAAGGCTAGATTCGATATGGCAGTATCAAATCACTCGAAACATTAAACAATATTCAAAATATACAAAAAAGTAATTTCAATCTTACCAGATTATGAATAAAGAACACAGAAATGCTAGCAAAACTCAGCTGAGCTGCTGGCTATAGTATGGATACCCAGGGGAACTTATTTCTCTTGATTTCCGGTCAATTGAAATCCCCACACTTAAAAATTTACTGTGTCTATCACTCAACTGGACAACTATTGAGGAATGGCAAAAAAAGCACTCGCTCCTGAGCGCGGATAATATGATTGTCTGTGGCCAATCAATGCCTTGGTTTTTTTTTTAAATTCAAATTTCCTACACTAAAGTCATTTCAGTCATGCTTCAGTGCAAGTAAAATTTTTATCTGTTAGTCCGTCCGTCTCTACTTGCGTTTTACAAAAAAGGTACTTGGTTTTTGAACCTAACTGTGGTGAAACCATGTTATAAATACTTATAGGGAACTTAGTTTACTGACTGAGATCAGCTGTGAAGGTATCTATATCTATTAAGAGTAGTGTATTATAGATAACCTTACTTGCTACCACATATCTATATATCTCAGTCAGAATTATTCTGGAATAGTGTGATGACTACGTTAGGTGTCTAGGGTATGTGTATGATGAAGTGTAAGTCACAACAACAGACAGATAAACAATTTAATTTAATCCACTACTCTTAACAACACTGTGACACTCACATACATATAACACTCTATGAGAATATCTTAAAGAAGTTACTCGTAACTTTTCAAATACCATATCGAGTGTATTCATAGGCTTAACTGGAAATGAATGAATATGTGTTATGATTTCGGTAATTACAAGGGAACCTTTCATACAGAGTCAATTTAAATTACCCAGTTATGTACAATAATGTATTTAATATGAATATTGTAGTGACATATATTATTAAGACAAATGTTCTATGTGTGTCAGTTGTGTAGTAGTAAAATGAGGTAATACTGGTTTTGTTTTGTTCAAGCTCTGTTGGTATTTGTCATCATGACTTCAATAGTTTGTCACCCAAAGACTAATTGGAGATGTTCACAGTTCCTGATTTTAAGACAAGTAAATTCCCCCTTAATGTTTAGTTTTACAAAGTCAGTTCAAGATGAGGGGACATAATGTTGAGCTCAGCTGGCCAAGTTAGCTTATCTGGCTTGATGGCGGCAGGAAAGGACTCCTCTGCTCGAATTCTCCTCTGGGCTCTGGAGACACCTCACTGATAGCTAAAAAGACCAAGGAGTATGCTGTCCGACTCTGGATTCAGAAAAGCTCTGACCAGGTGCTGCTCAGTACCATCAAGACCACGGTCCCTGAAATCAAGAAGGATGTACCTTCTACTTCATAACTAACTTACACTCTGGGTTAGACTGATCACAACACACACAAACATTTAGTTCAGAGCATGTAACCAACTGTTGCTTTCATTTGAAGATACTTTTTTCAGTATTGACCCTCCTTAATGGTTACTACGCCTCTGCACTTCCAGCATTATTTCTTTCTAGTCAATCATCCAGGTGTCAGTGTACTGTTTGGCCATTCCATGCCGTTTTACTTCTCTCCGACACCCTCTGTGCAGGCTGGAGCATTATAGGCTTTACCTCACGTTTGCCACTGAACTTTCACATATGCTTATAAAGGCATAAATTAACAATTTTTTTTCTATCACCTTCCTAATTTTGTAATTAAAAGTAATTATTTTATGGGTTCAAGCTTACCACAATTCCTACGAATTAAAACAGGATACGTTGATTAGCAATGAATTCTGGCACAAAGGGGCTTAGTCGATTCCATCTGCTTATCTTCCAGGCTTTTATTTAGCACAATATAAGTGGCTTCAACGCATGATGATTTATCAAGCTAATTTAAACAAGTGATATTTCGAACTAAAAGTTTCCCAAGTGTGTATATCAGCGAGTCTGACCAATGAGCCCCATTTCGACAAGTGTTTGAAAAAATGTTACCCAAAGCCCAACCGTTTCCCCTAACAACCAAGATAGTATTTATAGCCCGACCAATCGTGGTTAGGCTTTCATTTGTTGCGCTCCAATCAATTTGGAGTTTACATGGTAGGCTATTTCTGAACGTAAATTTTTTTCAAACACGTTAAAAAAAAATCTTATGAGCAGAAATGATTTTATGCTGTCAGGCACCCCCAATATTTTATTTTGGGTATAATTTATTAATTCCTGGACTATTTGCGTAACGTTTTCCATATTATTTGTCAGCAAGCCCTAAGGAACCCAAAAATACTAATTTAAAGGAGCTACGTGGCTGCGTTCAAAATATGCAATTTTCTACACAGACTCCTGTATTCGAAGATATGTTTATGTTCTGGGTACTGTTATGTTATGTTCCACCGTAAAACTCAACATCTTTGGTTATCTTTCCTAATAAGCTTTTTTTATGATTTGTCCCTAGACCTGGGAACTAGGGCGGTGTATTTTAGAGCAAATCCTTACTTGAAAAAAAAATTAGTATGTAGACTTTCACGATGATGGCAGCATTTGTGTATCGCGCGAAACATGTTGCATATTCCTGATTTTACAAAGAAATCCCCTTCTCTTTATCCTTTTGTCCATAAAGAACACGTTCGTTTTGGTAGCAAAACTCATAATTAATGGCTTAGGATTGGCGTTTGAACTTCATCTATTTTACGCAGGGCCTCTCAATGCTTTTCCAAGAAATACAGCACACGTTTCATTGAAGAAAGCGGGTAATAATACAGTAAGCTTTTATATCAACGTGAAAGCATTACAATTTGCAGACGTAGCAGAAAACAAGGGGGATTTTTTTAATGCAAATTTCCTACACTAAAGTCATTTCAGTCCATGCTTCTTCAAGTTATGGATTTTTTATCTTGTTAGTCCGTCCGTCTCTACTTTTACGTTTTCACAATATATGTATTTGAATTTTTGAACCAACCTATCCATCCCCTCTACAAATTTGCCTGAAAAGTTATTTTTAGCCACAGCTCCCACCAATGTCCCTTCTCTTTCATTCTAACTAGATTTGAACACTTGCGTCTCAAGGTCGCGATTTTTGTGCAAATTAGTGACATGTTTGATTCAATGCAGTCTTTCGCTGATGTGAACAACACAGTCTTTTGTCATTATCTTCATTATTATCTATCCGTCTGTATAAACAAAAGCATATTATTTCACTGCTCAGAATGGGCCATCCGGCCAGCTAATTTTTATATTCCTAACATTAATATTAAGAAAAAGTTACTTTTTTAAATTTTGTAATATTTCAAGCATCTGCGTTTGCCGCTGAATTCAAATAAAAGGCTTGGTATCGCAAAAGCGTCCAATAAATGACTGTGGCGTATCATATCCAAGGTCCCTTCTGTCGTTTTCCTTACTTTGTGTCAACTTGGGGGACGTACATTTTCCTTTCTCCCCCCAATTGCGTCTCCTTAGCCTTGCTAGTCTCACGCAATTTTTCAGTCATATTTTTTTCCTTTTGATCCGCCGTTCTCATCCCGTTCAAATGGTAACCGTTTTGATTTCCCGTCTAGCAAGTCAATTTTTATGGAGGGTAGTGACCCGCGGCGTGGGCGATCATGCCTTCTAGTAACTTACGCATTCTTTTTATCCCTATATTTTATCCTTTGGAGATATTTTTACGTTGTATCACTTGTTAATTTTATGACAGAGATAAGGACGAGAAAAAGAGAAGGTGAATAATCTCCACTAGAAAGTGTTGTCCAAATAAATCATGGAAAGTTTTCTATTTTCCTACGACCTTAGCTTCTGCCATCAGTTCTCGATAACGAAAGAGCCCCCAACCTCTTCTTAATGAAGAATTTTACCTATATGTAAATACTTAACACAGACAGCAAACGTTATACAATAACGAACTAGGTCATGATCAAAGCGGCTATACGGTTTATTAGTTAAATATATCCGCATATAGGGTTAGTAGAAAGTAAAAAGGATGATGGTGAAAGACAATTCACACACACACAGATGAAATGATAAAATATAGTTAATTAAATATGAGGGTGAACCTAAGTAAATAGTGAAATGATATTGTGATATATTAAGTGTTACTGTAGCGAAAGGGTTTTACGAGTGTGATATTCAGTAGTAGTTACTGAAAGAACTGAAGAAGAATTCAGTCTGACAAGAATGTAATCCCAGTGTTAGAGAAGAGCACTTGTGTCACAGGATAGTCACGGCTGTGAAGGTCTCTACTTTAGATAGTGATTAGATATAAGTTAGAGCCTAAGGTGCCACCTCCGCTATGTAACTAATCTCTGATAATCAAACAATTCAGTAACAACTCAAATTCAACAATATAAAATTGATAAGTCAGCGTAACAATTGATGAATCATTTATTGTGTACATCTATCTTTTGGTCTTCTTGCGCAGTTATGAATGATGAAAATTGAATGAATAAAAATCAATTACAAAAATTGAATGATTGTTAAGTTGTATTCAATACTAATTAAGAAGTCCTTTCTGGAATCTTCAATTTAACCTAAAAAGTTCATCCAATGTTCCTTTATCACTAAAGTCTCTTGTCTGGTCTATTATTCAAACTGTTTTATCATCATTACACACTAGTCACTTGGTCTTGACTGTTCACACTTGTTGCAGAAATTTGGTTATACAGAATACTTATCATTAAAGTCTCTGACTGTCCTCAATGAGAATACACAGTAATGTCAGTGTAGGTCTTGCTCTAGACTCTAGACCACCAAGCACTGATGGGAACTATGGGCTGAATTCTAGATGACAATATCTGATGCTTCTGTGTTGCTCCTGTGTTCGGGAAGCACTTATTGATCTGGATTCGATACCTCTGATGTATGATGACACATATGAACCTGAGGACAATATTGGACAAGTGGCTAGCCTTTGATTATGGGGCCCACAAGCCTGTGTGTCGGTGAATGATAGTGTTCAGATGTTTGCATATATATATGGATGATACATGGATCAGTTCCAAATAGAATAGCGAGACAAGACAGGTGTCTAACTGCATAATCATTCTAATAAAATACAGTAATAAATCTAACACATTTTATACATAATTATGATGCTACCTTCGCCTTTCACATTCTGGAGTGCCAAGTCCATCATGCCAATATAATAGCTTTTAATTTAGTCTCCAAATGACAATCCGGACATCGTTGGTAGTCATCAAATCCCTTTTTCACATTCACAACTAAATTTCGGTTCAGTCCTCTGGCCTGATCCTGATACAATTTCATTTCAACAAGCAGCAATAAAACAAGTAATTATTCATAAATTTACATAACCTCTTAGGATAGATGTAAATTCAATAGACATAGGTTTGGTGAGATAGCGCTGCACGGCAAACAGATGTTAAAGGTTTTAGCCTTGACGAGCGTGTCTCTCCTTCTGTCTTTCTGACTTCTGCTGTGTGTGTAATTTGAATAATCCGCTGCTTAGCCTTTTTATACAGGAGGAGCGAGCGTGTCGAAGAGCACTACGTCACAGCCTAGTTTCAGACTTTGTTTTGTTGCAGTTCTAGCTAGTTTGTGTTAGATGGGTCTAGAAATCTTCTTCATGCTTCTCAACCCTGTTATCCATGACTTTTATCTATATCTCCTTTCACTTTCCAGAACTTCTGATTTCTTCCTATATGAAGTTTTCTATAATTGGTTTCGATTTCAGTTTTTACCAATTTTTGAAAGGCGATTGACACAGCAGTTTTTATCATGCTGGCACATTTACCTTCAATTTTCTCCAAAAGTAAAGCTCACAGCAACTATTCCATTGAGTTGAATAAAGCTGGTCTTATCCTCGAGAAAACGCAATCACTGCCATTACCTTATGTCATTCCAATCCCTTGTGCGACACACGAATCAATTTTATACGAACACACTGTCCCTTCTTCTGCAGAACGCCATTATAACTGGTTCGTCTGCAGCGAGCTTCGCGTCTTTTGATTGGATGCCACTAATTCCCTTGTTTCTGTTATAACAAGGCATTATGTTTACATCACACGACAGTTACCACACTGATGTCAAATTTACACATTCTATGAGTCCTTCAAATTTACCCCAGTTTATGATTATGCGACTGTATGCACTGACTGTCTAATGTAGATGTATGTTACGCCGAGTGGATTATCTCCAAGACGAGAACTTATTGATGAAAACCTTTGCTCGTGCAGCGAAAACTTGTAAGATGTAATGTCTCTCGACGTTTGGAAATCTCTCTAGCATGGATGCATCGTTGAAAGTTGTCTCTAGAAAATGTCTACTGTCTGATCTTGAAAAGACACTGACTAGACTGGAGCTCGTTGCGAAATGATCTTCTGGTAACTAGTGGGTTTCGTGCAGTGAAGCTTGTTTGAGTGAATTTACGTCGTGCAATACACAATGAGAATAGATGAATTCACTTCATGCACTGATGTAGTGAGTAGCTGAACATGGTGATTTGAGCGTGATATCTTTCCGAATCACCTTGTGACTAAGTGATCTTGATTTATAGACTCATGAACTTATGAATATGTAATCAGTAAATACGATTTTGAGTGAGGCGAACGTGATATACAGAAGAATTAACGTGTGCATGCTTTAACTTGACTCGGGACGTAAGTTGCTGAGTGGGTTGAACTTAGTATATGTATATGCAAATCAGCTTGTGAGTACTTGAGAAACAGGTGAATACATGATGTGCCACCAGTGTTTACAAACGCGGGCATAGAGATCTTCTTGTTACTTAGAAAGTGTATGATGTCCTGTCTTGTGAATTCTGCTGTCCAGGCGCTTTGCTAGCTTCATTTCCGATAGACGCCAAACGCGTACTTGTTAGACTCAGATTTCTGCAGGACAGAAAACAGAAAAGCATTTTCATAAGTTACACATCTAATTTTACATGAGTAGTTGACTTTTTAAAAATCTGATTTCACACTATGGCCTCTTCCTAGCTTATCATTATGTTTGAGTTACTTTAGTGTATCATCCTAGAGGAAATATCTTTAATTTAATTAACCATTAACGAATAGAAGTAATGGAAAAACAGTCTTTCGCACATTTAGGTATCAGCTAAATGCAGAAAGCAATCTTAAATAATGAAAAAGAAAAATTAATAATATTTTTTTAAAATTTACTAACTTCCTTTTCCCTTCGCTAATTCCTTAAGAACACTATATAAGATTAAATTACACAGGTATGAATTACATATCCACACAGACATGAAATTATAAAACAGGCTATGCTCGAGGAAACTCTGTGCTCCGCGTATATAGGGCCGGCGCTACCATTAGGCCAACCAGGCGGCCGCCTAGGGCGCAGACCTCAGAGGGGCGCAGAGTTAGAGTGTTAGTGTGTTAGGAGAGTGAGAAGTGTGAGCACCAGAATAAGGAGGGGGGTGCAAATATTTATCCTTGCCTAAGGCGCAAAGTAGTCTGGCACCGGTCCTATATATATATATATATATTTGTGCAGTAGTCTTCACATTAGGTGGCTGCAGGTTTCTTTGTCCAATATATGAAAATAGATTTTAGTATGTCATCAGGTATGTATCCACGTTTAGACGTCATTCAGCAGTTTTGCTATCACTTCTACCCCAAATTCTCCCATGGGTTTGATTTGCTCTACTGTTATATCATTTTGCCCAAAAACTTTGTCTTTCTTCATTTGACGCATGGCGACCTCAGCTTCAGCCACAAGTATAGGTAGCCCTGTACAGTTGTCTTAAAGGTTTAGTTTAGATCTTCATTGTCATAGAGATCCTTCATGCCCCTTGTCTGTCTTTCTGTCGCGCGCTCTGGACCCATACATATTTTTTCATATCTTTTATTTGAGACAACCATGGGAGCCGCCCTGTTGTAATGGTTACCACATTGCGCTGTAGATCAAGTGTTCAAGGTTCAACCCCGAGCGTGGGCATTTGAAGTAGTGTCATCGACCGGGATTTTGACTGAATAACCTGAACTGCTCCTGAGATAAACCCTCTGTGGATGGGAAGCAGCGAAGCTCCTGACCGGGTTGGAAGGAAAGTCCACAGGCTCCCCAGTCTCGCAATGACATGTCATTGGGCCGAAGGGCTGAAAGCCCAAGTGCCGCTGGTTAAGAAAAACAAAAAATTAAGACATCCAGTGGCTGTTTGTGTTCTTCTGCCAATTAACTTTAACTCATTTATTTTCTTATACATGGACCTAGTTCATTTCATTGCTGCACGTGGAGCTCTCGGCACTTATAATTTAGCCAAGCTTCTATTACCTTAGTTTAGCAATCTACTTCTCCCTTACTTCTGCATCTCACAAACACGTGTACATGCCAGGCACAAGACAGCCGAAGAAACTGGCAGCATACGTTAAGACAGAAAGAGAAAAAAGGAAGATCGATGCTGGAGTAACATTCATGTGGAAAAATCGAACGCTGGTAATACCCGAATATAACCTTTGAGAACGAAGCTTCATCTACTTTTCTTGATCGTGCCCCTCTGTCTTCTTGACACATTGAGTTCTGTTCCTGTTTACAGTTTGTTCTTGTTCTTCTGTTGATACTTCAGCGGGTGAATAAAAGAACTTTTTTTTTTCCAATTAAAATGTTGCCTCGTTTTGGCAAGGCGCGCCTCTTTCTACCTAGACACAGGGGCCATCGGTTATATTAGAGCGCATATCTAAGTATACAAGACTTGTGGTCTGGTTAATTAGGTACAAAATAAATAGTTGTCTTTACTACGTAACAACTATCCCTCGTACATAATGCTCTGAGTTTATGTGCGTGCTTGCTTGTTTGCTTGCAACTTTTCCTTGTAGCACGCCTCTTTTAACCATTTACGGTATGCATGGAACTGTCTGTTTATTTATAATGCACGGTTTCTTGGGGTATTTATCCGATTGCATGAATGTGTAATATGACAGAAATGGATGATATGATATAGCTAAAGCACATCACATGACATTTGTTTGTTACTGTTCTTTCTGTGGAGTATAGTCACTGTCAACACACCTAAAGATCTTTTATATTTGGACATGCGTCCTAATATAACCGACTGGATTGAACGGGACGCGCCTCGCCAAAACGAGGCAAAGTTTTATTGAAAAAAAAAATGTTTTTCTTTCAATTTCTCTGGAGTAGGTTTTGACTGTAAACTTTCAAACACCGAGGTGCAAATAACCAGCTCAGCAGAAAAGAACAAGTGGTAATCTTCAGGCTCCGCGCGGGCCGCAATAGATTGGGTTACTATCTATTGAACAAGCTAAAGATAGGAACTGCCGAAGAGTGTAACTATGACACCGATAAAATTACTGCTGAACATCTGTTTCACAGATGCGCAACATATCAGGAACAGAGAATGTACTTGTGGCCATCACCACTACCACGTTAGGACGATACATATAGCCTCAAGCTGACCACAGATTTCTTTGAACATTATCAGCGTACGAAGGAGAAACACTGACAAGTGAATGCCCTGTTGTATTTAAATTCTCCTGGTCATGTTGTATTTCTAAGTTTTTAATTCAACAATCCGTCGCCCTCGCTGTTACTTGAGTGCGAGCGTGCTTTAATCGTGATTATCCTGTGTGCGAGTGTGTGTTGAATCGTGATCATCTTCTGTGTGTGTGAATGTATTTGCTCGCGCACGTACTAACAACACCCATGCGAGAGTGCATGCTATGACGATGCCTGTCCATTGATCAGAAATGCATGTTTCAGTATATTGATTTCATTCACAAGCTGTTTGTTTCTGGCATTTTCAAGCGCTCACCACTTGTTGCGTTGTTTTCTTTCCCCCGTCCGTGTTTACTCTTTTCTCTCCCAGTCTCTCCTCCTGTTGCATCTATTCCTCTGTTCTTTGTTGTTGTTTTTTTTAAATTGTTGATTTGTGCTGTTACTCTTAAAATTTCACACAGTGATAATCTCCCTCACATTCTATCACTATCTGGTTCAATAGATTACCTCTTACTATATGTGAAGCACAGTGAGGGTTGGGAATAGATTCTACACCCATTCCTCGCGGTGTTTTGGCTGCTCTTTTGTTCTTTGTGTTCCTTAGAGAGAGAGAGAGAGAGAGAGAGAGAGAGAGAGAGAGAGAGAGAGAGAGAGAGAGAGAGAGACTGTGCATGAGTGCGTGTTTGTATTTGTGGTGTGTATCAGACCTTCTGCCTTGCAGGTAAGCTGGGGACAGTCAGTCTAAGGACAGCAAACCCGAATAAAACTGCTTGCTGAAATCGGAATGGCCATGCTGAAAGACTCGTAGATATCGCAGCCCAGCTGTAAACTACGACACAACGTATTTTCTGTAACATCTTTTTGACCTCATCTCCATCCAGTCGCCCTTCATAGTCACCCTTCCGCAACATATTTTATCCTCCTGTTGTGTTCTTTGTTTTTCTTCCTGCGCTACTCACATTCACATGTTTGCTTGTTCATACCAGTAAGGCTTTTTATATGCGTACCAGACGCTTTTGCGCGGTTAATCTTGTATGACTATAACCATTGTCCTTACTCTCCTGCTATACCGGGCCAGTATCTACACCTGACCTGAGGTCTACTCTGTAGTTTAAGTTTAATTTATTTTCAATCAAACAATTTAGTGCTCAGCTTTTCATTGAGCACAAGTCCTCAGCAAAAACATGCCACGCCCTCCTGTCCTGTGTCATCCTTTCAGTGTCTTTTCTGTCTTCATTATCTCTTTTTTCCTTGTCTTTAGTTCGCTTCTCCGTGTGTATGTATGTGTTTTTTTTAAATCAACTGGTTGCTGATCCCGGCAGTATAATGTATGAGACATTTATTTTCTGTTTTTAAATGCATTTGGTAACAGCGATACAAGTGGATTCCTGAAACTTATTATTTTCCCTTAATTCGTTTGTAATAGGGTTGCTATTTAACTCGGGACCTTGACATTGCTGGCTGTTCCCTGGAAAGTAAAGCTCTTAACTTATGTCCAGGCCAGGGATACCCCACAGTGGATCAGAGGTTTCACTTCACCTAAAGTCGATTTCTGTCAGCTGTTTAACATAGGCGAGTAATGAACTCGCTTTAACTCGCTTGAGTGGCCTTTTCCTTTGAACAGCATCATCGTCAACTTCTCTAACCGATAGCATCTGTAGGTCTGTAGTTCCCGTGACTGAGTCAGCCTAGTGTGTGCGTCTGTTAAGTACATTAGATTTCAAGGAGCTGAGAACATATGTACAGTAACTATTCTCCTCAGAAGTTATGTTTGATCTACTTTGTTGTTTTTGTCGTCTGCTAAGTGTTTATCTTTCGAGTGCCTGTAATCTTGACTTGTCTGAGCTGTTATTTTTAGCTGTAACTTGTTGCTGTCGCTTGTTTTCAGTATTATTTTGTTGGTAGAATGAAAAAAATTACAAAAACACACAAATAGTGATACGTCTTACAAAGAGAAAGGACAAGAAATACCTACGTTGCGGCCTCAAGGCCTTCGTCAGGGACAGACAAACAAGAGACAGGAGGGAAAGAAAGGGAGAATTAAGTGGAGAACATGAAACTATAGAAATAAGAGAAAAAATACTCCCTTACGTTTTGTCACATGTTGGAGCAAACATTTTGTTGATGTCCGTTCTGTTTGCTCTCACGTGTTGTGCCGTTTGTTGTTGGTAGTTTGCGATATCAGTTGTTGATGTCAGTGGGGTTTTTGTGTGCCGTCATTTGTCTATTTTATTTCTAAAGTTGTTGCTGTCGGTTCTGTCGATGCTGTGTGTTTGTGCTATCCGTTGTTTTTGCTGTGGTATATTGATGTTAATTGTTTTTACACTCAGTTGTTGCTTTCATCATTTTCTTGGCGTCGGAGTGGCTAAGAGGTATGGCGTCCACCTCGAATTCTAAAGGTACCGGGTTTGATTCCCAGCAGAGGGAAAAATTTATGGAATTTTATTTTTCAGAACCAATGATCCTAATGATGTCATACTCCCTTCCCCCTGGTCTCCTGGGTAGGGGCATAGGATGCTTAACCTTCTAGGATAAGGGTGAATAAATAGGAGGTCCTGTTTGCAAGTTGTACACGTTAAAAATCCCTCGGCAGTTGAAAATCGTTAAGAGTAGGCCATAAGGCCGCTGCCGTGGCTAAAATTTTAAAAATTAGAAGCCTACCCACCACTAAAATATTTATAAAATGTGTGATTTCTGTATAGGATTCTCGCCGGTGCTACGGAGTTCGTGCACTGTGCTGAGATTATTCTTGTGTGATCTAAAGGAAGGTTCGGGGGCACTGATGGGGTTGTTGGTGTGCTATGAAGAAAACCAAACCAAACTAATCATTATCTTTTGCTTTCCTTACGGAGCGTGGAGCCATCAAAACATCTGGTCCTCTTTTTTTTTTTTTATTTGTTTTACATGATGAGGTTGCAAGCCCCCATGCACGCTTTTATATTAATCGCCTTGTTCTTCTTCTTCTTCCTCGTTCGTCCTGAAAAGGACGTTGGTTGCGTTGTGTCTGTTTACAGCAGAGCTGCGATATCTGCGCCTTTCGGCCGACACATCCGACTTCAGCACGGCATTTTTTGGGACCGGGTTTGCCTTCCCTCTTCGATCCCTACTCACTTAGCCAGACTGTAGTGATGCAGCCTGTTTCCAGGACCACCACGTGGAGGTGGAGTACGGTCTTGGTCAGCTCTGGTTCGCTGATCCTGACGCAAGCAGTCTAGCTATGGGTCCGCTGACTGCATTCTCTATTGCTGCGTCTTTGGGTCCCGTTAGGCCTTGTAAGATATGCCTTAGTCCTATTTTGTTATTTGTCTCTTAAGAGATCCCCCCGGAACTATACGAGGCTAGTTGTTGCTGTCGGTTGCTTTTTTACTACATGTTATGCCTGCCCAATGTTGTTAGTTGTCTGCGCTCAGTTGTCAACGTTGTCGATTTTTTTTTCTTTTTTTTGTACTCTTAAGTCGATAGTTTTTGTCCATCATTTATGTTTCTAATTACGTGTTCTTCCTGTCAGTAATGTTTGCCGTGTGTTGGTTTAGTTATCAATTATTGTTACTATCCCCATGAGGATACCAGTGCCCACTTGTTCTGACGCCGACAAAGTACACGTCCCAGAACAAAAGATATGGGTACATCGTGTGGTTAGTTTGACTTATTTCACGTCACGGTTCTGTTGTGTGGCATTCGATTACACATTGCCATGATATCTACAATACAAAATGGTGCATTACACTTAATGCTGGATGTTGGGTGTAATATGAAATGTTTTCTTGTCAGTCCCAGAGTATGACATTTCGGAAAAAGGCGGGGGGGGGGGAGAGAGGAGAGAGATCCTGTCAAGCTTGTCGTTAAACAGACTACCAACAAGAATTTGCATGGAGGTGGTAACCTCATCGTAAAAAACGAATTGCTGCAGAAACTGATGCTGCAAAGGAGCCAACTGTGGTTGCTCTTAGAGAGCCCAAAATTGACAGTAGGGGAGGAGAAAAACCACGGAGAAGGTGTAGCATAGGATTAGTTACTTCACCCTGTTATAATGTATCTAATTACTTCCATCCTGTTATAACATAGCTAGTTACTTCCATCCTGTTATAACATAGCTAGTTACTTCCATCCTGTTATAACAAAGTAGTTACTTCCATCCTGTTGTAACATAGCTAGTTACTTCCATCCTGTTATAACATAGCTAGTTACTTCCATCCTGTTATAACATAGCTAGTTACTTTCATCCTGTTATAACAAAGTAGTTACTTCCATCCTGTTGTAACATATCTAGTTACTTCCATCCTGTTATAACATAGCTAGTTACTTCCATCCTGTTATAACATAGCTAGTTACTTCCATCCTGTTATAACATAGCTAGTTACTTCCATCCTGTTATTACATAGCTAGTTACTTCCATCCTGTTATAACAAAGTAGTTACTTCCATCCTGTTGTAACATATCTAGTTACTTCCATCCTGTTATAACGTAGCTAGCTGCCTGAAGTTCAACATCGATTCACTGTGTCCAGCCTTCCAGAATGAAACAAAACGTTCAGGCAAGGTGTATTATGACTAGCATTGGAGAACTCTGAAAGGAGATTGTATGATAGTCTCACCTAATTTAATGTAAGAATACTTCCAGAACTGGCATGTCAAGTTTAAAGACATAATTTGAACGCAGTGTTACAGGACAGAAAGAGGAAAAAAGGACAAAGCAAAACTATAGAAAATAATTGTAATAGACACGATGGCAATGAGGATCTTGTTGAAGACTTATGTTCACATTAAGCAGATGAAGACCAAGGAAAACACTAGATAACGTTTCTCCATTTATTGTTTGTACTTGTCTGTGTTGTTTATATTTATTTACAGGGTGTCCTAATGTTGTTTTACTTTATTTTATTTATAACCAGACATGAGAATAAGATTATAGAAACAAGACGATTTCTGTCCAAGCTTATTATTTCTCTAGCCTTTATGCAGATTGAGTCAAGAAATTTATTAAAAATTAAGGTTTATGGAATGTTTGGTAAAACCACGTTTAAAACAAATTATATCACGAGATGATAAAAACACATTCCTGAAATTGAGACAAAGAACAGCCAGACTGAAACAGAAAGAAGAACTCAAAGCACGAAATACATAGACACATTACCCAAGGAAGCAGTGGCGTACTAAGGGGGGGGGGGGGTGCGGTCCGCCCCGGGTGACAGCCAAGAAGGGGGTGCCATCGGACACTAATAATATAGTATTTACTGTTAAAATGCTACTTACTAGTGCGTTTATTTATTGGTTCTGGATGTGTCATAGGTAACATCCGCCCCGGGTGCCAAGTACATGAGGGACGCCTCTGCAAGGAACATCTGGATCCATGCATGCACCAATGTTCGACCGTACGTGTGATATGTATTGTATTTTTGACGATACAATACGTATTATATGCGTACGGTAAAACTTCCGTACGTTGAAATATCTTTCATCACTGCGTAAAATGTTTCTTCTTCTTCTTCTTTCGTTCGCTTGAACTATATTGTCTATATCTGCAATGTTGTTTCTTGTATAAACTTCACTGTCTTTTGTAGTTATTCAAGATATTTTCGAGCTCTAATTTTTTGCTGTAGCCGTCTTTTTTACTATTGACGCCTTCAGCATTCCAGTGCATTATTTTAAATGGTCTTTTCTTTGCTTGGCCAGTAGCTCTATTCTCATGCCTCCTGGCTCCACGGGGCAATTGAGAAGGACCCCCAGTAGTAGGGGTTGGGCCCTTCCGAGGCAGAGGGCCCGGCACTGCGCCTGCATGGGTGTCCGTCACAGGGCGAGTGCCATAACGTTTTGCAGATATAGGCATACTTCCATAGCGCATGTGCGTGGCATCCTGATTGCTGTGGTGCGCCTCTTGGCTGGTTGCCTCCGTCTTCAGCACCTTGACTTGCTAGGGCAGACTGGTCTTGCTTGAGTGTAGGAGGGCCTGGCCTAGACAGCTAAAACTAAAAGTTATATTTATTCTGATATCGAGGACAAATAACAGAAGCAACATGACATTTCATTACAAAACAAAAGATTCAAGCTGTAATTTAAATAAAACATATATGTATGAAAGTTACCTTTAATATGTCAACAAAATTCTTGTTACATAGAAACAAACAACTTGTGTTTTTTTTTTTTACACATTGTCCGCCAATGACGTAATCTCACGCTATGCCTATGGAAAGCGCCCCATGTCAAACTTGCGCATTTTAATTTAACGTATTATACGCGTATTTTATTCTTTCCCCCCCCCCCCCCCCGCCCATAAAATACGTATAATACGCTTATTTTATTCTCAGACGTAACGTACGGTCGAACACTGGCATGCACATATGGGTCAGCAACTAATGCAATATAAAATGCAGGTGAGAGAGTCTTCCTAAGTAACGGTGCAAAAATTTTTTTTTTAAAAGCTGTCACTAGTAACAGGAAAGTTTCAGTTAACTTGAGAGGTAGAGGCCTTAACAACTGCAACAGAATTCCTAATGACAGACGAAAGCACCGAGAGACAAGTAGCTTTCTTCAAAGATGCGGTGACAGTAGTTGCAGCGCTGGAGGAGCCACAATAAAGCAGACCTGGATAACCTAAGAGCGATAATCTACAAACTATGTCAGCGAATCAAAAGGGTTGTGATCTAGCGCACAGGTACTCAACCTTTTTTTTGCTCATGGTCGCCTTCAATTACCTCTGTGGGCGCCCCCCCCCCCCCCTCTCATAGTAGCTGTTAGCTGGAAAAAGACACTTTACCATCTTACTGTGCCCCCCCCCCCCCTATAAATATGGCAAAGCCTCCTAAGGGATCATATGGCCTACGTTGAGAACCACTGATCTAGTGGATCCAGTCTCATTGCAACACCTTCTGACAACGAAGAGGCTGACAGATTCGTAAAGGGAAGGTGGGAAGCCAAGAGGTTTATCTCGAGCAGATACAGGAATGATTGGGAACAGAGCATCCAGGCCACCAAAACAGGGTATGCATACATTAACAGCTCAGCAGACATAGCCAAGTGGTAAAATCGTAACTTCGCACAGGCCACAACAGGTTGAGATTCCATCTATTCAACAAACTAAAGATAGGAACTGCGGTTATGTGTAACTGTGGCACTGATCAAATGACCGCTAAACATCTGCAAAAGTGCCCATTATATGAGGAACAGAAAAACCACATATGGCCGTCCACATTACCATTCCTGGACGAAACTCTATGGAGAAACCAACAACCTCCAGCTAACTACTGCTGTCTTTAAATACAGTCTACACAAGGTGACGTCTGCAAATGTACAAAGACGATATTCATACAGACTTAATTGTGAATTTCTGTACACACTACATTTTATTGGTTGTTATTGTTGTTGTTATTGTTGTTGTTATTGTTGTTTTTAAAGGGACACTGGGGGACTGGAGTGTCGTGCATAGATAGGTTTTAAAGTTATGTATGGTCCCGCCTGAGTATAGGAGATGGCGATAGTACGTGAGAAGAAAAAGTGTAAGAAATAGTGTTTCACGAGTGAATAGTTAAGGAGAAGATCTGTCTCTGAACTGAATAGTTTCTCTAGTCCAGCCTATCTATACGACTATAATTTAGTATAAGACAATCTTGCACCCCCTTATATTGAGAAATATAAGTTACCTAAACACTCACACACACACACACACACACACACACACACACACACAGCTATGTTGCAACAAGACACACACAAACGTGAAAAACTATGGTAAATTTGGGTATGGATCTGACCAACACACACAAAGTTAGTTCTTTTGTTGTTTATTATCACTAAACTTTACAACATCGAATATCTAAAAGAGAAAGATCAAATACATCAGAATTTCATGTATAGAAAAAATAACAGACTCCCTGTGCCCTCCCCTCATTGAGAAGATAAGAACCCAACAAGTTAACAACCCCCAAAGGTTAAAGGTTTAGCACTATGTTACAGTATAGACAGTAAAGAAAGAACCAAGTTCCCACTAAACGTTATCCAATAAAATTAAACAATAGTCAAACAGAGTGCAAATGATATAATGTTTACTGTACTGAAGAAAATATTTCTCTCTCTCTGTGTCATACGTGGCCACACAATCTCGCTTCTTACCCTATTTCTTGGTGCAAACAATCTGTTGGACGTAAAAAATCCGTGAATATATGTATAAGGTCCAGAGTAATTAGTTTCCGAATTGGGCCCCAGTCCATCCTTTGCAATAATTAAATTTTATAAGGGGAACGCCTAATTTGGTGGTTGATTTCCTGGATAACCAAAGTCACCTTGAATAGTTAATACCAAGACTCTCTGAGGTCTGGTGTTCACCGTAAACAGTATGAAAACATATGATTGCTAAACTGTTAATTATTGTTACTTGATGATGATGGTAAATCCTATCGACTGGCTCTGGTGAGTGCCGATTCTGAAATAGCGTAACTCTTCTGGATAAATAAATTCACTTGGAAACGACTATCAAACGTCGGGAGACTGTTATATCTGTCAACCCCAGTGGGCTGATAAAATGCAAAAAAATTATATCTGGGTATTTGTAAGTCCAGTTAAAATTTACTATTAAAATGTTCGTTAGTCTTTGTGGCCGGTCCTGTTCACAACTGAACTTTGAGACGCGTAAGCCAATAAAAGACAACTTTAATCCAATCAGTAAAATGGAGACAAGGCCCAAGATATAGCCACATAAAAACCGCTGGTCGCCGTTGATCAGGTCATGCCTAAAAATATAGGAACATTATGAAAAAATTACTGCTAATAATATCTACATATAAGTACACGTTGTCTCTAGCCTATTCCTATCTGGTCAGTTATTATTTAATTTATCCATAGGCGCACTTTAACAAATATCGCCTGTCGCTAAGTAGCTATTAGAGGGTCGGCGTCGGTTTGTTAAGTCGTATGATGTTTAAACAACAGTCACTTACAAAATTACACAAATGAAATAAAAGCGAAATCTTTTCTGTCACTTATCAGTCGCCTAGTGTATTAATTAGTCAACTAAACCGTCTCTTTCTGTGTGATAGCGGGTGATTAATGTAACATTACAACTGAAACATCTGGAATAAAAATAGCTACGCGTTATTTAATTCCCTAGTTCTAACACCTAGAAATCGCAGTGAATTTAAGATGCTAAAACTTTTAACACTTTAATACGCTTAAGCACACCTTTATATATTACCAGAAATCCAGAAAGAAACACCACGAAACTATTAACACATCTATTCCCAATGGTTCTAGATAACGTGTTTAGACTCTCCGAAAAAATCTGAGCGACAACTGATAATGATTTGGGAAAGATGCAGTTTATATACGATCATGTTGTTATGATCTCTAGAAGATGTGAATTTGTTTTCCTAGCAGAGAAATCTAAAACTACGTCACCCAGATAAAAGGTTAACGGTCGCTTCTGTCGGCCGTTGCTAAACGACAACAGAAGCTTAACCCGTGTAGCGGGCTTACTTCCGAGATTTTCCCTGTTTCTGGAGATTAAAGAGATATTGAGGTGGCGCCGTAGATAGTATTGCCACTTTTTGCGATCGGCAGCTTCATCCTCCCAGGTTGCTGGATTTATGTCCGGAGCCCTCGTGTCTCTCTTGCATACATTTTTGATTCTCCTATATATGTATATATGTCTTGTGGAATGTTATATGTGTTTGAATATTTTCTTCAAATTGTATTTACCATTTGTTTTGTGTTTCCCCACAGTGGTGACAATCAGGCAGCTAAAAGATCAACTCAAGGAACATGAAGAGAGAGTGGAAGCGACTGCACAGGTGAGTTAATATGTTCATTTGTCAGGTTTTACATTTTAGTCCCAACGCCTAGAGACGCATGCTGACGCAAGCACGATTTTACGACTGTTACTATCTTGTAACCACTTTTATTTATGTTTACATGCGGTTTATATATTTGTCGCTTTTCAAGTCTTGACGTTAAAAATATTCGACTTATCAAAGAGAGTCTAATCTGTGCACGCAATTCCAATTCTTGACACATTTTAATCTGTCAAGTTTTGACCGGCACAGACCCAGAAAATTTGACATAACTGAAAACAAAATCAAACTGAAGGAAGCTGGAAATAACATGTTTAGCAAATTGAAGTAAGGGACATAATAAACTGAGAAGGACAAACTCTCCAACTGTGGTTTGTGTAGCAACTTGGTTTATAGTAATGAGATTGCACATCTTCACATGGGTCGCTGTTTAGGACCTACCTGGTTTATAGTAATGAGATTGCACATCCTCACATGGGTCGCTGTTTAGGACATACCTGGTTTATAGTAATGAGATTGCACATCCTCACATGGGTCACTGTTTAGGACATACCTGGTTTATAGTAATGAGATTGCACATCCTCACATGGGTCGCTGTTTAGGACATACCTGGTTTATAGTAATGAGATTGCACATCCTCACATGGGTCGCTGTTTAGGACATACCTGGTTTATAGTAATGAGATTGCACATCCCCACATGGGTCGCTGTTTAGGACATACCTGGTTTATAGTAATGAGATTGCACATCCCCACATGGGTCGCTGTTTAGGACATACCTGGTTTATAGTAATGAGATTGCACATCCCCACATGGGTCGCTGTTTAGGACATACCTGGTTTATAGTAATGAGATTGCACATCCTCACATGGGTCGCTGTTTAGGACATACCTGGTTTATAGTAATGAGATTGCACATCCTCACATGGGTCGCTGTTTAGGACATACCTGGTTTATAGTAATGAGATTGCACATCCTCACATGGGTCGCTGTTTAGGACATACCTGGTTTATAGTAATGAGATTGCACATCCTCACATGGGTCACTGTTTAGGACATACCTGGTTTATAGTAATGTGATTGCACATCCTCACATGGGTCGCTGTTTAGGACATACCTGGTTTATAGTAATGAGATTGCACATCCTCACATGGGTCGCTGTTTAGGACATACCTGGTTTATAGTAATGAGATTGCACATCCTCACATGGGTCGCTGTTTAGGACATACCTGGTTTATAGTAATGAGATTGCACATCCTCACATGGGTCGCTGTTTAGGACATACCTGGTTTATAGTAATGAGATTGCACATCCTCACATGGGTCGCTGTTTAGAACATACCTGGTTTATAGTAATGAGATTGCACATCCTCACATGGGTCGCTGTTTAGGACATACCTGGTTTATAGTAATGAGATTGCACACCCTCACATGGGTCGCTGTTTAGGACATACCTGGTTTATAGTAATGAGATTGCACATCCTCACATGGGTCGCTGTTTAGGACATACCTGGTTTATAGTAATGAGATTGCACATCCTCACATGGGTCGCTGTTTAGGACATACCTGGTTTATAGTAATGAGATTGCACATCCTCACATGGGTCGCTGTTTAGGACATACCTGGTTTATAGTAATGAGATTGCACATACTCACATGGGTCGCTGTTTAGGACATACCTGGTTTATAGTAATGAGATTGCACATACTCACATGGGTCGCTGTTTAGGACATACCTGGTTTATAGTAATGAGATTGCACATCCTCACATGGGTCGCTGTTTAGGACATACCTGGTTTATAGTAATGAGATTGCACATCCTCACATGGGTCGCTGTTTAGGACATACCTGGTTTATAGTAATGAGATTGCACATCCTCACATGGGTCGCTGTTTAGGACATACCTGGTTTATAGTAATGAGATTGCACATCCTCACATGGGTCGCTGTTTAGGACATACCTGGTTTATAGTAATGAGATTGCACATCCTCACATGGGTCGCTGTTTAGGACATACCTGGTTTATAGTAATGAGATTGCACATCCTCACATGGGTCGCTGTTTAGGACATACCTGGTTTATAGTAATGAGATTGCACATCCTCACATGGGTCGCTGTTTAGGACATACCTGGTGGAGCATAATTGTCTCCTCAGCGACCCATGTGAACTGCACGTGTTTATGTGATGATGTTCCTTCGAATATTTCCCGCTGTTTTAATGGGGAAGTGTGATCAGCTGTTAGTGGTGGAGATGTGCCAGTTCTGACGGATTGGTTAGCTGTTAACATGTTAATTCATTCTTGTTGCATTATTAATGTATTTATTGTTATAATTATTTATTGAAGTAATCATTTGTTTGTTAGAATTAATTTTTTTTTTTCTTCTAGTTTCTTCTTTACAACTTACCTTCTCACGGACAAAGAGATGAAGATATTGTGTCTTCATAAACATCAATGTCATTTTTTTTCTTTTTCCTTTGTTTTGTTTTGTTTTGGTTGAAGTGAATGACTAGGCAAGGCCTGCAGTCCACTCTGTTTTGACCGTATTTAGAACATGGATCTGCATTCCACTTGGTTTTATCGTTTTTAGAACAGGAATCTGCATTCCTCTTTGGTTTGATCTTATTTAGAACATGGATCTGCATTCCACTTTGATTTTATCGTATTTAGAAATGGACCTGCGTTCTACTTCGATTTGATTGTATTTAGAACATGGATCTGCATTCCATTTTGGTTTGATCGTATTTAGAACATGGATCTGCATTCCACTTTGGTTTGATCGTATTTAAAACATGGATCTGTATTCTTCTTTGGTTTGATCGTATTTAGAGCATGGATCTTGTCACGGATTGCCTCCGCTTAGCTCTGCAGTGGTGGTCTGTTAAGGTATTATTATGTATATTACATGTTGGCTTCATTTAGATTTGTTACCAGTTTAAATTTACGCGCTAACATTTTTATCTGAAGTCAACATGATGTATTTTACACTATAAGATATTACTGGTGAACGCGATTATGTGTTGACGTCACTAGGAAACCAAGACGTAATGAGGTGCTGCACTAATGCATGCAAACGGTCTTTCTTGGCCTTTCGTCGTTTGAATCCGTCTAAACAAGACGTGGATTATTACTGCTCCCAAAATTATTGAAGATTACAGATCTCCTATGTGGCTTATAATGAAACGAAGGTCGCCACTTTTATTCTACATGATGCAGTATTTGAGCATCCTATATTGATGACCATTTTGATGAAGAAAGAAATTCAGGGAGTATAATTATAATATTTGCCATCGCCAGCTGTCGGTTATCACTACTTCAGTGAGTCCGCTTGCCGGCATTGCTAGTATACAGGCCAGACATGTGACGATGAAGCACTGAATATAGGAGACTGATTTGATGTATGTATAAGATGATTGCCATGAACTTGTTATGATGCCTCGTCATTAAATGTATTTGTCCGTGGACCCAACCATGAATATCGTTGTGAAGTTCAATCAAGTTGAGACATTGTTGTTGGACACCCACATCGCAAGAAACATCAATTAGCACGATACTCTATTAAAACTCTCAAATCCCCAATGTAACATGGTCCAACAGTAGAAAAACTCAAGAGTAACTAATGTGGGTCTTCAAAGGTGTCTACCTTCGCATAAGATTACTCTTGGCAGAGTTGTAGGTAGAAGGATAATGATGCTTCTACCTCAAGGTAGTGTTCACAAGATATTCAGAAAAGCGAGAGCAATGCCGCATGAGGCTGAGCAAATGTTAACTCTGCCGTCAACTTTTGGGAAGGATAGGGTTATCTCATAATTCGTTAGCTCGTTCAAACCCCCAGCTGAGTTAATTCAGCTAAATTTCTCTTATTATTATTGTTTAAGTGTATTTGAGAAATTGTCCGAGAGATACGGATATAGTACATTCAAAATTATTAAATCAACTTTAGATTAGTCTTTATACAAGTAACAAATTTAATAATCAATTAGGTTTTAACAGTTATAAAAATGAATAATTCCTTATAGAAAACGTTGTCATCACTGGGTGATGTTATGGAGTTAAAAATTGCATAGTTCACTTGGCAGCTTTTATGTTTCTACTTAGCTGCCTATGAGTTTGTCTGTTCTGCTCCAGCTAATGTTTGGTTCTTTGTAGATGGATGACTGGATCACACTCGTCACTGGTCAAGTTTGAAAGTTGTAGCACGTTCCAAGAAGTGTCATGGAGTAATCACTAAGCTGGTCCCGCGTCTCTCAGACCCGTCTGATGATGGTGTCTAGCGTCGACTTCAGGCCACTTATACCCTCACTTGTTCCAGAGATAGTACCCTCAGCTGGTACCACCAACTTGTGTCACAAAAGAAGAGAACAAATACCCTCTTGAGTATTGCGTTTTCCGACACATACATATGAGTCCCGCTCTTCCTATTCCACCATCCCATCTATCTCAGAACTGTTACCCTAGCTGAGAATTAATAGTAATCCCATTGAGCGAAAACTTTCTTTTCATTTAAATTGAATAGATTTATGTTTAACTTTACATTGGTTGAAAAGGTTGAAACTTTCATTACTTTTATGGTGAATATGTTGTCATTTACACTGGTTGAACATGTTAATAATATACTATGTATGTACATCATTTCTCTCATCATTCTCTCCCTGCTCCATGTGGAACTTGGGACTACCTCTGCTTTTAGTTCTCTATAAAAAAACTCGCATAAAGCAGTCACCAGCCCTTGCAGTGGTGGTTCAAGAAATCATCATTCTATATGCTGAGGTTGCCAGCCTCAAATGACTGGTACATCCACTTAGCAATTTTCACATTTTAATATTCACATGTCAATATATACATATTATTTCACGTGTTAATAATGCAAAATATAGAATTATAAATATACAACTTACCCCAAATCTTTTGCTTCACCGACAGACTGCTGACTCCGAGAAATAGCTAAGGCAACAAGTTGAAGATGCCTCTTACACGTGTTCTGGGATTGTTACTTTATAATAAGCTCCCACTTTGACTCCGTCTTTCAGATTCCTCATATTCCGGTTTTCCTTGTTAATAATGGTAGAGCTTTCCTGGGCTCTTAAGTCCTCAAGATGCTCAAACAAAGTCCGGTCCGATAAATGAATTCTGATTCTATTCTCCGGCAGGTCTAGTTGTCTCTGGAGGAGTTGAATTTCACAGTGCTTTCCGCCGACTAAAGTGTCAGGTTATATTGCCCCTTTCGTTCCTGTCACATATTGTTTACCATTGGACCAGGCCCCAATCAGAAATGTGGTTATTCCTACATCTCGAATGCCGGCCAATAGTTACAATCATGCGTGGTTTGATGGCGTCTATTCAAAAAATTTCCTCATAGGAAAATTCTGCATGTTATTTAACAGGTCATTTCTCCCAAATATGGGCGTGAAACCTCCGAATATTCTCGTCAGTGATGACAAATAACTTCTTACTTTTATCTCAAATAATATCTTCGTAATACTTCTATCCAGATGCTATTACCTCATTCCGTCTTCCATGTGCATGTCTGTAATATGTCCGCAGACGGATAATTTGTCTCCCCGTCCTTGTGCAAACACCGACCCGCGTGTAACCATCTGGGCTGTGACTCTTCACGACAGTAATTAGGGAATCCCAATCGCCATATCAGCGCTAACTATATAATAAACTGGCTGGGCGTACGTCATGTTAATCCGACGCGGCCAAGGTTTAGTACACGAGAATTTTACTAACATGACTGTCGGTCAATATTGTATCACCTGTCTACTCTCTCAGCAGGGATGGTCAGGTAAACAGACAAAACGAATTATTACTGGAAGGAGTGTGAGGTGATTAGAAAATAGCTAATATCTTCTTGATAGCAGAGAAAGAAATGTGGCGACCACGGACATTTCACGTAATCAGTACTCACAACAAATGTAACTGACTACTGCCGGAGAGGACAAGCGATCGACCCAAAAATTATGTGACAGATCTGCCTTCTTCTTTGTTTTTACAGTATAGAACATTCAATTTTTTTTTTTTTTGGTTGACGTTATCTGGAAAATGGATCTGCATTCTTCTTTGTTTTGACCGTATCTAAAACATGACCCTGCATTCCTTTTCTTGTTTATTCTTTGTTACCTTATCCAGAACATGGATCTGCATTCCTTATATTTTTTATTCTTTGTTACCTTATCCGGAAGATGGATCCGCATTCTTCTTTGTTTTGACCGTATCTAAAACATGGATCTGCATTCCTTTTCTTTTTTTACCTTATCCGGAACATGAATCTGCATTCCTCTTTGTTTTGGCCTTATCCAGAATGTGGATATGTATTCTTTATTTGTTTTGGATCTATCTAGAACACGGATCTGCATCCAGAACATGGATCTTCATTTCTCCTTATTTTTTGTTACCTTTCCATGAACATACGTCATAGCTTAGCCCTGACCTTCTCTTGCGATGCTATATCTGTCTTTACTTCCTTTCCTCTCCATCTTCTCTTGCAGCAAAATCCCCCTAATCCTCTAATTTCTTTAGGCTTTCAAAATAATCCTGTAAACCGTTTTGCTGACAAGGAGACACGATTAAACCAAACGACCCTTGATTCCACTTTGCCTATATTTAGCTATGGCATTTTCACAACTGAGTTGAGCGTATGCTTTGTACTGAACGTAATTGTACCCACAGTGGATGGCTGAAAATGTTCCAAGTCGCTCAGTGGTTCGTCTGCGTTGTCACAAGTGACCTTATAGACATGTCTCCAGTGTCTTCATCAGTTCTTCATTCCTGTCTGCCCACACATTTAAACAAACAATCTAGGTGGAAATGTTCAGCTGTCTGACTTACCTATTCTTCTCACATGTCTTGTTTCAGTTACGCTTAGAGCATGTTTTATCTTCATGTCTCCGCCATTATATCAGTCTGTCACTGTCTGGTTGCTATGTGTCTGTCTGTCGGTCTATGTGTATGTCAGCCCATCTAGTTTTGTTTGTTTGTTTATGTCTGTCTTTCGATCTGTCTGTTTATTGTATGTGTCGCCCAATCCGTCGGTGTGCCCGGCTGTTTGCAAATATGCCTGTAAATAGTCGGCATGCTTCTCTATCGGTATAGTCTTTATGTTTCTCTATCGGTATAGTCTTTATACTTCTCTATTGATATAGTCTTTATACTTCTCTATTGAAATAGTCTTTATACTTCTCTATTGATATAGTCTTTGTGCTTCTCTAATGATATAGTCTTTATGCCTCTCTATTGATATAGTCTTTATGCCTCTCTATTTATATAGAATTTATGCTTCTCTATTGATATAGTCTTTATGCTTCGCTATCGGTAAAGTCTTTATACTTCTCCATTGGTACAGTCTTTATGTTTCTCTATTTATATAGAATTTATACTTCTCTATTGATATAGTCTTTACGCTTTGCTATCAGTATAGTCTTTATACTTATCTATTGATATAGTCTTTATACTTCTCTATTGATATAGTCTTTATGCTTCTCTATTGATATAGTCTTTGTGCTTCTCTAATGATATAGTCTTTATGCCTCTCTATTGATATAGTCTTTATGCCTCTCTATTTATATAGAATTTATGCTTCACTATTGATATAGTCTTTATGCTTCGCTATCCGTAAAGTCTTTATACTTCTCTATTGGTATAGTCTTTATGTTTCTCTATTTATATAGAATTTATACTTCTCTATTGATATAGTCTTTATGCTTTGCTATCGGTATAGTCTTTATACTTCTCTATTGATAGTGTCTTTATGCTTCTCTATTGATATAGTCTTTGTGCTTCTCTGTTGATATAGTCTTTATGCCTCTCTATTTATATAGAATTTATGCTTCTCTATTGATATAGTCTTTATGCTTCGCTATCGGTAAAGTCTTTATACTTCTCTATCGATATAATCTTTATTATTTCTCTATCGAAATAATCTTTAAGCTTCTCTATCGATATAATCTTTATAATTCTCTATTGATATATAATCTTTATGCTTCTCTATCGGTAAAGTCTTTATACTTCTCTACCGATATAATCTTTATACTTCTCTATCGATATAATCTTCATGCTTCTCTATCGATATAATCTTTATGTTTCTCTATTGATATAATCTTTATGCTTCTCTATTGATATAGTCTTTATAACTTCTCTATTGATATCTTCTTTTTCTTCCTCGTTCGTCCTGAAAAGGACGGTGGTTCGTTGTGTCCGTTTACAGCGAAGCTGCGGTATTTGCTCCTTTCGCCAACACATCCGACTTCCGCACGGCATTTTTTGGGACCAGGTTTGCCTTCCCTCTTCGATCCCTACTCCTCTGCCAGACTGCAGTGATGCAGCCTGTTTCCAGGACCACCACGTGGAGGTGGTGTAGGGTCTTGGGCAGCTCCGGTTCGCTGACCCTGACGCAGGCAGTCAAGCTATGGGTCGCTTACTGCATTCCTCACTTTTGATGCGTCTTGTGTCCCCTCTATTGATATAGTCTTTATGCTTCTCTATCGGTAAAGTCTTTATATTTCTCTGTCGAAATAATCTTTATGCTTCTCTATTGATATAATCTTTATGCTTCTCTATCGGTAAAGTCTGTATACTTCTATATCGATATAATCTTTCTACTTCTCTATCGATATAATCATCAAGCTTCTCTATGGATATAATCTTTATGTTTCTCTATTGATATAATCTTTATATTTCTCTATCGAAATAATCTCTATGCTTCTCTATCGATATAATATTTATGTTTCTCTATCGATATAATCTTTATATTTCTCTATCGATATAATTTTTATGTTTCTCTATTGATATAGTCCGTATACTTCTCTATTGATATAGTCTTTATACTTCTCTATTGATATAGTCTTTATGCTTCTCTATTGATATAGTCGTTATCCTTCTCTATTGATGTAGTCTTTATGCTTCTCTATTTATTTAGAATATATTCTTCTCAATTGATATAATCTTTATGCTTCTCTATCGGTAAAGTATGTATACTTCTCTATCGATATAATCTTTCTACTTCTCTATCGATATAATCATCATGCTTCTCTATTGATATAATCTTTATGTTTCTCTATTGATATAATCTTCATGGGACAGACAGATACTCCTGCCCCAATGAGGGAACCCATCACACTAGGAGAACTACAGAAGGCTATTTCCAAGCTTAAGTTTCAAAAGTCACCCGGCCCAGACAAAATCAGCAACGAAATGCTAGTAAATCTGAGCTCAGCAGCAAAGACAAAACTGCTTGAGATATTCAACCACAGCTGGTTGAAAGGAACGGTACCCCAAGTATGGAGAGAAGCCATCACAATACCCATACTAAAGAAAGGGAAATGTAAGACCGAGGCTGCAAGTTACCGGCCAATCAGTCTCACAAGCTGTGTTGGGAAGACTATAGAGCGAATAGTCAACCACAGATTGAAATGGTATTTAGAGTCTGAGCAGATCCTGGTGCCGGAACAAGCTGGATTTAGAGAATGCTACAGTATAGAAGACCAAGTTACTTACTTGTCTCAAGCAATAGAAGATGCCTTTCAGGAGAAGAAAAAGGTCCTAACGATCTGGGTCGACTTCAAGCAGGCCTTTGACAGGGTGTGGAAAGATGGCCTCATTGCAAAACTTGGGAGAGGTGGAATCCAAGGCAACATGATGAAATGGATCCAGTCATACTTGCATAACAGGAGAACTAGAGTCACTCTTGACGGTCTGCAGAGCAGAAAAGTGTTGCTCCATCAGGGGGTACCTCAAGGAGGAGTAATTTCCCCTACACTCTTCCTTGTTTACATCAATGACCTGGTGAAAGATCTCCCTGCAGGAGTGAAAGCTGCCTTATATGCAGATGACCTAGTACTCTGGTGCGCTGATGAAAATGTCACCACAGCAAATTATAGAATGCAGCGGGCAGCAGACATGCTAGTGTCATGGGCAGAGAAATGGCTTATCACAATAAACACAGACAAAACCTCCACAACACTGTTCTCCCTCGCCCCCAAGGACAAATCAGCTAACATACACCTAGGGACAACCGTTATCAAGGAAGAAAGCTACCCCACCTATCTTGGGGTGACATTTGACCAAAGGCTTACATGGAATAAGCATATTGAAAATGCAGAAGGAAAGGCCCGAAGACGACTAGGCATACTCAGAAAATTGGCAGGTACCAACTGGGGAGCAAATGAACGAAATCTAAAGAAGATTTATAGTGGAGTAATAAGACCACACTTAGAGTTTAGCTCAGCAGCATGGTCATCAGCTGCTAACTCACACCTGCAGTCCTTGGACAAGGTGCAAAATCAAGCTCTCAGGCTCATTACAGGAGCCATGAAAACTACACCAATAACAGAGATGCAGAAGGTTGCTGGATTACAGACATTGTCCCATAGAAGAGACACAAAGACCATGATCCAGATGGAAAAGTACAACAGTATGCCAACGCACCCAATGAAGGCAAGACTAGATGATCTGGCATTGGGACGTCTAAAGCGTAGCAGCTTTGTGCATCGGGGAAAAAGACTTATAAGACAGCATCAAGAAGACCTATCTATGAAGACAACACCACTGAAGCCCACCCTATACCCTGTACCATGGGAGCAGGCCAGCAGTGCCCTCCAAATTAATACGTCGGTCAGTGGTCTCACAAGTGGATGTGAGTATAATGATCTGCAAAAACGAACTGCTACATTGAGTATGATCCAAGAAAGCTATCCCGATCAATCATGGATACATGCCTATACAGATGGATCAGCAACAGATGCTGTTAGGAATGGAGGTGCCGGTATCTTTATCTCATATCCTGACAACCACTATGAGACTAGGCACATTCCCACTGGTAAATTCTGTTCCAACTATACAGCTGAGGTTCAAGCTCTAGAGCAAGCTGCAAATATGATTTATAACACCAACTCTGACTGCCACCAGGTAGTCATCCTCACAGATGCACTGTCTGTCCTGCAAGCTCTCAAGGGTGGTAAACTCCCGCATCTGAGAAATGAACTAAACAAGGTAGCTGCCAAAAAGAGAACCATACTTCAGTGGGTACCATCTCATTGTGGTGTACCCGGAAATGAAAAGGCAGATAAACTTGCAAAAAAGGGAGGAGAATGTGAACAAGAAGATAATGAAGTCACATACTTTGAGAAAAAGAGAGCTATCCAGACTATAAGAAGAGAACAGAACCAACCCAAAGACGACTATCACACTCTCGACCGGCAGGGACAGATAACTATTTTTCGACTCAGGACAGGGCATAACAAACTGAATAAACACATGCACAAGTTACGATTGTCTGCTTCACCACTGTGCACATGTGGATTAAACGAACAAACTGCTGAGCATGTTCTACAGGACTGTCCTCTGTATGACCAGTTAAGAAAGATATACTGGCCCAATGACTCAACACTAAATTCAAAGCTATATGGAGTTAAAGAGGAACTTCAAACAACAGTCGAATTCATCATGAGAACTCGTCTGACGGTGTAATCATCAAAGATGCGATCGCAAGAAGAAGAAGAAGATATAATCTTTATATTTCTCTATCGAAATAATCTTTATGCACATCTCTATTGATATAATCTTTATATTCCTCTATCGAAATAATCTTTATGCTTCTCTATCGATATCTATTTATGTTTCTCTATCGAAATAATCTTTATGCACATCTCTATTGATATAATCTTTATATTTCTCTATTGATATAATCTTTATATTTCTCTATCGAAATAATCTTTATGCACATCTCTATTGATATAATCTTTATATTCCTCTATCGAAATAATCTTTATGCTTCTCTATCGATATATATTTATGTTTCTCTATCGAAATAATCTTTATGCACATCTCTATTGATATAATCTTTATATTTCTCTATTGATATAATCTTTATATTTCTCTATTGATATAATCTTTATATTTCTCTATCGAAATTCTTCTTCTTCTTCTTTTCTTCCTCGTTCGTCCTGAAAAGGACGGTGGTTGCGTTGTGTCTGTTTACGCCTAAGCTGTGATATCTGCACCTTTCGGTCGACACATCCGACTTCTGCACGGCATGTTTTAGGACCGGGTTTGCCTTCCCATTTCGATCCACACTCGCTCAGCCAGCCTGCACAGCTGCAGACTGTTTCCAGGACCACCACGTGGAGGTGGAGTGCGGTCTTGACCAGCTCTGGTTCGCTGGTCCTGACGCAGGCAGTCAAGCTATGAGTCGCTGACTGCGGTCTCTATTGCTGCGTCTTGAGGTCCCCTCTATCGAAATAATCTTTATGTTTCTCTATCGATATAATATTTATGTTTCTCTATTGATATAATGTTTATGTTTCTCTATCGATATAATCTTTATGTTTCTCTATTGATATAATCTTTATATTTCTTTATCGAAATAATCGTTATGCTTCTCTATCGATATAATATTTATGTTTCTCTATCGATATAATCTTTATGTTTCTCTATCGATATAATCTTTATGTTTCTCTATTGATATAGTCTTTATACTTCTCTATTGATATAGTCTTTATGCTTCTCTATTGATATAGTCTTTAAGCATCTCTATTTATTTAGAATTTATGCTTCTCTATTGATATAGTCTTTATGCTTCTCTATCGGTAAAGTTTTTATATTTCTCTGTCTAAATAATCTTTGTGTTTCTCTATTGATATAATCTTTATGCTTTTCTATCGGTAAAGTCTGTATACTTCTCTATCGATATAATCTTTCTACTTCTGTATCGATATAATCTTTATGTTTTTCTATTGATATAATCTTTATGCTTCTCTATCGGTAAAGTCTGTATACTTCTCTATCGATATAATCTTTCTACTTCTCTATCGATATAATCATCATGCATCTCTATGGATATAATCTTTATGTTTCTCTATTGATATAATCTTTATATTTCTCCATCGAAATAATCTTTATGCGTCTCTATCGTGAGTATCCCTTTATTTCTTGTACAGAGACAGGTGTTCCTCGCCATTCAGGCAAATACTCGCCGATTTCGGAGGTACCCATTGCAGCTGGGTCGGCTCAGGAGCCGCCAGTCCCTGGTCGACGACACTCCTTCAAATGTCTTCGCCAGGTCTCGAGTTAATCCAGTCCAAATCCCGGTCGACGAAAAATCCTCTCTATTGATATAGTCTTTATACCTCTATTGATATAGTCTTTATACTTGTGGTGTGTTTTGATGTTATAAGTATTAGTTATTGTTATTATTTGTCTACAGAGTGAGGTCAAGCTATGTAAGCCCCTGATTCTAATAGTTGATGGTGAGGTATTCTCAGGGAACCTAACTGCTACCACCCGGTGATCTCACTCTGCGATATATTTTGAACCTATTTATTTTGTTTGACTAATGTCTAGGGGAATGAATGTATGATGTGATGTTGATAACATACATACCCAACTGTAACTCAAGATAAGAAACTCAAGTAAAACAGTGGTTAACTTCTGTTGAAATTAAATCTTTTGTACAATTTTATTCTCCTGAACCTCAAATTCTTTTGGAACAGGAGTAAAATTCAAACAGTTAATAAAGGTAGTTTTATCTATCAATATGTATATACAGTTAATTAAATAGGCAGGACTTCTTGTCCATACTAAGTGTTTAATAAACAAATTCCTATAATGTATCCCTTTCTGACGAACTGGTGTCTTATACTATATCACTAGTTGGAGAGACTGATGTCCTCATCACTTCACTCGAAATGTATCAATAAAATAAGTGTGGAGAATAATTAAATAAAATGTCATAAGCCCAAAACATGAGGGCTTATCTGATGGTCTTGTTGAAAATGGAAGTCTTCCTGATGATACTGCCCACTCTTCTTCACAAGAGGGTCTCCTGGAGTAAATAAGTAACTTGCTGTAATTTCTGCCCACTCTTCTACACAAGAGGGTCTCCTAGGAACATCTGATATCTGGTTTCTTCAACACATACACCAGACAGAATGCCTAGTGTTCAGCATCTCCAGTTATGTTTTTACATGGCAATAGACGATTCAACCCTGCAACAATGAAATAATGCCTTCCTAAATATACTTTATAAATATATCTCCACATTTAACAAATATCATCTTCAAACATTTCTAGTGATCAGCTACCATTTCTAATCCATAGCTTCAGTCTCTAACTTTTTGTGATTTCATCATCCTCAGCGGGCACCTGCTCTACCCCACATATCTTTAACACCTCTGTCACTTAATCTGTGTTATCGTTCATCTCTTCCATTAGGGATACAATCATCTTTTTGTAGCTCTCTGACTATTAATTTATTTTATTTTTAGAATGACATCATATGTAGGGTCCAAAAGTTTTTGGAACACTGTGATCTGCAAAAGACTGCCAGTAGCTTTCTGGTCTTACAATTTACTTCAATGTGATGGCAATAATCAAATACAATGTTTCTTTTGACTGTTTCCCACGTCTGCCTTAGGCATACATTTGCTCCATAGGCTGTCATATGTTTCCAAAATGGCTAAGTCGTACAACATAAGATTTTTGTTAGGCGCCCTATCTGGGATCGCCTCTACATATTATTAATAAATCATTTCTTACCGCAATCAATGAAATAATTCACAAGGAATAGATTGACTGGCAATCGTTAGCACAAAGGTAGATCGCCGACCTGTCCAGACTGCAGAAATTTCTTTCAATTCTACACTTCTGTTGTCAAACTTTCACTTGGTAAAATTATTCTTCAAATGGCGCTCTAGGCTTGTACCCTATCACTATTATCAATCTCTTTGGCCAATGGAAACTGCGCATCCTTCTTCTTCTTCTTCTTCTTTCGTTCGCTTGAACTATATTGTCTATATCTGCAATGTTGTTTCTTGTATAAACTTCACTGTCTTTTGTAGTTATTCAAGATATTTTCGAGCTCTAATTTTTTGCTGTAGCCGTCTTTTTTTACTATTGACGCCTTCAGCATTCCAGTGCATTATTTTAAATGGTCTTTTCTTTGCTTGGCCAGTAGCTCTATTCTCATGCCTCCTGGCTCCACGGGGCAATTGAGAAGGACCCCCAGTAGTAGGGGTTGGGCCCTTCCGAGGCAGAGGGCCCGGCACTGCGCCTGCATGGGTGTCCGTCACAGGGCGAGTGCCATAACGTTTTGCAGATATAGGCATACTTCCATAGCGCATGTGCGTGGCATCCTGATTGCTGTGGTGCGCCTCTTGGCTGGTTGCCTCCGTCTTCAGCACCTTGACTTGCTAGGGCAGACTGTGGTCTTGCTCGAGTGTAGGAGGGCCTGGCCAGTCTTGGTTTTTCAGCCGCTGATGGCTGTACTTGAGCCCCATCTCCACGTCAAGGAGCTGGCCTCGATGGGGACTGCGCATCCTAAATTTTGACTCTCTTTTTTGACAAACCCCACCTTTTGGGTTATCAATACGTTTGCTTGTCTGATCCCTCTATTACTATTTAAAAATACGGTTCGCGTGACTAACAAATTTTCAGTTTCCACCTCCCCTTTTCTAACTATTGGTGTACCCAATCAAATCGAGTCAATAATATTTGACTGCAGCGGACAATTTTCAAAACTGAACCATGGTTGGGTTATCCGTCTGTCTGCTAGTCTGTCTCAATTCTACAATATCTGGGTTATTTATGGAGCGTTTTTAATTATTAAAACTGATTATTAACTGCTTGTTTGCATCTATCATTCTATCTAAGTTTTATTTTCTTCTTTATCATCGTTTACACTTTTGTACTTTTCCCTCTTTATTATCATGGGCTCTTTTCACGGTGCTAACATATCAGGGAAAGAAAGGTTCTAAGTCCCGATAAGTTATTATATGGTATTATATATATATATATATATATATATATTTTTTTTTTTTTTTTTTTTGTACGCCCGCTAATACTCGAGGCGAAATCTCAGGTTATTATTTATGTCTAACCTGACATTGATTTTACGTGAGTATCCCTTTATTTCTTGTACAGAGACAGGTGTTCCTCGCCATTCAGGCAAATACTCGCCGATTTCGGAGGTACCCATTGCAGCTGGGTCGGCTCAGGAGCCGCCAGTCCCTGGTCGACGACACTCCTTCAAATGTCTTCGCCAGGTCTCGAGTTAATCCAGTCCAAATCCCGGTCGACGAAAAATCCTCAAATGCCGTCGCCCGGGTTTGATCCTGTATCACCCGGTCGCCAGAGCGGTGTTGTAACCACTACGCTAGCGCGGCTCCCGGTATTATATTAAACAACAGTACTCTATTGTCAAAATATCTCTTTTATTTACTCTCTTTCGTTTTTATGAAGAAATAAATATTCTTAGTTTCACTTTTGCCTCTTGCACAATGCAGTTGAGTTCAAATTTTCAAGTAGACGCGATTTTTTTCTTTTTACAATCTACCATCGTTTTCCCCTCTCTAAACACGCGATAGTCGTCTGTCACGCTTCCGTCAGAAGAAAAAAAGTGAGAGGGTGCGGGCGGGTTAAGATTTGTTTCAAATACTCCGTTGCTGGGGACTTAGATACAATACAAGTGGCGTAGTTATTTATAGATTTTGGACAGTAGCTTTTTCCTTTTTTACTCTTTCACTCCTATACTCCTTCACTCTTTTGAACTAAACGATGTCTTGGCCACTTGCCAAGTCATTCTAACGTTACCTTTAAAAATTAGGACGGAGCTACCAAAAAGCTTGTACTTTAGGAAAGGGGGTATCATTAGCAAATCGTCAATACTTTCAAATCCAGCGCGGATCGCTGACAAAAAGTTGCCCTATTCAATTATTGTCCAATTTAAAAAAAGACCATAGTAGCAGAATCTATAGAATAATATCTTATACATGATTTGAGGAGGGAGGTTCAAACTGACTTTATCACAATACTTCTCTATTGATATAGTCTTTATGCTTCTCTATTGATATAGTTTTTATACCTCTATTGATATAGCCTTTATACTTCTCTATTGATATAGTCTTTATGCTTCTCTATTGATAGTCTTTATGCTTCTCTATTGATATAGTCTTTATACTTCTCTATTGATATAGTCTTTATACTTCTCTATTGATATAGTCTTTATACTTCTCTATTGATATAATCTTTATACTTCTCTATCGATATAGTCTTTATGCTTCTCTATTGATATAGTCTTTATGCTTCTCTATTTATATCGATTTTATGCTTCTCTATTAATATAGTCTTTATGCTTCTCTATCGGTAAAGTCTTTATACTTCTCTATCGGTAAAGCCTTTATACTTCTATATTGATATAATCTTTTATCGATATAATCTGTATGTTTCTCTATCGATATAACCTTTATATTTCTCTATTGATATAATCTCTATGTTTCTCTATTAATATAATCTCTATACTTCTCTATCGATATAATCTTTATGTTTCTCTATTGATATAATCTCTATGTTTCTCTGTCAATATAATCTTTATGTTTCTCTTTGTGTGTATCTCTGTCTACCTTTGTTTCTCACTCGAAGTATCTGTCACGTGATTGTAGTGTTTAAATCTGGGCTCGGGAGTCGAGGAGTCGGTCGTTTTTTAGTGAAGTCGAAGTCGGTAAAAAATATCCGGACTCCAACTCCGAATGTTATGCCGTATAACTAGTAAAACATTGTAGTCGGGAGTCGGACATTTAACATTTGAGTAGTCGGAGTCGGGAAAATTTTTTGGCCAACTCCCAACCCTGGTTTAAATCCACCATGTCAGAAGGCCTGACACAACTCTTACACAAAGCCTAGAAAAGTGACGTTACTGTGTTAAGCAATATAAAATCCGGCAACGAAAACTCGCCATGTTTTCCGTTGACGGACACTGTGTGTAAACTGTGTGTCTGCCCTTGTGAATATAGAAAACCGCAGCGTCCGCCCATGAATAATGATATAACAGCAGCGTGTGTCGTCCACGTATATTACCCATTACCCCATGTTTCTACACAGCATCGGAACTTCTGTGTTCGTTTTAGGAAAATGGGACGGACTGTAATAAAACAATGATAAGCGACCCCGGGCGGGGGGGGGGGGGGGGGGGGGGGGGGTGAGAGAGAGAAACACGAAGATGGGTACTTCACTCTCTCTCTCTTGAACAGGCCCTGGCACATGCCAAGATCTAGTTCTCATTTTGTTTAAGTGAAACAGCGGTCGCTACCAAGTACAGTTTTTCATTGTAGCTGCTTTTAGAGTTTTTTAACTGTAAATAAAATAATAAACCCACATGCATGTGACACGAAGAAAGCATTTATGGCAAATAATAATGTTAATTAATTGAAAGAAATTAAAATGTTCATGTGCAAGGAAACAAATATTACCTAGTTTTGACAAGCGTACAGTTTTTAAATAATAGTGTAACAAAAGGTGTAATAACATAGACTTAATATGAAGATAATTTGCACTGCGTCGCCTCAACTAAGTCCTCAAGTGTTGGTATGGAATTGCTAATGTCCAATCGCATATAGGCGTCCAAATGTTCTACAGACAGGTAACAGCATTACTTTGATTTAATAATGTTCATAGTCGAAAACGCGGGCTGGACATTGTGTTATTTTGTATTTTATTAAAAATACTAGTGTAAAAGCCCGTCATAAGACGAGAATTAAATTCAAAAGCACCAATACCAAACGCGCAATTTTACTGATTGAAAAGTATTTTAAAATACCAAAATATTTGTTTTACGTCTGATGTTAAAAGTCTGAACATGACAGAAGAGCATCTTGATTTTCTGTTCTTTTAATCTGCTTCAACTTAAATCATGGATCTCCGCATCTTCCTGTCTCCAGTTCATGTACTGTTTATCAGTTGTGTTGTTGACTTCTGTCCAGACAGTATAATCAAACTGTTCATGCACACCGACCTGTGCGCACTTTTCTTTATCGAGTGTTACTATTTTCGGGAGAGTACATATAAGGGAAATAATACAGTTAATGTCTAACTTTCAACCAAAGTTGCATCCCTTAGCGTTACGCAGACAAAAAAAGCTGGGATTTTATATATAGGACTAGCAATAACCCGTCAAACTTGACGGGTTTTTAATTATAGTGTGCTGTTTCCGTTCCCGGATGAGCAGATAGAAGTACATTCTTAGAGTGTTTTTGGTTTCTTTCCATTATACAGTGTAATCAAACTGTTCATGAACACCGTCATTTGAACGCTTTTCTTTGTTGATTGTAACTATTTTCGGGAGAGTATATATAATGGAAATAATACAATTTCTCAACACGGTTGCATTCCTCAGCTGTGACCAACGTACACACGGCAATAATTATGTTATTTTAGATTCAATTTAAAAGTTCTTTGATGACAACATTTCGTGTCGAAGTGCGTGGATTGTTTTCAAAGAGTGTTCCCTGGATAATAAGTGGTTTTAACAAAAACTTTCAAGTTTTCATGATTTGTACATCGGGTGAGGGCTCATGCACAACCAATTTTTACGCACTTTTTCTTTGTCGAACGCTACTAATTTCGTGAAAGAATAAAAGAAAAAAAAACCAAAGTATTTGTTTTATATAACACCCACGCCGCGCACGTTGCACACCGTGCGTTGCGCACTTTTTTTTTTCTGGTGCGAGTTACTATTTTGAGTGTGACCAACCGACGTAACAAACATCGGTATTTATGTTATAGTGCGTTTCACAATGTTTGCCGCTGTTTAATATTCAATATCTCTGCAACCACTGTATGGGTTTGATGGTATTGTATGATGGTGATATTACTAAATGTAATGTATGAGGCCAGCTGTGAAGGCTCCTGAGATAAAATGTAGTTGTGAATTGTCAGAAGGCCTTTCTTGCTACCACTACGACCTCACACTCAATTTTTTTTCTTAATGAATGTGGCTATGTAAAATGTCTAGGGTAATGATATGTAATGTGGTGTGATAGTTATAGATACACCCACAGATATTTAAGCAGACTAATAATATTTAACAAATATTATAATACACTGAACTAACTCAAGAGTGTAAAATTTTTGATAGAATTATATTACATTTATTTGTTCTGGATCAAGTTTTATGTTGACCAGAACTTTTTTTAAAAAAAAGGATTTAAAAATTATGAAAGAAATGCATGGAATGTTACATAATAAATGCAAGAGTGTACATATATAAGTACTAGACTAGTTAGTTTTATTAAAATGTTCTAGTAGTCATCTACTTGGGAGGATAGTTAATGCTTGTGCTGTTGGGGTGGCCTCATCACACCTGTCTATATTGACTACACAGTGTCCAGTAAATTACAGGAATTTTATGGGGTATTAGTAACTAAAAGCGTTGGTGAACTTCCAGCAGACCAGAGGCTCACTCAACTTGCATATGTAGCTCTGGTGCTGAAATCTGGTGGTCCCACCTCTCCGTGCTGGCGGGCAATAATAGTGGTCTCTGTCACAACGTACTGCACAGATACACTCGAGTAAAATCACCAACTGAATGGACACCGCCTTGTTGACAACTGAAACTCACAGCTCTGCAATCAAAGTATTGGCTATGTGTCAAAATTCTATTCTCTACCCACGTCTGGACACAACACGGACACAACAACCACATCATACAGACAGGTCAGATCTCTCTGACCAAACAGCACATTTACCATGGTGGTTTTACATCAGATAGGTCCTCCCAGACTATAGATTCTGAAAAATATTTATTAGTTTCCTTCCCTAAAAGTGGATAGGTAATATGTTTCATTATTCTCAACACTTGATCTGTCTTTCCTAACCCTTGCTGGAGTTTATGTATATTGTTGGTCCCTAGACCCTGACTTGGGCGGGGGGTCTAGAGCAAATCCCTACTTGTTTGTAAGGCTAGATTATGATATGGCAGTATAAAATCACTCGAACATTAAACAATATTCAAAATATACAAAGAAATAATTTCAATCTTACCAGATTATGAATAAAGAACACAGAAATGCTAGCAAAACTCAGCTGAGCTGCTGGCTATAGTATGGCGTCCCTGAACTTATTTCACTTTCTTTCATTTGGAAATCACCACACTTTAAAATACTGTGTCTATCATCGAACAACTATTGAGGAATGGCCCCACTTGCGCGTCTGAGCGCCGATAAAATGATTGTCTGTGGCCAATCACTGCCTAGGTTTATTTCAAATTCAAATTTCCTACCCTAAAGTCATTTCAGTCATGCTTCAGTCAAGTATGGATGTTTATCTGTTAGTCTGTCCGTCTCTACTTGTTTTTTTCAAAAACGTACTTGATTTTTGAACCAACCTTTCTCTCCCCTCCAAAATGTTGTCGTTAAAAGTTATATTTAGACACAGCTCCCACCAATGTCCCTTCGCTTCCCTACTAAGTAGATTTGAACACCTGCGTCTCGAGGTCGTGTTTTTTTGTGCAAATAGCGACACTTTTTATTCAATACAGTCTGTCGCTGATGTGAACAACACTGTCTTTTGTCATTATCTTCAATATTATCTATCCGTCTGTAAAATTAAGAACATATTAGTTCACTGCTCAGAATGGGCCATCCGGCCAGCTAATTTTTATATTCCTAACATTAATATTACGAAAAAGTTACTTTTTAATTTTTGTAATCTTCCAAACATCTGCGTTCTGCCGCTGAATTCAAATCAAAGGCTAGTCATATTTTTTTCCTTTTTATCCGCCGTTCCCCTCCTGTCTAGCAAGTCAATTTTTATGGAGGGTGATGACCCGCGGTCTGGGCGATCATGTACTATCAGCAGCCTACGCATTATGTTTTTATCCTTACATGTTATCTTTGGAGGTATTTTACCGTTGTATCTCTGTCAATTTCACTACAACCACTTGATCGTAATTGTTGCAACTTTGCATATGACCTAATGATCGCTATGTCCCGAGGGGAAATTTTTTTTCCTCGTTAACAAACTTATGGTTTTAAATTTTCTTTATTTAAAGTATACAAAATCGACCACCTCCTAGTCCAACCGTGTATTGAGAGGGCTTACCCCTTCATATTTGTGCGCTATTTCGATTTAACATCTTGAACGCATTTTACGTCATTTTCCCAGTGTTTCAGCTCACTATCGCACTGTTTTGAACATTACATTGATCCTTCCGGTGCGTTCAGTTACCGTTCTACTGATTGTGTATTTTAGTGCAAAGGCGTATCTTGCGGTATTTTAGGTCTGCAATACAATGGGTATGAAAGTCAAGTTCCTTACACTGCATATAATGGCAGTGAAGATGTATAAATATTTCTGCAGAGAAGCTAAGCGTGGTAAACTGTATCGGAGTCTCTCAAATCCTGAAAAGAGAACTATTCACGCTTTGGGTTTAAGTAAACGCTCATTTCATCAATTACTCAAAGCTAATGGAATTTTCAGTTCAATCAATACCAGGACGCAAGGAAGAAAGGAAGTAGTAGATAGTTTTGACAGGGATGTGATTAGAAGAGAGATTTGTAGAATGTTCAATTCCAAAGAAACTAAGACACTAAGAAAACTGAAAATTCGGTTGAGAACACACAATGACATTGATGTGTCGAATTCAACATTATGGAGAACTGTTAGAAGCATTGGCTTTACGTTTAGGAAGTACGCTAGTGGAAGAAACTTCATCTGCGAGAAGCGCACTTAGTATCTATGAGAAGTAAATATTTACGTGAAGTACGGGAAATGCGTAATCAAGATTATGATATTGTGTATGTGGATGAAACTTGGATCAATGCACACCACACAAGTGAAAAGGAAAGGCAGTTATCAGATGGAACGATTAAAAGATGTGTACCCAGTGGAAAAGGACAACGTCTGATAATGGCACATGCAGGCAGCAGACATAATGGGCTAGTGAAAAATGCTGAACTTATTTTCACTTCCAGTTATACGGACAACCGGGACTATCATACCGAGATGAACGGTAACATATTTAGAGAGTGGATTGAAAATACTCTTCTTCCGTCCTTAGACAGACTATCCTGTCTGATAATGGACAACGCATCATACCACAACGCTGTGGCAGAAGATGACAAAGTCCCGACATCTTCGAGTACAAAAGATGCTATAAAGATTTGGCTCAGAAAAGAAGACATTCCATATCACGAAGGGTTTCTGAAACCTAAATTACTGTTTCTTGTTAAGAAATCACAAAAGACCAAGATATTCCATATAGACAAGTTGATTCAACAGCATGGTCATATGTGTTTGAGACTACCACCTTATCATTCACATTTAGACCCAATTGAACTCGTTTGGGCAAAAGTTAAAGGACAGGTGGCAGCTGAAAATAAAATTTTCAAACCATGCAATATGAAAGAACTAACATATGCCGCCGTCTCGCAGATAGACAAAGATTATTGGTGTAAATGTGAAGACCATGTCTTAAAAGAGGAAAATGACTATTGGAAAAAAGATGGACTGTCGTTCGTTCAGCCTAGAATAGTCATCAGTATGTTAGACTCGTCTGACTCAGAATAAGTGTGTAAATACTTTATATGTTTTATATGTTTTCTCCTCCATCTATGTGTATATGTAAACCAATTCATTTCCTTTTCATCTCCACGATTTCACTACTATTTTTAACATACACAGTACTTTCACCTCTTCATGCACCCATTCACGTTTTAGTATAAAAAGTAACATTTACAACGAATAGGGGTTATTATTCTCTCAAATATTTCGAAGAAATAAAAAAGGACCTCACGTAGTAATCAGTTAACAAACCCCTCTAACATTCGAATTGTATAGACGCCTATGCCGAAAATATGCAACTTCCGTCATTTACGGTAAATTATTTTCTTCCAGGACAAAATAATTATTTCGTTAAAAAAGATCAAAGGAATTAGCCGTTGCAAGAAAAGAACACTACCTGCAACATTGAATTTTATAAAAACTTTGGGACATTGAAAATATAATACCACATGCTAAAAATCATGTTTATCAGTGCAAGGAATATGGAGATATTTGAAGTCAATCGTCGACCGATCTTTTTGAAACGCACTATAGTTGGGATGGGATATTATACCTCTAAACACGAAAGATTTTTATTACAAAATGAGAAAAATGTATTAATTAAAAACTTGTATATATCATGCGGTCGACCGAAAATCTTTCAGCGGTCCACCGGTTGACCGCGATTAGCGTCTTCCCCGCCCCTGCACTAGAACAAAGGACAAAGAAAAATTGTCTACGTTACGGCAACAATGTCTTCGTCAGGGACAAGGGTATGAAAACAGAAAAAAAAAATGAAGCAAGAACTAAGTAAAATACATTTGAAAGAAATTAAATGAAAATGATATGACCCGTAATTGAAACCAGCTGATGTCGCTGCCATGAACTCAGGAGGACAAAAATTACATTTTCTTTGTCGTAGAAATTATGTATAATGTTTCTCTATAATGATTACAGTGTAATCACCAACACTGAAAATACACTAGCCAGGGGCGGAATGAGCATTTGAGCAATTGGACAGTGCCCAAGGGCTTACAAAAGTAAGTTGCCCTCTCTCACCTAGCCTCCATCAGATGAGTGGTAAGGGGCCAATGACCCTTATTGCCCGTGGCCTTTGACCATTATTGCCCTAGAGCCCACATCACTCTCAGTCCGCCTCTGACGCTAGCTAATATTGTTTGCTATTTTGTTCCCGCTGCAAATTTAAATTTTGGCATTTTCCCGTTGCAACGTTCCTGTCCGGTCACCACCTCGTCGTCTCCGTCAAACAAATTATCTAGCAATATTTGTTCGAAATACCAGCACAAATTAGAGGGTGTGGGATCGAATTAGACGGTAAGTGCCAGTAATGTTATTTGATCTGCAACCCCAGAACGCGACCCCCATAACTGTTCATTTCCAGTCACTGCTATAGCCGGCATGCTGGAATCTAAAGGTTAACAGGAAATCAAAAATTATCGCCACACGATCGCCCGCATAAATTCTCCAATGCGTGATTTCGGTTGTAACTTCCACGTCTGCTGTCTTTTGCCGCAGCAGATGAGATGGAGTGTGTGATAACCTGTGCAAACAAGGACGTGTGTTAACTGTTCATCTGGAGGAGTTATAATGGAGATGTTTAGTTTTATATGAGAATAGGAAATGTGTGAGACGTTGAAGAGATTAGAGTTTTTGTCATTTGAATATAAAGAGAGAATGGGACGTTTGTTTCTCTTACATTTTGGGGACAATAGAGTCTACGCACTTACACGTCATCGTCATCATTACCATCATCTCCTTTTTTGCTCCTTCGGTGCATGGAGCCCAGCACTGCGGATTAACTCCTTGAGGAAGTGTGTGCCAACAAACAAACTCTTGCTCAATGATGGTTGGTTCTTGTAGCAAGTTAATTCACATGATGAGGTTACCAGCGCCCCCCCCCCCCTTTCATACACCCAAATTAGTCGCCTATTAAGACATGTCTGAGAGAGCAGTAAGTCTCCCCCCCCCCCACCCGAGACCCCCCAGAACTATACGGGGTACGCTGACGTATATTCAGAGATAAGTGAGATAGGAAACTCACACAAAATGTTACATCAGGAGGTTGTTTGATCATTCGAAGGAGCACCCGTGTCGGAGAAGTGTTTCGTCCCGTCATCTCCTTTGCCGACTAACATTATTGTTCTTATTGTTTGTGTACATCTGTATATAGAGCCCAGTGGCGTACTAAGGGGTGTTCCATGGGTGGTCCGCCCCGGGTGACTGCCAGGAAAAGAAAAAGGGGGGGGGGGGCGGTGCCTTCGAGCATTTTTATGACAGTACTATATTGCTTTGAAATCCACTTGCGATCATAATGTATTTTTATGTGTTTATGTATGGGAAGGATGCGCCCCGGGTGCCAAACACTTGAAGTACGCCCCTGGTAGGGCCAATATGTGCATTAGTTTTACAGTAGCGCAAACATATCATAGAACACATTTATGTATATACAGAGTCATACACAGATGTAAGTACAGGACTTAACATGTCAGCCTCTGTCCGCCCGTCTAGGGAGAACGCGCACAAAAACTACATCATCATCATCACCATCACCATTCAGATTCGCAAGGAGCTCCGGGCCTTCAACAAACTTGTGCCAAGTCTTCCTGTCCTGTGCCATCAGCTCAAGGTCTGTCCATGTCTTGTCTTCATCCCTGTCATGTCTGTCTGTCGCCGTTTCTATTCTCCATGTTGTCATGAAATATTCTAATCCACATATATAAATTATTAGGTAAATATGAAGCCTAACAAATAAAATTAATAAAGAGAAGAGCAATGGTAAAATAACAGTGCTGTCACAAAGAATGTACTCGAAATCCCCCTTGTTTTCTGCTTCGTCTGCAAATTGTAACGCTTTCACGTTGATATAAAAGCTTACTGTATTATTACCCGCCTTCTTCAATGAAACGTGTGCTGCAATTCTAAGAAAAACATTGAGACGTACTGCGTAATGACCTAAATTAATCCTAACATTAATTATACTGCGTTACCAAAACGAACGAACAGATGGACAAAAGGATAAAGAGAGAGGGGAGGGCTGAAAATCAGGAACGCATGCATCACGCGTGTAAGTCTACATGCACTAATTTTTTTTCAGACGGACAGTGATAAAATACACTACCCTTTCCCAGAGTTAGGTTTATAAATCATAAAAAACTCTTATTAGAAAAGATAACATTAGATGGGTTTACGGTTGAGAACATAACAGTACCCAGACAGCACATCTTCGAAACAGGAGGTAGAAGAAATTGCATATTTTGAACGCAGCCACGTAGCTCCTTTAAATTTGTATTTTTGGGTTCCTTAGGGCTTGCTGACAAATAATATGTAAAACGTTACGCAAATAGTCCAGGAATTAATAAATTATACCCAAAATAAAATATTGGGGGTGCCTGACAGCATAAAATCATTTCTGCTCATAAGATTTTTTTTTAACGTGTTTGAAAAAAATTTACGTTACAGAAATAGCCTACCATGTAAACTCCAAATTGATTGGAGCGCAACAAATGAAAGCCTAACCACGATTGGTCGGGCTATAAATACTATCTTGGTTGTTAGGGGAAACGGGGAAAGGTAACATTTTTTCAAACACTTGTCGAAACGGGGCTCATTGGTCAGACTCGCTGATATACACACTTGGGAGCGTTAGTTCGAAACCACTTGTTTAAAATAGCTTGATAAAGCATCAGTGCGTTGAAGCCAGCATATATTTGGCTAAATAAAAGCCTGGAAGATAAGCAGATGGGAATTTGTGCCAGTTTGTGCCAGAATTCATTGCTAATCAACGTATCTGTGTTTATTCGTATGAATTGTGGTAAGCTTGAACCATTCAATATCTTTTAATGAAAATTGAATGTGAATTGTGATTTATGCCTGTATATATATATGTGTAGTTCAGTGGCCAACGTGAGGTAAAGCCTGTAATGCTCCAGCCTGAACAGAGGGTGTCGGAGAGAAGTAAAACGGCATGGAATGGCCAAACAGTACACTGACCCCTGGATGATTGACTAGAAAGAAATAATGCTGGAAGTGCAGAGGCGTAGTAACCATTAAGAAGGGTAATACTGGAATAAAGTATTTCAAATGAAGCTGACAGTTGGCCTAATGCTCTGAACTCAATGTTTGTGCTGTGTTGTGATCAATGTAACAAGAGAGTTTAAGTTAGTTATGAAGTAGAAGGTACATCCTTCTTGATTTCAGGGACCGTGGTCTTGATGGTAGTGAGCAGCACCTAGTCAGAGCTTTGCTGAATCCTGAGTCGGACAGCATACTCCTTGGTCTTTTTAGCTATCAGTGAGGTGTCTCCTGAACCCAGAGGAGAATTCGAGCAGAGGAGTCCTTTCCTGCCGCCATCACGCCAGATAAGCGAATTGGCCAGCTGAGCTCAACATTATGTCCCCTCATCTTGAACTGACTTTTTAAAATTAACATTAAGAGGGGAATTTACTTGTCTTAAAATCAGGAACTGTGAACATCTCCAATACTGGTCCCTAAAGACAAACTATTGAAGTCATGATGACAAATACCAACAGAGCTTGAACAAAACAAAACCAGTATTACCTCATTTTACTACTACACAACTGACACACATAGAACATTTGAAATNATATATGTCACTACAATATTCATATTAAATACATTCTGTACATAACTTGTAATTTAAATTGATTGTGATTCCTGGTTCCCTTGTAGTTGAATCAGGACACATATTCATTCATGCCAGTAATGAATACATATTGTTATTTGAAAGTTTATCAGTGACTCTTTTAAGATATCTTTGTAGAGTGTTATATGTATGTGAGTGTCACAGTGTTGTCAAGAGTAGTGGATTAAATTAAATTGTTTATCTGTCTGTTGTTGTGACTTACACTTCATCATACACATACCCTAGACACATAACGTAGCATCACACTATTCCAGAATAATTCTGACTGAGATATATAGATATGTGGTAGCAAGTAAGGTTATCTATAATACACTACTCTTAATAGATATAGATACCTTCACAGCTGATCTCAGTCAGTACACTAAGTTCCCTATAAGTATTTATAACATCCCACTTCACCACATATATTGGGGTCTCGCTCTTGGGATTTTGAATCTTTAACTATTAAAAATATTGGGGGTAATTCACTTCAGGGAATATAAGAATTAAAAGGTATCCTTGGGTGGAATTAAATAAGGTTGAGCTCACGGTGCCTGTGTTGTCCATTAGATATATAGTTAGAAATTGAATTGTTGGGTAGACATTATAAAAATTTACCTGATAGACAATGGCGGACCTGGCCAAATTTCGATCTGCTGCGGTTCAGACTGCAAAAGAGTTAGGATTAGATGGGCAAGTTATGGTTGCCTATGTCACAACGGAATGTGACAAATTTATTGAACGCGAAGAAAGAAGATTAGAAAAAGAAGCCGAAAGAAGGTTAGAGGCTGAAAGGGAAATTAAGAAGTTACAATTTGAAGCTGAGGCTGAGACTAAGAGGTTGCAGATTGAGGCTGACAAAGAGGCTAAAGCATTGGAAGCCGAGGAAAGAAGACAAGCTGCAGAAAGGGAAGAGAAGAAATTAGCTGCAGAAAGAGAAGAGAAGAAATTAGCTGCAGAAAGAGAAGAGAAGAAATTAGCTGCAGAAAGAGAAGAGAAGAGATTAGCTGCAGAGAGGGAAGCAGAAAAGGAGGAGAAGAGATTACAAAGGGAACATGAGTTACGACTAAGGGAGTTTGAGTTTCAAGGCCATGCTCCTGAAAATGGTGCCAGTCCCTTTGCCTCTGATGCTACGGTTACTCAGGGAGCCTCAACCTCAGCTATGAACTTTCATTTAGATCATTTTGTTGAGAAAGACGATGATATTGAGAGCTATATAAATAGGTATGAACTATTAGCCACCACGTATGGGTTAGAGAGAGAAAGGTGGAGCTTAAAGTTATCTCAGGGACTTCGTGGGGCAGCTTATGAAGTTTTTGCAAAAATGAGCAGAGGTGATCAGGAAAATTATGACATGCTAAAGCAGGCTCTTTTGTTAAGGTATGAAAAGAATGCAGAGTTTTACAGTAAAAAATTTAGGAATGCTAAACTACTGTCAGGTGAAACCTATCACCAGTTCTCTGCACGAATCGAGACATACTTGGAGAAATGGACTTCTCTGGGGAAAACCCAAGATCTTAAGGAAATGGTCCTTATAGAGCAACTAAGAGAGTCCATGGCTCCAGACCTGAGAAAGTTTCTCATGGAACAAGGTGCAGAGAGGCTGGGTGAGTTGCTAAATGTTGCTGAAAGGTATCAAGCAGCTCAAGCAGAGGTAACAGGTAATAAAAAGAAACAGGTGGATAACTTTAGGGCACCACAGAACTTTAATAAATTTGATCCTAGGGATCAAAATAAAGGTAAGCACCAATTTGATAGGCCACGGTATGACAATAAAAATAAATTCCCACAATTCGATGAAAGGAAATATGATGAAAGAAAATCTTTCAACCAAGGAAAAAGGTGGTGTAAAAATTGTAAGATGAACAATCATGACACTGACCATTGTAGAAGGAAACCTCCTCATTTTGCTGCTATGACATCGGGGAAAAAGGAAAAGAAGGGCAAACCTGAAGAATTACAGGAACCATACCACCCCCCAGTGTGTGAAGATGTCATTTGTAATGGTGTCACTATAAGATGTTTATATGATACCGGTTTAGATTACGATTCCGTTGTGAGTTCTCACCTGGTGCAGGCCGATCAATACACCACAGAAACAGTGGAGATTCAAACTGCAACCAAGGATGTAGCTACCATGACACTTCCCGTCGCCCGAATAAAAGTGAAAACGCGATATGTGGAAGGAATCATAAAAGCAGCAGTGATAAATGAGCCAATCTACCCTCTAATATTGGGGTGTAGATATGTCTTCTTGGGGAATCCCAAGAGACCTGTGATATTGGCAACAGTGCAGACCAGATCACAGACAAAGAAGGAGGAGGATAATCCAATAAATACTCACCCAGATGAGATGAGGAAGGCACAGGCTGAGGACAAAACACTCAAGCCATGTTTCAAGAAGTTGCCCAAATCTCATACACCTCCAGGCAAGGGAGAGTTTTTATATGAAGAACAAATTGATATATAGGAAGGCTGGATCTGAATCCAATGGTCACGGACAGCTGGTCCTTCCCACTTCATATAGGACTAAAGTGTTGGAACTAGGGCATGCGATTCCCTTCAGTGGTCATATGGGAATCAGCGCAACAGGACAGCGAATAGCTTGTCACTATTTCTGGCCAGGAATAACTGAAGATATCAAACGATATGTAAAATCCTGTCCAGAGTGCCAACGAGTAGCACCTAAACATTGGACTGCACCAGCAACTCTGGGGGAAATGCCCATAGTGGGAACACCCTTTGAGAGAGTTGCCGTGGATCTTGTGGGACCTCTCACCCGAACCAAGAGAAGGAACAGCTACATTCTGACTCTGGTGGACACTTGTTCTATGTGGGGAGAGGCAGTAGCCCTGTCATCGATTGATTCAAAACATGTGGCAGAGGCATTGCTCACAATTTTCACAAGGTTAGGCTTTCCCAATCAAATCTTGACTGATAATGGCTCTCAGTTCAAGGGGAAACTAACTGAAGAAGTTTTCAGGATCTTCCAGGCCAAACACTTCCATTGTAGTGTGTATCATCCCCAAGGAACGGCCAAGTGGAAAGATTTAACGGCACATTGATGTCGATCCTGAGAAAGTTGGCACACGAAAAACCAGATACATGGGACCAGTACCTGCACGCCGCCCTCTTTGCTTATCGGGAGGTACCCCATAGTTCAACCGGTATGGCCCCGGCAACATTATTGTTTGGAAGGCCAATAAAAGGTCCACTTGAAGCTTTGTTAAGAACGTGGACTGATGAAAAGGCAGAGGAAAACATTACATCTTCATACCAATATGTGAATGAGCTGACCACTCGGTTAAAAACTGGCTGGAAACTTGCCAATGAAAATTTGAAACAAGCCAGGAAGAAACATGCTGCCTATTATAACAGGAAGGCGAAAGACAGAAATTTGGCTGTGGGAGAGAAAGTACTGCTTCTTTTGCCTGGGAGTCAGAATAAGTTACAAATTGGATGGCAGGGTCCATATACAGTTCTAGAGAAGGTGTCTAGAACAAATTATAAGATAGATAAGAAGGGGAAAGAAAAAATCTATCATGTGAATCTCCTGAAGAAATATTTGGAAAGAGAACATCAGGAAGAGACACACTTGTTGACCTTGTCCATCGCCATGGAGATGAAAAAAGGAACCACTTTCATCATTTGAATATCCATTACACCCCTGTGAGACAGCAGCACAGGTGAAAAATCAGTACACATTTAACGAAAACTCAGAAAGAGAGAGTGCAACAGGTTCTAAATAATCATGCAGAGGTGTTAACAGACCGACCAGGGCATACAAACCTATTGGAATATGATATGAAACTGATAGACCCCACACCTGTCTGTATGAAACCATATTCGATTCCGTTTGCTAAGGAGAAAGCTTTGAAGGAAGAGATAGACTATCTATTGAAGGAAGGAATTATTTCGCACAGTGAGTCTTCGTATAGTTCCGGTGTTGTACTCTTAAGGAAGCCCTCTGGAGAACATAGACTCTGTATAGATTACAGGAGACTGAACGCTATTACAGAAGGACAGGTGGATCCATTGCCGGATACAAATCAGCTGTTTGCCAGGCTAAATAAAGCTAAATATTTCTCAAAAGTGGATCTGAGTAAAGGATACTATCAGATTCCAGTAAAGCCTGAGGTTAGACCATACCTAGCTTTTAGTACCTCAGAAGGACACTATGAGTTTAATAGATTGCCATTTGGATTGAAGAATGCGCCTAGTGTCTTCTCTAGAATGATGAGAAAATTATTGGATCCCCTGAGTAATCCCTGTATAACAAATTTTATGGATGATATCCTTATAGCAACAGAAACATTTGAGGAACACATTGACTCTCTGAACATGCTGTTTGATCGACTTAGGGAGGCAAATTTAACAGCCCGTCCAACCAAATGTTGCGTTGGATGTAAAGAATTGGAATTTTTGGGACACACAGTTTATCAGGGAAACATGACCCCTGACCCAAAGAATTTAGAGAAACTACAGAAAGCCCCGAGACCACAAACCAAGAAGGACGTGAGATCCTTTGTCTCCTTATGTTGTTTCTACCAGAAGTATATCAAAAACTTTAATTCCATATGTGCACCTTTAACGGAATTGACACGTAAAGGACATCCAGATCGCATTACGTGGACACCACAATGTGAAATGACTTACCAAGAATTGAAGGAAAAGCTCACAAGTAAACCCATTTTGAAATTACCTGACTTAAGTCAAGAATTCATAGTAAGGACGGATGCAAGTAATATTGGGTTAGGTGCAACTCTACTACAGAAATCAGATGCATTGGATGGGGAATTAAGCCCAGTGGCATATGCTAGCAGAAAGTTGAATAAAGCTGAAATCAACTACTCAACTAGCGAAAAAGAATGTCTTGCAGTAATATGGGCAATAAAGAAATTCAATATTTATCTATATGGGAAGGCATTTAAGTTGCAAACAGATCACAAACCTTTATCGTTTTTAGCACAGGCTAAGCATGAGAACTCTAGGTTACTCCGATGATCTTTGCTTCTGGCTCCATATAATTTTAGCATTGAGTATATATCTGGAAAAACAAATTTGGGAGCTGATTTTTTAAGCCGCCATCCGTGTGATGAGAATCACCGTAAACCCCAGAAATAATAATAAATTTCTCTATGTGTATATAGAATAAAGGACTGACATATAATGTCTGTTTTAAGAGGGGAGGTGTGATGAAATATTCTAATCCACATATATAAATTATTAGGTAAATATGAAGCCTAACAAATAAAATTAATAAAGAGAAGAGCAATGGTAAAATAACAGTGCTGTCACAAAGAATGTACTCGAAATCCCCTTGTTTTCTGCTTCGTCTGCAAATTGTAACGCTTTCACGTTGATATAAAAGCTTACTGTATTATTACCCGCCTTCTTCAATGAAACGTGTGCTGCAATTCTAAGAAAAACATTGAGACGTACTGCGTAATGACCTAAATTAATCCTAACATTAATTATACTGCGTTACCAAAACGAACGAACAGATGGACAAAAGGATAAAGAGAGAGGGGAGGGCTGAAAATCAGGAACGCATGCATCACGCGTGTAAGTCTACATGCACTAATTTTTTTTCAGACGGACAGTGATAAAATACACTACCCTTTCCCAGAGTTAGGTTTATAAATCATAAAAAACTCTTATTAGAAAAGATAACATTAGATGGGTTTACGGTTGAGAACATAACAGTACCCAGACAGCACATCTTCGAAACAGGAGGTAGAAGAAATTGCATATTTTGAACGCAGCCACGTAGCTCCTTTAAATTTGTATTTTTGGGTTCCTTAGGGCTTGCTGACAAATAATATGTAAAACGTTACGCAAATAGTCCAGGAATTAATAAATTATACCCAAAATAAAATATTGGGGGTGCCTGACAGCATAAAATCATTTCTGCTCGTAAGATTTTTTTTTAACGTGTTTGAAAAAAATTTACGTTACAGAAATAGCCTACCATGTAAACTCCAAATTGATTGGAGCGCAACAAATGAAAGCCTAACCACGATTGGTCGGGCTATAAATACTATCTTGGTTGTTAGGGGAAACGGGGAAAGGTAACATTTTTTCAAACACTTGTCGAAACGGGGCTCATTGGTCAGACTCGCTGATATACACACTTGGGAGCGTTAGTTCGAAACCACTTGTTTAAAATAGCTTGATAAAGCATCAGTGCGTTGAAGCCAGCATATATTTGGCTAAATAAAAGCCTGGAAGATAAGCAGATGGGAATTTGTGCCAGTTTGTGCCAGAATTCATTGCTAATCAACGTATCTGTGTTTATTCGTATGAATTGTGGTAAGCTTGAACCATTCAATATCTTTTAATGAAAATTGAATGTGAATTGTGATTTATGCCTGTATATATATGTGTAGTTCAGTGGCCAACGTGAGGTAAAGCCTGTAATGCTCCAGCCTGAACAGAGGGTGTCGGAGAGAAGTAAAACGGCATGGAATGGCCAAACAGTACACTGACCCCTGGATGATTGACTAGAAAGAAATAATGCTGGAAGTGCAGAGGCGTAGTAACCATTAAGAAGGGTAATACTGGAATAAAGTATTTCAAATGAAGCTGACAGTTGGCCTAATGCTCTGAACTCAATGTTTGTGCTGTGTTGTGATCAATGTAACAAGAGAGTTTAAGTTAGTTATGAAGTAGAAGGTACATCCTTCTTGATTTCAGGGACCGTGGTCTTGATGGTAGTGAGCAGCACCTAGTCAGAGCTTTGCTGAATCCTGAGTCGGACAGCATACTCCTTGGTCTTTTTAGCTATCAGTGAGGTGTCTCCTGAACCCAGAGGAGAATTCGAGCAGAGGAGTCCTTTCCTGCCGCCATCACGCCAGATAAGCGAATTGGCCAGCTGAGCTCAACATTATGTCCCTCATCTTGAACTGACTTTTTAAAATTAACATTAAGAGGGGAATTTACTTGTCTTAAAATCAGGAACTGTGAACATCTCCAATACTGGTCCCTAAAGACAAACTATTGAAGTCATGATGACAAATACCAACAGAGCTTGAACAAAACAAAACCAGTATTACCTCATTTTACTACTACACAACTGACACACATAGAACATTTGTAATAATATATGTCACTACAATATTCATATTAAATACATTCTGTACATAACTTGTAATTTAAATTGATTGTGATTCCTGGTTCCCTTGTAGTTGAATCAGGACACATATTCATTCATGCCAGTAATGAATACATATTGTTATTTGAAAGTTTATCAGTGACTCTTTTAAGATATCTTTGTAGAGTGTTATATGTATGTGAGTGTCACAGTGTTGTCAAGAGTAGTGGATTAAATTAAATTGTTTATCTGTCTGTTGTTGTGACTTACACTTCATCATACACATACCCTAGACACATAACGTAGCATCACGCTATTCCAGAATAATTCTGACTGAGATATATAGATATGTGGTAGCAAGTAAGGTTATCTATAATACACTACTCTTAATAGATATAGATACCTTCACAGCTGATCTCAGTCAGTACACTAAGTTCCCTATAAGTATTTATAACATCCCACTTCACCACACATGTGTTCCTTGGTCTTCCTCTATCTCCAAGAGTTCCCTTCCTAGCGTACCCCCGGGAGTATCTTAAGTTTGTCATAGGGGTACGGGTCAGTATTTGGTTAAATAATTATATCGTCTTATTGAAATATTCCAAAATATTAGTAATACAGTAATACTGTATTAGTGGGGAAGGGAAGTTGTGTATTGCGAAAGAGCGCCGAGTCCCAGCTCTCAATTACATCCAAAGAAATAAATGTTGTTGTTGTTTAACTAGGGCTGCTGAGCTTCTCGTTCTTTTGCAGCCAATGCCAAGTTGAAGACTCCTTGGTATTATCTACACTGTAGATCTAGGCTTTTCCTGTGGTTTATCTGCCACTCCGAAACATGCTGAGTTGAAGTCATGAGCTCCAGTTTCTCTAGCTTGGCTTACATTTAAAGGATCTAAAGGTTTTAGCATCTGGTCCCAAGCTAGGAGTACGAAGCGCGTACTGTGCATTCCCCGCCATCCAAGGGGGCTCTCAAACTATGCAGAGCTAAAATACTGGGCTCGGGTTCTGGGCTCTCCCAAAGAATTGTCACGTACTGCACAGATCCACTTCTCAGCGCCCCCTGCCTGTCGGTAGTGAGATCCTCCTGCATGCAGTTAACCAGGTCAAAGCTAAAGAATCACATCTGGTACTCATTTCTCCAAGCTTAGTGTGCAATGCTGGGTTCTCAACAAGTTTCACCTCAGGGGGAATCCCTGGAAGTGTGTGGATGTTTTCAAGAATCACTGAGGGTGTAACTAGCCTCAGATACAGAGGTTCACTTCCACATATGTACAATAGATTGACATAAGTCTTGGGCCTGACCATGAAGGACATGTCACAGAGAGCTGAAATTTTGTATAGTGTTTATTCCTTTTCAATATAGCCACCGTCGGAATTGACACACTTCTGCCATCTCTGCTTGACCTTGAAAACACCTTGGGAGTAGAACACCCTATTTTTCAAACTAAACCAGTCATCACATGCCAGTATAACCTCTTCATCGCTGTCAAAATGATTATCTTTTAGTTGTTTTTTAAGATTTGGGAATAGAAAAAAGTCTGATGGAGCCAAATCTGGAGAATATGGTGGGTGTGGAAGAATTTCAATATTCAAATCGTTGGCTGCTAGCTGCACAAGCCGTGTTTTGTGAGAGGGCGCGTTGTCTTGAAGCAAAGGAAGATTTTGAGTGCGCGTTATCCCTCGTTTCCTGGTCACAACCTTTCTTGGTTTGGTGAGAAGATCTGCATAGTACTGTCCATTAACTGTGTTGCCACGAGGCAGATAATCTTTCAACAGGACACCTTTGCCGTCCCAAAAAACAGTCGGCATCACTTTTCCTGCAGATTTCTGCGCTCTCGGCTTGACAGGTGTTGGGGAGCCCGGGATTTTCCATTGCATGCTGGCAATTTTGGATTCGGGGTCATAATGGTGTACCCAAGTCTCATCTACTGTCACCATGGTCTCCAAAAAATTTTTTGACTGACACTTTTTGAGCAACTGTTGACAGCAATTTACCCTCGTTTGCTTCTGTTCACGTGTCAACAGTCGCGGAACCCAGCGTGTACACACTTTTCTCATATTCAGTCTGTTGTGTAAAATTCTATAAACTGTTCTTTCATTTAGTTTTACTCTACTAGCTATCTCCATAATTGTCATTTTTCGATCCTGGTCAATGATTTTCTTCACTCTTGTTGCATTTTCTTCGTTGCACTCTGAGGCTGGTGTACCAGATCTTGGCAGATCAGCAACATTTGAGCGGCCGCACTTAAACTGTTGACACCAGTTTTTTTACCGAAGTATATGAAGGACAAGAATCACAAAACACTGGTTCCATCTCACTGTGTATTTCTGTAGGTGTTTTTCCCTGAAACATCAGAAATTTTATCACAGCTCTGGCCTCCTTCTTTTCCATTGTTTTGTCAAATCTTTGGAGCAGCAGATCCGGTCAATAGGGTACATTGCGCCGTGTACCGTAGCGGGAAAACCCATTGAAGAAACAAACGCGTACTTCACACATTCAGTGCAAATATGATGAACTTTAAATGTGCCAGGTTTCATCTTCCTCCTGTGACTCCTTCATGGTCAGGCCCAAGACTTATGTCAATCCCCTTGTATATTACAGCATTGTACATAGCTGGTGACAATATAAGGATGACTCCAGATATGCCTCCATGCATAAAGAAATAAATAAAATGGGAGTGTCTCTTTCAAAAACTGTACTAGGAATAAAACGTTTTTTTTTTAAGATTAAGGAGCCGAAACTTTTGATCGACGGGGGGGGGAAGACGACTTCTGATGATCAGATTGCCTCCTGTTGTATCGCTCTGTATAGAGTTTCCTATCTGAAAGCTCAAATCGCAACGAACGAACGGAACTATAATAAACTAAAAGCCTATTTTCTCTCATCAGCATGGCTAGAGCGCTGGCCTCTCGCGTCAAAGGTGCCGTGTTCGAAAGACGTTTGCGCTACGCTCCAGTCTACCCAGCTGTAAATGGGTACCTGACTTTGCTCTTGAGTTAGGGAAGGAAAATACAGCGAGGAAGGGAACTGATGCTTGACCTAGTATAGTGAAGTCTCTAACACGTCACTCCCCTACGGCAATATCTGCTATACCTTTACCGTATACTGAACTGAATAAAGAGTGCAGGAAGGTTTACTCAAAACCACGGGGTACGGATATAGAAAAAAGTTGGGAACCCCTGTTCTAAACTGTGGCCGTTTTTCATCTCCAGACGACGAACAAGAGACCGGAAATCGTTAGATTTTTCCGTCCTCGGTGATCGGCGGAGGTCAATTAGGCAAATCGGGTGATAAAATCGGAGGATAAAGGACCGGCCTCTTGATGGGAAGGTGGTGATAAGAGCGGAGGAATGAAGAGGGAACTGAGTTGTAGAAGGGAAGTTACAATGTGTGTAAATGAGAAAGACGGGAGGAGTCGACCACACAGATTGTGTTAGTTGTTTGCAGGAATATGAGGAATATAACAAGTTTCTTAGTCATTACAGCCAGGACGATTAAACGCATTACTAACAAGCGACGCATGTGTGAGTGCGTGTGGGTGTGTAACTGTGGGGGAAATTGTGAGGCAATGTGACGATGAGGTTAAACAAAAGTTAGAAGGCTGAGTGTGCGGGGAAGAATGTGAAGCGGTAAGAAGTAAGGAATACATATTGCACGCCTAAGTACAGATCATTGAAGTCTGTTATTTTGGAAGGGGGCGGGAAAATGTGTGTGGTGTGGGAGGTGGTATAAAATAAAGTGTCCATTGTGTGTGAAGTTGTGATTACATGATATTCAAGCTAAGCGCGAAAACCTAACAAGTCTGGATTCAGAATAACGAAAACGATATGAAAGGAGAAAACATGGATACGGTATACATTGAGAACATCTATTGATAACATTCCCAGGCAGTCCTTGTAGTGGAAGGGTAAGAGACTTCGAGGTAGACCGAAAAACACACGGAGAATAGAGCTGGAGACACAAGTCAATATTATGAGGACGACACGAGAAAACCATGATCTAATGGCACGCGACTTGGCATCAAGTTTGTTGAAGGCATATTTTCCTTGGGGAGTTAAATGGTGAACATCACCCTTTAGCTCCCCAATGAGTTCACCCTTTAGCTCGCCAAGGAGCATATGCCTTCAACAAACATGATGCCAAGTCATCCTGTCAGCCTGCCATCAGCTCAGTGGTTATACCATGTCTTTTTCTGAAGGTTAGTTTGGTTTGGTTTTTGGTTTTAAGGACTATCTTCATTGCACACGGACAACTCCATCAGTGCTCTGATCTCCTCCCTTACATCATTCAAGGAGGATCTCAGCACAGCGCGCAAACTCCGTAACATCAGCGAGAATTTCAGTGTGTGTATATAGGAATTATACATTGTACAAATATTGTTGTCGTGGGTAGGTTTATAATTTTTTTAATTTTGCCAGGGCAGCGGCCGTATGGCCTACTCTGTACGATTTACAACTGCTGTGGGATTTTTAACGTCCGCAACATGCACACGGGACCTCCTAATTTTTCACCATTATCCGAGAAGGCTAGGCATCCGATCTCACTACCCAGGAGACCGGGGGAGGGGGGAGTATGACATCATTAGGACCACTGGTTCTGAAAAAAAATGTCCATAAATTATATTCCCTCTACTGGAAAGCGAACCGGGTACCTTTAGAATTCGAGGCGGACGCCATAACTTTTTGCGCCTCCGACCTCCATTCTGAAAGTTAATGACTGATGAAGAAATGGACTTTGAGAAAGAAATAGACAGCTGTGAAGAAAGGAAGTAACCGAAAGCTGTGCTGGATTAGTAAGACAAAGAGTCGCAGGGGGTATCATGATAGAGGACTGAAAATTGATGACAGTAATGGCAACTTGAGCGTGGAGTGACGGAGTGGTTAGAGCCCTTGTTTGTCAGGGCTAAGTTACCGGGTTCGGAACCTGGTGGCGTCACGCTTCAGTCTATCTAGCTGTAAGTGGGTACCTGACTCTGCTTTTGCGCTATGGAAGGCAAAGGCAGCCAGGAGGGGAACTGGTTATCTCATCTCATAACTTTGACCCCTGGCGTAGTAAAGTCCCGCAATACTTCAATGCCCTATGGTAGTACCTTTACCAGTAGCAGTTATACAGGAGTCTTTCAAATAAAAGATGTTACCATTATCATCGTATTCTTCGTTCGCCTCTCAAATAACCGGTAAGAATGTCTCTCATGATGTGCTGGCGGCCTTTCTCCAGGATTCTCCCTCAACTCTCTTGCTCCTCTCATATAGTCGGTAGTCTTGGAGGACCTGTTCTACTGATTGTTTATTCTCCCCACAAGGACACATATCTGTCCGCCCGATTTTCAGTTGTTTGAACAAATGGTATTTGAGTCTGCGGCGATCGGTTCTCAGTCTGAAAATTATCACTTTTATCTCTTCTTGGGAAGGTGTTGTACGATTTTACTGTATCATGGACTCTGGGTGTTCCCGGTGCCATTTTTATTCTTGGCATGTGTCGTGTGAAATTCTAATCCACATATATAAATTAAAACGTAAATGTAAAGCCTAACAAATAAATTTAATAAAAGGAAAGAAGAATGGTAAAGAACAGTGCTGTCACAATGACTGTACTCGAAATCCCCCTTGTTTTCTCCTTCGTCTGCAAATTGTAACGTTTCACGTTGATAGTAAAAGCCTACTGCTTCAATACCCGCTTTCTACGATAAAACGTGTACTGCCTTTCTAAGAAAAACCTTGAGATACGCAAGCTGACCTATATTTAATATTCCATTCATGTCATTTTATACACTAAGTTACCATAAACGAAAGACTAAGGATAGAAAGAAAGTTCAAATCGACAGTGATAAAAAACACTACCCATACGAGTTAAGCATAGTGGTTAGTGCACTGGCTTCCTAGCGCAGTGGTCTATGGTTCGATCCCCAGATGAGGTGGGAAATTTTTAGGCCACAAACGGCTCCTGGGTCGACCCAGCCCCAAATGGGTACCAGAGCAACTCTGGGAAGGTTAAGGCGGCCGGCGTGATGCCGACCACATCACCCCTAGTGTGCCGACGGTCAAGATAATATGGGCCTAACACCATATTCCCAATATGCCTCAATGGGCGTGTAACGGGTTCCTTTACCTTTTTTTTTTTTTCATACGAGTTAGGTTTTAAAAACTTACAAAACGCTTATTAGGAAACATGACATTATACTGGTTTACGTTTGAAAACATTACAGTACCCAGACACCACATCGTATTCGAAGTGAACAGGAGGTAGAAGAAAATGCATAATTTGAACGCAGCCCCTTAGCCCCATTAAATTTATATATTTGGGTTCCTTAGGACTTGCTGACAAAGAATATGTTAAACGTTACGCAAATAGTCTAGGAATTAACAAATTATAGCCAAAAGAAATAGTGAGGGATGTCAGACAACACCAAAATCAGAATCGCTCAGTGGCAGATTTTCACACCACCATTGTACGGGAAATAGGTCCCCATGTTACCTCCTATTTGATTGGCGGACAGTAAATGTAAGGCTAAACACGATTAGTCGGACTATAAATACTACTTCTTTGTTGCTAGGGGAAACAGTAGTAGGGTACTTTTTTTTTTCAAACGTTTGTGTAAACATGGCTCGATTGGTTAGACCCGCCAATATAGTCAATCAGAGGCGTCAGGTCAGCACCACATTTTCAAATAAACTTACTAAAGAACTAGTGCGTTGAGCGCCAGTGCATATTTTTCTAAATAAAAGCCTGGGACATCGGCAGATCGAAATTGTGCTATTTTCATTGCCAGTCAACGTAACTGTGTATTATTTCATGAATTGTGGTAAGCTTGAAATATTTGATATCTTTTTAATGAAAATTGAATGTAAATTGATAATTTATGTCTGTATATATGTGTGGTTCAGTAGCGAACATGAGGTAAAGCCTATATAGTGCTCCAACCTGAACAGAAGGTGTCGGAGGAAAGTAAAACTACATGGAATTGCCAAACAGTACACTGACACCTATCTTATTGACTAGAAAGAAATAATGCTGGAATTGCAGAGGCGTAGTAACCATTAGGGAGGAGTATACTGGTGAAAATTGTTTCAGATGAAGATAGCAGTTGGCCTACCGCTCTGAACTCAGTGTTTGTTATGTATTGTGTTCAGTCTGGAAATTTATTATAAATTAGTTCTGAAATAGGAGGTACAACCTTCTTGTTTCAGGGACCGTGGTCCTAAAGTTATTGAGCAGCACCTGGTCTGAGCTTTGCTGAACCTAGAGGCTGACAGCATACTCCTGGGTCCAGATAGTGACCAGTGAGGTGTCTCCAGAACACAGGGAGGCTATCAAGCAGAGGAGTCTTTCCTGCCGCCATCACGAAAGATAAGCGTCTGTGGCCAGAGGAGCTCAACATTATGCCCCCCCTCAAAATCTGACTTTATAATAAAACAGAGGGAAAATACAGTGTTTAAATTGATAGGAACTGTGAACTTTTCTCCCTACTATTTCCAAGATAAACAAACACTTGAAGTCATGATGACAAATAACAACATAGCTTGAAAAAAACAAAACCAGTATTACCTCATATTACTACTACACAACTGACACATATAGGATAATATTAATAAAATATGTCACTGCAAGGTTCATATTGATAAATTCTGTACATATAAATTGTAATTACAATTGATTGTGATTCCTGGTTCACTTTGTAGTTGAATCAGGACATAGATATTAGTGAAAGTAATTAATACATATTTATATTTGAAACTTTACCAGTGCCTCATTTAAGATAGTCTTATAGAGTGTTAAATGTGTGTGAGTGTCACAGTGTTGTCAAGTGTGGTGGAATAAATTAAATTGTTTATCTGTCTGTTGTTGTTGTGACTTACACTTCATCATATACATACCCTAGACATTTAACGTAGTCATCACAATATTCCAGAATAATTCTGACTGAGTTATAATGTGGTAGCAAGTAAGGTTATCTGTAAAACACTACACCTATTAGATACAGATACCTTCACAGCTGATCTCAGTCAGTACACTAAGTCCCCTATAAATATTTATAACATCCCACTTTACCACAGTATGTTAGCAAAGTTATTTCTGATTATTGATTTCTGTATATGTTGTCCTGTCTTTACTTTGGATTTTGCTTTCTCCTTCTTTTGCTGCTTTGACTGCCTTCTCATTTCCATGTTAATGTACATGAACACAATTACGGAGTTGTTTAAGAGAGTACCGTCATTTATTTTTGTCGCCGGAAAAATAGGTCTGTATTTGTGTGTGTGTGTGAATGAGAGAGAGAGAGAGAGAGTAGTAGTAGTAATCTTGGGAAACCTTTTTTTTAATTCTTTGTTGTAAAGTTGCATCCTCTGTAAGACCCATCCGTCTCTCATACCCTGCTGTCACAAGAACTCGTTGCTTTATGTCAAACGCTCCTGTTATGAACACTAATGTTTGGAGTTAGAAAGCCCCCACTCACGAAAACTCATCTGGTGCCTAATTTTCCTCCTCTCATGAAAACGCTTTCTCATATAAAATGAACCTGCTCTGGTGAAAACTCAATGTCGTGATATATATTCGCTTTTTTTGCATGGAAAATCAGTATATGGTGTTAATGTTCGCCTTCTTTCTGGAAATTCTTTTCCTCTCATGAAAACTCAGTGTCTCAAATAACAAAAGAAAAACTTCCTGTCATGAAAACTCATGTGGAAAATTCTCCTGGTCTCATGAAAACCCATTCTCTCAAATAAAATTATCATACTCTCATGAAAACTCAGTATCGCCTTATATTCGCCTTCTTTCATGAAAAAATCAGAATACGGTGCTAATGTTCGCCTTTTCTCAGGAAATCCTCTTCCTCTTTTGAAAACTCAGCCTCACATATCAATTTCTCCTCCACCGCTCACGTGAGCTGAATCTCTTATATCAAAGTCTACTTCCGCGCAGGCACTAATTTTTTTTCTTTTTTTTTTCGCGAACGATTACTTGGTTTTTCATGTCAAATTCACTCCGTGATACCTCTCACAAGTCCCCCTTCATCCCGCTTTATGTTTGTATTAAATATTTGGTTTAACTGCCTTGGAAATAACACTATTTATAACAGGGGTTTCTGTTTTATCAAATTAGCCAGCGAAATGAACATAGAATTATCTCCTGCGATATCAGGCTGCAAACGTTATCTATCGTCTGGTTCCAAGAGCAGAGGCTACAGACTCACTTCTTCTAGAACCTCGGAAGTTTTTTCAATATGTGACTCAGCCATTCCAGCCGCCATTCCCAGGCCTGCTCTAGCTGGAGGTTTTATATTCAACACTGGCAGACTTCAGCTGTGATTACGTTTCGATAATGAATGAATAGACATTTCTGAGGGCGTGTTTGTCATGGGCATCAAGTTCGGTGATCTGAAACTTATGAGACACTGGAAGAAACAGTTTCGGGGAATACAGTAGTGTCATTCTCCTCTCATGAATGCCTATGGTTGAAATTAAGAGGGCGGGGGTGGTGGGGGGGGGGGGGGGGGATGTTAGCGAAAGATGATGGGAGATAAAATGAAACGGGCGAAGATCTGGTTACGAACTTTTGTTTTGGGAATTATCCGTACACGACTGGTAGCTAGATGGATATCTGTGAAAGGAGTTGTAGTAGAGTACAGCAGAGAGAAATCACGAAATGACGTTATTTCCTCGTCACGATTATCACCAACACCCTATTCGTCGATTTCTCTACTTAAAGATACAAAAATAATACGATGCGATGAAAGGAAGAAACGACATGATTCTTAAGGTGGAAGAGAATAGATAGGAAGAAACTGATCACATGACAAATGGTACTGTCCTCAGAAAATAGGACAAATATACCTACCACAGTCAGGGGGTGGCGCTAATACTGTTTAAGGAAGTACATAAAAGCACTCATAGAACGGGAAGTAGTGGGACCCAGAAATTATAGCAGCAACATTCAGAATGAAAACAACCAAAAGGCTACGGACTTTCATAAATGGGTGCTTGCGTAGTATAGAAAGAATGAAGGGGTATGTCAAGATAACTAATGTGGAACGGGTGACAAGAACCAGCGGAACAAGAGACGAGTACCAGACGCTGGAGATGGAAATGATACACATGAAGGAAACCTGTTGATAGCATTACCATGTAGTTCTTGTTCTGGAACTCCCAGTGTAAGGGGATTAGAGGGAGACCAAGGGGCACATAGTGAGGAGATCTGGACAGACACGTGATGTTAGTGATTCGTGGTTTTCAAAACGAGCGGAAATCAAAGACGCGCTAATGCATTTTCAAATACATTATGATCACTACGATTTGTTAGCAAATGTATTCTGGCAAAAACCCTTACAACTTATAGATAACAAGATTAAGGGCATACCTTTGGAGCGGATTTGTGTTGGGTGTACGCCACTGACTGGCAAAGACGAGGCTACCTAATTCCGTCATGTATTATTGTTATGGTTGTTGAAAGAATTGCACCTGATGAGGTACATGTAATCATTAATACTGAAGTACTGCACTTTATACAATATTTTAAATGATCTCAGTTTGTTTTTATTTATTAGCCTAACACATTTGACAGGGAACACAGAGCATGTAAATGTCTGTATGTACAAGAAAGTAACCAGTCAAAAATAACGGGTTTTAAAGTTACAATTTGCGTGTCCTGATAGCGGCACAATTTCTCCTTCGGCCATTGCATTCCTTTACACTCCATTTCACTTTCATTGGATCTTTATATTCAAACTTAGCATGGATGCATTGGCTGTGAAACCACAGAGCAACTCTTCAAAACTGACACGTGGAGAAATAGAATTGAGCCAATGGAATGAAGGTTTACTAATTAATTAACAGCTATTTTATCGCAACATTTTTTTGGGTAAATGTTTGGATATCTTTTAAAATTTTGCCGTGGTAGCTGGTGTTTAATTTAGTTATTGCGGTGCAATGCGCGCATTTTTCCGAAACGTTGGTCGGATTTGTTCGTATTCTTCTATTACGTTTCACTTATAAAGTTAGGCTAAATAGCGCAAATCACGAACAGTGTGTGTATATGTATGCACTGTTGAACTACTGAGAAGAAAGACATCTTGAAGTCACAGATAAGATTACAAGGGGCACAGTCATCCCACTTATTCACTTCTTCATTTCCAATGTGTATGACGTAAAATCTTGAAAAAACGGAATGCGAAAATTTGAAGAGACCGAAGTAAATGTAGCACGTTATGTGAACACTCGCGTAGATAGGGTTCAAGTGCTTCTGTTTGACACATCTGCTGTTAAGTTGTTTTTTCTTTCCCGCCTTAAGTTGCACGTGCAGTGGTCATCGGCTCATTCTAAATGTGTTGTTTAATTAGCCTATTGTCTAATTTCGTCTGTTGTGTGAGTCTTTCTGATCGCGTCTATTTTTGTCTGTCAGTCTGTTTATTTATACTGTATGTCTTTTTTCTATCCGTTTGTCTGTCTGCAGGACAGCTTATCTGCCCATTAGCCTATAGTATGTCCATCTGTGTATCTGTCCACAGGTCTGTCTGTTTATCTATCTATCTATCTATCTATCTATCTATCTATCTATCTATCTATCTATCTATCTATCTATCTATCTATCTGTCTATCTATCTATCTATCTATCTATCTATCTGTCTGTCTGTCTATCCGTCCGCCCGTCTGTCTTTCTATTTATTTGTCTGTACTTTTCAACATATTTTATTTCATGTTTATAATTAGATACTGTGAATGTGAGTATGCTATTATTTTACCTGTACAACGTTGAATTCCTTGAATTGATGGGTAAATTGTATGTGAGAATAAATGAAATCAGTATAAAAGACGGGAGAAAGGAAGGGCAGAATGTCAGACGGGCCTGCGTGCCCAATTCTCAACCCTTTGAAAATAAAGTTCGTTCGTTCGTTCGTTCGTTCGTTCTGTCTGTCTGTGTCTCTCTGCCTGTCTATATGTCTTTTTCTCTCTATCTGCCTATCTTTATGTCTGTGTGTATTTCTGCCTACCTGCCTGTCTGTTATCTATGCATCCATCTGCCAGTCTATCTTGTCTGTTTGTACTTCCGTCTGGCAGTGTTCCTGTTTGTGTGTATTTGTCTACTCACCTAATATCTGTTACACCTCTGTATCATTGTGTAGGTATCCTTCACATTTCACTTCTCTTATTATCTCTTTTTTTGTTTTCTTGTATCAGTTGGCCTGTGGATCAGCTTCCTTGCCTGTGGTTCCAAGCCATCCCAGAGTAAACACACCAGCGTTTTTTTTTTCCTCCTCAGTGTGGTTCCGTTCCATCTCACAACTTCCCTTGTATCTTCTACTTGGAAGGCCAGGCATTAACTGACTTACATTCAATATCAGACACTTTCGTGCAGACATCCCCACAACTCGTTTCCGCTCCCCATTCCAACATTATCTTCCTAGCCTAGCCGTCACATCAGCTCAGTGGTTGCTGTTGCTGGGAGTGTGGTTGTGAAGTGTGTGTGGCGGAAACCAGTTGATCAGGTGTGGTTGAATTTCGACCCCGGCTATCGAGAACCGCAGGAAAACGGCCATTATTGTCCTCAAGTGGCACTTACCTATCTCCGCGCACCACCACTGTAACCATTGGCCTAGGTCGGAAGCAGGAGAGGCCGTCAGTGGGGAAGTGCTGTGTGTGAGGATGAGGAACGGGCGGATAGTGAGCAATATTGTGAGGACTTCAGGAGTGGGGTTTTTTTAGATGATGGACTGACGCAGACGGTATCTTGTCATCGTATGTGCATAATTAGTATCTGAAGTGCTGGGATGTTGGAAGGACAACTGTAGGGAGAATTGATCGTCAACGTCACAATGCTAGACACATGATGAATGTGTATGCGTATCTGTGGGGGGAGGGGGTATTTTTTAAGAAGGGGTGAGGGGGGTCTTGAAAGATGCGGGGAGTGGAGTAATAATTTTACAGATAATAGTAATTGTTAATATTTGTTTTCTTGTTTCGTATATTTGTTCATGCGCTTTGAGAATATTTGTAAACAAATGAAAAAAAAGATAGGCAAATGATAGTCTTCGCAGTAGTGAAAGAAAGAAGATGTAAGAAAAGAAAGAAAGAAAGGCAGCAAGAAAGAAGGAAGAATGGAGTGAGGACGGAAGGAAGGAAGGATGGAGGGAGGACGGACGCCCGGACGGACAGATAAGTGTCAGAAGAAATATGCACTCCTGGTACTCTATTCAGGCCCACACGAACGCCCCCCCGCCCCGCCCCCCCCCCCACCCCCCCCCCCCCCCCCGCCCTCGCTGAGACTGACCTTTCTCAGGCCATAGGGCCAGGTATGCATTCCCACAAGAAGTGCCCCACGAGGACTGGGCGCTTTTACGCGGTTAATCGAACGGTGGAACATAAGACCTGAACGGCCCAGACATCATCTTGCGCGTCATTAAGCCTGCACTTTTGAATGGGAAAGTTACTGGAGTAATGAAGTCTATAAAGAGGTCTGAAGTCTTTCATGTCCTATATTCCATAGCTGCGAATAGTGTCATGAATGAGGTTTCACTCAGTGATGCATTTCATTTTTTTTTTCTTTTTCTTTTTTGGAGTGCTTAGAGCTGGTCGTGTGGCGTGACACCGGTCATTCTCGCAGCGAATAGTGCCGTTCGGATGGCTCTTGATCGAATCCCCGGATTGCCTGTTACTTCTGGTTTTTTTTTTTTTAAATCTGTTGTCTAGTTGTCTTCTTGTTTTCTGTTGTTCTAGCGAGCGATTATCATTTATCTAATGTTAATTATTTGTTGACGACTCTCAGACCTTGGGTTTTCCTCTTTGTTTCTTTCTGGTCATATTTATATATGGTACATATTTGCTGGTTTCTGTGGTGATTGCCTCTCCCTGTAATGTTACCAGATTTCGGGGTCGAAACACGGCAGCGCCACGCTGCAGCCTACCCAGCTGAAATTGGGTACCTGACTCTGTTCCTGCGTGAAGCAAAACAAAGTCAGTGTCACATAGGGAGTTATGTTCTATAAATTGTCTACATTTTCCTCTTTCTTCCACTCGGGTCCTCTATTTTTTCTGTCACTCTTTACCCTTTTTCATATATATAATTTTTTTCGCATTCGTTAGCTTGCGAATAATATTTTCTTTTTCCATTCGATAGTTTACCGTCTTTCTTTCTCATGCTGACTGAAACTCGATTACATAGATGTCAGTCAGACGTGAAGTGTAATTTAGTTGCAGTCCATCTCAGACATCGAGCCGACTTGGGTCTGCACCTTCAGATGACACGACACTCCTGAGTTAGGTTCTCGACGTAAACGCGTGAGAATGCTAGGAGAGAGCCGACATCCGTCTGCATTTTCAACGGTCAACAAGTAGTTGCATCGGCCGAACGCTTAAGCAGGAGCGAATATTTACACCTTATAGTCGCAGTTTCAGACATCTGTCGTCTGGAAATCTCAGCTGACACGGCTCACTGTTGGCCCGGTCAGCGTGAGGTGCGAAGTAGTATAAGTGTCAGTTATGTAAGACGTCTAGTAATGGTAATGTTAAACGTAAGGTGTTTTACACGGGAAAGGGGAGATGATTTCGGAGTTTGAGAAAATGTGGGATTGTTTGCCCCTGTTTCCAAATATCCACCCAGGAGCTGAAATCTGATTTCATTTGAGTCTCCAACATCTCTAGTAGACGGAACCCACGTGCTTAGCGAATGAAGCTTGTATAGCAAATTTCATAGTTCTCGTCAGATTTGTGACGAGCTTCTAAATACCTATCTAGTGAATTATCCTAGTCGTGGCGTTACCGTAGTGCTGTGGTGAGATTAATATAATAGGTCTCTAGTATTTTGTGAAGTGATTTAGTGTTAAAATCGCCGATCTCATTTTAAACTAGTTCTGTGTCCCGAGTGCTTAATTTATAGTTTGTATTATTTTCTAGTGACGTGTTTCAGTGGATAGCAGAATAAATTATATCTTAGCTTACTAAACAATAATGTAGCTATAATGAAGTTAAATTTTACTGCTAAGAAATCAGACGAGATCATATTTTTCTAAGCTAACTTACAAATGCTAGAAACCTCATGAGATGTTGACGGAACACGCACGTGTTCCTAAATTCATGGGGATTGATGATTTTTTTAAAGATATAACTTACTTTACGGGAAATTTAAATGATAAGTCAAGCAGTACACATGCGGTTTAATAATGTAAGTTATAGTGGGTACATATTGTAAAAATTATTTGATATGTGTTCTTTCTTTTATATAGTGAAACGGTGGTACCAAACTTTACCAGCGTTCTAGTACGTGAACTTTATTTGGGAAGAAACAAATCACTTTCATTACCTGAACTGTAACAGTTAAATGAAGTAAGAGGCCTTCGCGCCAGAATTAATTCTTCCAGAATAACTCTTCAGTACAATTCAGCCCGTTGTGGCAAGCAAAGATCAGAAACATTCCGACAGAGTTTTGACTAGTACTGTGGCGACCAAATATAGTAACTTCCTGAAAGTAGACACCGATCCGACATTCCTTAAATTCTAGAAACCAAAGCTAATGACATTGTGCTCTGCTAACTTTCGTGCCTGGACAATATTTTATGTGACTTAATCAGACATTCGAAAAATTAGAACACCCAAGGAATCGTTCCCTGAGAGTTTAGTACGTCTTTTGGAACTGGGGATTTCTTGGTCAAGGACTGCATTTTCGGTTCTGTGTGAAGGTCCTAGAATTGAGTATGTTCCCAGAGGCAGCGAGCAAAGTTGTGAGTATAACTGCATGGCCATGGCTGAATGAATGAGTGTACGCAGATCAGAGTGTTATTTTACAGTTATAGATTGTCACCCATTTACTGTCTTAATTCTTTTTGTTTAACCTGCAGAATTTGTTACTATTTGCTAGAGTTTCTTTACTTCTTAGGCTAAATCAGATTATTCAACTCTGTGCATACATTTACGAGAAAAGAAAAAAAACTCTTAGCCTAAACCCTACGTATCTATAACTCTTTGGGCCATCATCTGTTCTCTTAACGGGGCTGTGGGCTAAACCTAGAGCTAAGATCATAACGGGGATATCATCCTTGTAGCATTTTTCTTAAATTTTATGACTATTTGTATATGTTTTTCCTTGATGTATTTTTGGTGTTGTGAGAAGATTTTTTTTGATGATAATAATAAAAATCTCTCTCTTGAACTAAATCAGTGCGTTGGTCAGCTCGTTCAAATACATATAAATTCATTGTGATAGATTCCCACGTCTGTGTGTTTACCTGTCGTCACGTGTATGTGCGTGCCCGTGAGTAGATAGAGATATATTAATATATATATATATATCTGTGTGTAGACTGTCTGACGCCTTTAAAAGCGGTCGTAGAAGATAGGTGAGAGAGAGAAGATTATCTCGATTCTCAAAGACAGCTTCTTTATCACATTCTATCATCTCACGTGTGGGAAATTCTATTGTGGGTTTTTTTTTTCACCAGCTCTCACTGTGACTATCACTCATTCCAACCTATTCTGAAGGGACCAACCCTAGTCTTAATACTCCTATCTAAAATCTACGACAAATGGGGTCTCGCCCGACGGATTTTTGAACTTAGAATAGGAAGACGAGTACGACAAATTTTGTCTTGTCTATCTGGATTTTGAACTTAAGATTCTTTATTCTGATATAGAGTAAGAGTGTGATGTCTTGTGAGAAAGTGTATCTTTTAAAATAATTTATCCCCTAGACTAACGATCTGTTTACGGGCGTGCTGACCACACAAACTGATAAGTTTTTTTTCCACAGCATTAAGAAGCATTATACATTTGGTTTACAGGTTGATTTTGTCGGAATACATGTTAATTAATGACTTTGTAATACTAAACGCTGGTAAAGTTTTGTGAGTGTATAACATTCACAAGGGTTCTGAAGCAGGAAGGTGTTTGAACTAAAGTTAAGGAGTGCGTTTTGGACTATTTGTCCAGATTAATTGCCTCCCTCACCCGAACTGTCTTCAGGGGTAAACTTGATAGTGGATTTTATAATTAAGGGATTATTTTTCTCTTTAATTGTTGCAATAATTATTTTGCTTTTCCACTGTAGCAACTTATTTTTCAGAAGTAATCTTAACTACCATTTAGTTGGCGTAGTCGTGTTTTGCATTAAGTGCTTTATTGCCGATAATAGCAGCGATAGTTAGATTTTACTTTGGAGGAGGTATCCCAGGGTTAAGGATATCATCTTTTGAATTTTTGGTATTTTTTTTCTCGTAAGTGGTAGGTGTCAGTGTATCCTTTTTCCTATTTTCTTTCTCCACTAGTCTCAGTCACTGAAATAATATGGCCGAGAGGGCAAAGCTTAGACAACTCCTCAGGGACGAAGCGAGAGAGGAGGGACTGGAAGGAGAGGAAGCGAAAGCATTTGTCAGAGACGAACTTGAGAGTCTTCTCCTCATTCTTCCTTAACTGATCCTTCTAACAGTCAATCTCTTCACCTCACTGCTATGTCTTTTCCGCTAGAATCTTTCCCTTGTCCAAATGAGAAGATTGACACTTGGCTAGAAAAATTTGAGAAAATTGCAACTCTGTACGGTTTAGAGAGGTCGCGTTGGAACATGAAGCTTTCCCAGGCTTTGAAAAGTTCTGCGTATGATGTTTACGCCAAACTGGAAAGCAGCCAACAAGACAACTATGATCTGTTGAAGAAAGCGTTACTGGAGCGCTTTGAAATGAACGCTTGCAAATTTTTGCAACTGTTTCGCAACAGCCGGAAAGAGAATTCTGACACTTTTCAGCAGTTCTCGTCTCGTTTGAAGGGTTATCTGACAAAGTGCCTAGAGCTTTCACAGCTCCCCTCTACCTATGAAGGTCTTGAGGAATTTGTTTTAACAGAACAAATAAAGAACACATTGTCTGCAGATACCCGGAGATTTCTAGCTGAGCAGGGTGCAGAAAAGCTCGAAGACATCCTAGAGAAGTCTGAGCGTTACCAAAATGCGCTGGCTGAACTACCGGCCACAAAGCGGAAACCGACAGAGGAGCATTTTCGAAAACATAACCTAGAGCAATCTTCTCAGGCTTCTAACCAAAATAACCACAGAGAAACTGGACCTCAAAACCCCCCTCCTGAAAAATCCAAGTTCTACAAGAACAAGTACCCCAACCACCCCAAACAGTCTGATCAACCCGACCGTCCTTCATGGCAGCGTGGCCAGAAAGGGCAAGGTGAAAAAGGGAAAACCCCTGCGCACGGGACTAAGGATCAGAGCAAGCACACCGAGCCGAAGCGCATCGGATGCTTACAAACAACAGACTCGCAGGAAAGAATTATTGTCAGTGATTCTCAACCGGAGGGAGAGAGACCCTCTACGCGAGGTACGGTTGTTTTAAACGGGACTTCAACATATTGTTTGTTTGACACGGGGCTTTCTTTTGATTGCATTGTTGCCAGGCACCTGGTCAAACCCGGTCAAGAGACAGAAGAAACCGTTAAACTGTGTGGAGTTCTTAGGAGTGATGCACCAACAACGCTTCCCATCGCATTGGTGGAGATACACTCTGACTTTGTCAGAGGGGTGATCAAAGCGGCTGTTATGGACGACCCCATCTACCCAGTCATACTCGGCTGTAGATATGTGTTTATTGGGAAACCGGAAGAGCCAATAGTGGCAACAGTAACCACAAGAGGGCAAGCCAAGAAGGAACGGGAGCCTGCGCGAAATTTGTTACCCATGGAACTTAAAGAGGCGCAACAAAAGGACCCTACTTTGGAACCCTGCTTTAGGAAACTGCCCATGGCCAAAGACCCTAGACAACACGGGGACATCTTTTCTAAGGATGGCGTGCTGTATCGGAGAACGGGCAAGCCTGAACAAGGCTCTAATCAGCTCCTAGTACCGAAAAAGTACAGAAGTCAAATCCTAGAAATGGGGCACTCTCTCCCGTTTAGCGGACATATGGGACAGAACGCCACACAGCAACGTATACAGACTCACTATTGGTGGCCAGGGATGAACACTGATATACTCAGATATGTGAAATCCTGTGCCCAGTGTCAACGGGTAGCACCCAAGCACTGGACTGCCCCAGTTCCCCTGGGGCAAACACCAATTGTGGGGACTCCATTCGAACGGGTTGCTGTCGACATCGTTGGACCCTTAGAAAGGACCAAACGAAAACACAGGTTTATCCTGACTTTAGTCGACACATGCACTATGTGGGCCGAAGCAATACCGCTAACATGCACAGACTCGAAGCATGTCGCAGAAGCCCTAGTGCAGATCTTTACACGGTTGGGATTCCCTCAACAAGTTTTGACGGACAATGGATCCCAATTCCGTAGCCTGTTAATGGAGGAGATCTTTAAGATCTTGAGGGCCAAACACATCCACACCAGCCCGTACCATCCGGCCGGAAATGGGCTCGTGGAACGTTTCAACGGCAGCCTCACCACCATGCTACGCAAGCTGGCACAAGAAAAGCCGGAGGACTGGGACCTTTTCATTCCTGCAGCCCTATTCGCTTACAGGGAAGTTCCCCAGGCCTCTACAGGATTTCCTCCAGCTACGCTTTTATTCGGCAGACCTATAAAGGGGCCGCTTGAAGCATTACTTCGGTCCCTGACAGACCAGAAGGCGGATGAGACAGTTGTCTCAGCCAGTAGATATGTATCGGAACTGAAGGAAAGGCTACAGCTAGGATGGGACCTAGCAACAGCAAACCTTAAGAAAGCTCGCGCAAAGCACGCTAGACGATACAATCAAGCAGCAAAGGAGAGAGAATTACAACCAGGAGATAAAGTTTTGTTGTTGTTGCCAACCGGAAGCAACAAGCTACGCATCGGGTGGCAAGGGCCGTTCACCGTCCTGAAAAAGATCTCGAGAACCAATTACCAGATCTCTATCAAAGGAAAGGAGAAAGTCTACCACGTGAATCTACTAAAGAAATACTTGGAAAGACCAGTGCCATCCCCCGAACATCTCCTGGCCATCGCCATAGCTACAGAGGATGTCGAAGATGACGATAGTTGCATGGAATACCCTTTGCAACAAACTGAATCTGTCGAAGATGGAAAATTTAGGGGACACTCTCTCTGAAGCACAACAGACAGAAACGAAGGCTTTACTGAACCAGTACACGGCGGTGCTAACGGATGTACCTGGACGAACACATCTCGTAGAGTTCGAGATGAAACTTACAAATGAGACACCTGTTCGAACCAGAGTTTACCCTATTCCGTATGCAAAAGCTGATACGCTACGCGCAGAGATAGACAAGCTACGTAAAACAGGAATTATTAGTGAGTCCACGTCTCCCTATAGTGCGAGCGTAGTGCTGCTACAGAAGCCCAATAAGGAAGTTCGGCTGTGCATCGATTACCGGCTACTTAACACAGTAACGGAATTTCAGCCGGAACCACTCCAAAGCGCTTCTGAGCTGTTTAGCAAGCTAAGCAAGGCACGGATTTTCTCAAAGATTGACTTGAGTAAGGGTTACTATCAGATACCAGTCAAAGAGGAAACTAAGCCTTTGCTGGCTTTCAGCACCAGCGAAGGACACTATACGTTTAACGTGATGCCATTTGGTTTACACAACGCACCAGGAGTGTTCACAAGGATGATGAGAAAGCTGTTAGAGCCATTGCACAGTTCACATATCCACAATTTTATGGATGATATACTAATTGCAACTGACACCTACGAAGAACACATTGCTACGGTCGAGATGCTCCTCAGGAGACTACAGGAAACTGGACTCACAGCTAGACCTAGCAAATGTTTAATCGGCTTTGAAAAACTTGACTTCCTGGGGCACACCATTGCTCACGGTGCTATGTGGCCAGTTGCTAAAACGTAGAGAAGATACGTGCAGCGAAGAGGCCAAGGACGAAGAAAGAAACACGATCGTTCCTATCGCTATGTGCTTACTACCAGAAATTCATCAAAAACTTCAACGGTTTAACAGCACCCCTTACGGACCTTACGAAAAAGGGGCGACCGGAGAAAGTTATCTGGGATCCTAAGTGCGAAGACGCTTACGCCACGCTCAAGAAACAGTTGTCTGAATATCCAATTCTGCGACTGCCGGATATTACCAAACCCTTCGTATTGCGCGTCGACGCATCAGGGCAAGGCATCGGGTCAACTCTGCTTCAGGCTGGCGACGACAATCCAAACCAGCTATTCCCAGTGGCATACGGTAGTCGTAAACTGAATAAGGCAGAGCAAAACTACTCCACAGTGGAAAGAGAATGTCTGGCATTAGTTCATGGCATAAGAAGGCACCACGAATACCTTTACGGAGTGTCATTCACGGTGCAGACTGACCATGCCCCACTGGCGTTTCTTTCGGGGCTAATAAGGAATTTAATGCGAAAATAATGCGCTGGGCATTGCTGCTAAGTGTATATTCCTTTAAAGTCGAATACATTCCAGGGAAACAAAACGTTGGGGCAGACTTCATGAGTAGGACTTGCACAGAGATGGAGGGGGGAGATGAGAGGGAAGAGGACAGACACCCTGAAGCTACGGATATAGGAAATTTATTTCCATAACGTAGACATGGAGTGCTTCCATATCTTAAGGGGGGAACGTCCTGTCACATAGGGAGTTATGTTCTATAAATTGTCTACATTTTCCTCTTTCTTCCACTCGGGTCCTCTAATTTTTTCTGTCACTCTTTACCCTTTTTCATATATATAATTTTTTCGCATTCGTTAGCTTGCGAATAATATTTTCTTTTCCCATTCGATAGTTTACCGTCTTTCTTTCTCATGCTGACTGAAACTCGATTACATAGATGTCAGTCAGACGTGAAGTGCGATTTAGTTGCAGTCCATCTCAGACATCGAGCCGACTTGGGTCTGCACCTTCAGGTGACACGACACTCCTGAGTTAGATTCTCGACGTAAACGCGTGAGAATGCTAGGAGAGAGCCGACATCCGTCTGCATTTTCAACGGTCAACAAGTAGTTGCATCGGCCGAACGCTTAAGCAGGAGCGAATATTTACACCTTATAGTCGCAGTTTCAGACATCTGTCGTCTGGAAATCTCAGCTGACACGGCTCACTGTTGGCCCGGTCAGCGTGAGGTGCGAAGTAGTATAAGTGTCAGTTATGTAAGACGTCTAGTAATGGTAATGTTAAACGTAAGGTGTTTTACACGGGAAAGGGGAGATGATTTCGGAGTTTGAGAAAATGTGGGATTGTTTGCCCCTGTTTCCAAATATCCACCCAGGAGCTGAAATCTGATTTCATTTGAGTCTCCAACATCTCCAGTAGACGGAACCCACGTGCTTAGCGAATGAAGCTTGTATAGCAAATTTCATAGTTCTCGTCAGATTTGTGACGAGCTTCTAAATACCTATCTAGTGAATTATCCTAGTCGTGGCGTTACCGTAGTGCTGTGGTGAGATTAATATAATAGATCTCTAGTATTTTTTGAAGTGATTTAGTGTTAAAATCGCCGATCTCATTTTAAACTAGTTCTGTGTCCAGAGTGCTTAATTTATAGTTTGTATTATTTTCTAGTGACGTGTTTCAGTGGATAGCAGAATAAATTATATCTTAGCTTACTAAACAATGGATGTAGCTATAATGCAGGCTTCCTAAGTGGTCTATGGTTCGAATTAAAAATTTTTAGGCTGCTTAGCCCCAAATGGGTACCAGAGCAACTCTGGGAAGGTTAAGGCGGCCGGCGTGATGCCGACCACATCACCCCTCGTGTGCCGACGGTCAAGATAATATGGGCCTAACACCATATTCCCAATATGCCTCAATGGGCGTGTAACGGGTTCCTTTACCTTTACCTTTACTAAACAATAATGTAGCTATAATGAAGTTAAATTTTACTGCTAAGAAATCAGACGAGATCATATTTTTCTAAGCTAACTTACAAATGCTAGAAACCTCATGAGATGTTGACGGAACACGCACGTGTTCCTAAATTCATGGGGATTGATGATTTTTTTTTAAGATATAACTTACTTTACGGGAAATTTAAATGATAAGTCAAGCAGTACACTTGCGGTTTAATAATGTAAGTTATAGTGGGTACATATTGTAAAAATTATTTGATATGTGTTCTTTCTTTTATATAGTGAAACGGTGGTACCAAACTTTACCAGCGTTCTAGTACGTGAACTTTATTTGGGAAGAAACAAATCACTTTCATTACCTGAACTGTAACAGTTAAATGAAGTAAGAGGCCTTCGCGCCAGAATTAATTCTTCCAGAATAACTCTTCAGTACAATTCAGCCCGTTGTGGCAAGCAAAGATCAGAAACATTCCGACAGAGTTTTGACTAGTACTGTGGCGACCAAATATAGTAACTTCCTGAAAGTAGACACCGATCCGACATTCCTTAAATTCTAGAAACCAAAGCTAATGACATTGTGCTCTGCTAACTTTCGTGCCTGGACAATATTTTATGTGACTTAATCAGACATTCGAAAAATTAGAACACCCAAGGAATCGTTCCCTGAGAGTTTAGTACGTCTTTTGGAACTGGGGATTTCTTGGTCAAGGACTGCATTTTCGGGTCTGTGTGAAGGTCCTAGAATTGAGTATGTTCCCAGAGGCAGCGAGCAAAGTTGTGAGTATAACTGCATGGCCATGGCTGAATGAATGAGTGTACGCAGATCAGAGTGTTATTTTACAGTTATAGATTGTCACCCATTTACTGTCTTAATTCTTTTTGTTTAACCTGCAGAATTTGTTACTATTTGCTAGAGTTTCTTTACTTCTTAGGCTAAATCAGATTATTCAACTCTGTGCATACATTTCCGAGAAAAGAAGAAAAAACTCTTAGCCTAAACCCTACGTATCTATAACTCTTTGGGCCATCATCTGTTCTCTTAACGGGGCTGTGGGCTAAACCTAGAGCTAAGATCATAACGGGGATATCATCCTTGTAGCATTTTTCTTAAATTTTATGACTATTTGTATATGTTTTTCCTTGATGTATTTTTGGTGTTGTGAGAAGATTTTTTTTGATGATAATAATAAAAATCTCTCTCTTGAACTAAATCAGTGCGTTGGTCAGCTCGTTCAAATACATATAAATTCATTGTGATAGATTCCCACGTCTGTGTGTTTACCTGTCGTCACGTGTATGTGCGTGCCCGTGAGTAGATAGAGATATATTAATATATATATATATCTGTGTGTAGACTGTCTGACGCCTTTAAAAGCGGTCGTAGAAGATAGGTGAGAGAGAGAAGATTATCTCGATTCTCAAAGACAGCTTCTTTATCACATTCTATCATCTCACGTGTGGGAAATTCTATTGTGGGTTTTTTTTTTCACCAGCTCTCACTGTGACTATCACTCATTCCAACCTATTCTGAAGGGACCAACCCTAGTCTTAATACTCCTATCTAAAATCTACGACAGTCAGCGAGGAAGGGAACGGATCGCCCCACCTCATGAAGCGTAGAAGTGACGAAGCGGAGGGGTATTAATAACGAAGTGAATTGTAGAATTAACGAAGTGGATGATAGAAATGTCGAAGTGGATTGTGAAAATGACATATTAGTATAGAACTGAGGGAAATCAATTATTAGTGATAGTGTGGGTTCTGGTAGGAAGTGAGATCGATTTGGTTTGGTTTGGTTTAAAGGGCGATCTTCATTGCACACGGACAACTCCATCAGTACTTCAGTCTCCTCCCTTAGATCACACAAGAAGGATGTCAGTGTGCACGTACTCCGTAGTACCAGCGAGGATCCCAGTGTGTGTATACAAGAATTACATGTTCTATAAACATTTTTGTGGTGGATAGGTTTCCTAATATTTAAATTTTGCCATGGCAGAGACCGTATGGCCTACTCTTTACAATTTCCAACTTCCGAGGGATTTTTAACGTGCGCAACTTTCACGCGGGATCTCCTATTTTTTTTACAGGCTTTTCTTTAGCTTGCAACGTATGTCACTCTCTTGTCACCTTCATATCTTCCAATCGATTTTTCAATCACTTCCAGGTGAGTAATAGCTCTGAAACTTGGCATAGTTGTGTATTCCCCACGACAATACTGTCGTGTATGATTTATCAGATAGGTAATAGATGTTTATAGCCCTGTCTGAGCAGAGGTGATAGTGATGACAATGTGAAAGTAAGGGGTAAGATATAGTTTTATCACGAGGTGATCGTGTAAGAGAAAGGACAGTCTCTGGATAGAATAATTTATCTAATCCAACCTATCTGGGCGACCAACTTTTAAATCAGACGCACTTTCTCTCCTTGTACGAAAATACAAGTTACACTGCACTCATATGCACACAATTCTGTGACAAATACGCACGAACTTGAAAACAAACTATGAATAACTGTTGAGCGCTCTTTTCGGGTAACATGATAGCTAGTAGCAGAGGTACCAGTGTACTAGCATCTTGACGCGAATGTAGAATGAAAATTAGATGAAGAGCTATCCAACAGAACTTCAACGAGTGGAAGGCAAAATCAGGCCAACATGATCATACTCAACTCGTCGGTAAAGTTATTATAATTTATTACGTGGTACGAAAACGTTTGACAAGACGGTACAATGTTCCTTGACAGGTACGATGAACAATTTATACATAGTAGTGACAGTTCCGATAAAACGATACATCTCTGGTCATTCATATCTAAAATCCTCTCTCACGTAAGTAATAAGAATCCAATAATATTCCTACTAGGTTTTAACAGCAAGGGAATGTCAGTTGACCTTGCTTGAGGTCATCCACTTAAGCATGTACTCCCATACCACGAACTCCCGCATTCGTCCAATAAGAGACTGTTTCTATCCAAGACATAGTTCCATATAACATAGACTCAATAGATATTCACTGGTACATATATGAAGAGGTATCTGAGTTAGTATCTTTAGGTTTTAACTAACCTCTCAAAACATGCCACGACTTTGGCATTACAATAAAGGCGTTTACACATATAAATACTGCAATCAAATTAACTTCTTTCCCACTCGTAGGAATCCTTCTTCTACGATACGAATCCTAAAGGCTAACGACTCTGTAGGTCCATTCTAGGAATAACATATTCCCGCTAGACTGGTATAAGAGCGGCCTTACAATACAGCATACATTAAGAATTGGGGCGATAACTTACGTGACATTACTGCTATTGGTTTCGACCTGAAGACCAATACAGATCACTAGAATAAATGGCTTCCATAAACGTGCCATGTATACAATAATAATATATATCAATCACGGACATAAACAAGGTCCATGTTGCCCCCTCCAAATCATGACGTCAGAAACCACTCAACTAGGTTACCCGTGCGCCCCAAAGCAACTCACACTGCTTTGTGCACGTCAGTGCGCGAATCATTCGACCGCACAAATAATATAACTATATTGAGACTGGTGCGTACATTTGGCAGGACCGAAGACTACCCCCTTAGGTAATAAATGTACGTAACAGCTCCCTTATTATCTCCCCTTAAAAAAATTAATTCTATTAATTTTTTTTTAACTTAGTACCCGGGAGAGGTGAGTCAAAACTACAACAAGATATATGAAATGCATAAAGTTATACCATATTAAGAAAAGAATATTAAACGAAATCAATATAACTAAATGATAGTATGCATTAAAGCACACATCCACCATCGACCTACTTTGGAACGATGTGGTAATATTCGAAGTAAAAGAAGTTGACAATGAAAATGAAAAAAACCATAAAAAAAAAGATGATAATAAAATTCAACTAAGTTTTCTAAAAAAAAATTCGAAACATATGATTTCAAAAATAAAAATGAACAGCAACACTGATGATAATCAATGACAAGAGAATCAATAAAACAGAAAAATTGAAAATACAATGTGCAAAAATGAAGCAATGCAAAATTAAACACTTTAAGAATCAACACCCTTAATGTTTTCTAACACTAGTATGGTTGACTAGTGATCTTAACAGTGAGATATCATAACTAAGACCCGTGAATGCAGGTATTACGTGACAACTAAGAAAGTTAGTATATGTGTGATCCATAATTAATTAAATAGATTAAATTGAATTATAGTAATTTATATATTTCTTAATTACTAACAAATAACCAGTTACTAATATATTCTAATTTTTTTTTTTTTTTTTTTTTTTTTTATTTTATTTTTTTTTTCGTACGCCCTCTAATACTCGAGGCGAAATCTCAGGTTATTATTTATGTCTAACCTGACATTGATTTTACGTGAGTAACTCTTTATTTCTTGTACAGAGACAGGTGTCCCTCGCCATTCAGGCAAATACTCGCCGATTTCGGAGGTACCCATTGCAGCTGGGTCGGCTCAGGAGCCGCCAGTAACTGGTCGACGACACTTCTTCAAATGTTTTAGCCAGGTCTCGAGTTAATCCAGTCCAAATCCCGGTCGACGAAAAATCCTCAAATGCCGTCGCCCGGGTTTGATCCTGTATCACCCGGTCGCCAGAGCGGTGTTGTAACCACTACGCTAGCGCGGCTCCCATATATTCTAAGTAATTCCAATATAAATCATTGTCAATGTTCAGTTACAACTAGTTAGTAATCGATGAGACGATGTTCTCAATGTTCCATACACGATAAAATATATTCTCGAACACGATATGTAGTGTAATATGTTCCATAGGAATAACAAATGTATATTTGTCAATGTTGCCGTAATAATAAAATGTTATTCTAATACCACTGTTCCCGTTTTAATAAAAACGTTACTACACAAGAAGTAATGTTATAATCTATAAGTAAGTATATCCTGAAAGATATATTTATACGAATACTTCAGTTATATGATCAGTCTTTATAGATGTATAATCAATGAAAATGTACACAGTTATTCATGTTATCGGTGAGGATGTTTCTACATCTGGAAGTGGTTTAGTTTCGACAAGTTCGCTTGGGCATCTCGACAAACAGTCTGCGAACACATTCTTCACTCCAGGAATAGCTCGTATTTCAAAATTGAATGGTTGAAGCGCTATAGCGTAACGCGCTGACTTAGATGATTTTACGTTTTTCGAGTTCAGTGCCGTAAGAGCTTTTTGGTCAGATTCCACCACAAAGTGTGAGCCGAGGAGGTAACGTTCCAGTTTTGTGATTGCCCACACTAATGCTAGGAGCTCTTTATCCAGAACGGAGTATTTGAGTTCGCTCTCCGTAAGTTTTCTGGACACGTACATCACCGGAAATAAGGTGCCGTTATATTCCTGCATCAAAACTGCAGCAATAGCGTAAGAAGATGCATCACTGCGAAGAATGAAAGTGAGATTTTTGTTAGGCAACCTCAAAAAAGGTTCTTTTGAAAAAAATCGTTTTATATAGTCTAACGCCGTTTGGTGATCCTGCGACCACTTTATTACATTAGATGTGCCTTTTTTCAGTAGAGACGAAAAAGGTGCAGTTATAGTAGACAAATGAGGGATGAATTTTGAATAGAACTGTATTAGTCCTAAAATAGACCTAACTTGTTTTTTTGTCTTAGGTGCTGAGATGTTTAAAATTTTAGAGACGTTACTGTCTTCTGTATACATGAAACCATGACCTATGCGGTGACCCAGAAATGAGATGTCATGAAAACCGACAAAAGCCTTTGAAGGTTTTGCTGTTAAATTATAATCTCGTAAGGTAGAAAGTAAAGCTCTTAATCCATGAATATGTTAATCCCAAGAGTCACTGAAAAGTCTAAAAGAGGTAACGGTTCCGCATCGAATTTTGTAACTTTGTTTAATTTCCTGTAATCTACGCAAAGACGTATATTGTTGTCCTTCTTCCTAATGATTACCATAGAAGAAGAATATGGTGATGAAGATGGTTCAATTATATTTAATTGAAGCATCTCATCCAATTCCTTATCAACCTTATCACGAAAGTGTAAAGGGATAGGATATGGGCGAACTCGAATAGGCGTATCGTCAGTCAGAATAATGTCATGTTGGATGACTGACGTATGACCTGGGATGTCAATGAGGACATCCTCATACGAGTGTAGAATATTAGAGACTTGCTGACGTTGATCAGCCGAAAGAGTAGATGAGATTGTAACATCATTCCATTTCTCAGTGGAATGGAGTGGTACAACTGGTATTGGTAGTTGTACATCATCGAAAGAAGATTCTTCTTCTTGGATGACTGACAAACTAGAATAGTGTTGAATAGGAGGTGTAGGATCGTCAGTTGCCTGGAACACTGACTGTAGATAATCAGGACGTGAGTAATACTCCTTCAACATGTTAATGTGGAAGGTTTTATGTTTACCATTAACATCAACGATGTAGTCGACATCGGATATTCTTGAGATGATCCTGAAAGGACCTCTCCAGGTAATTAAAAGACGATTGTTATGCGCAGGTAGTAAGACAAAAGCTTCATCACCAGGTATGAGCTGGCGAAGACGTCTATACTTGTTTGCAAATAGACGAGCTTTTTCTTTGGCTTGTTCGGATGATGCAGTAGCTAGTCTACAAGCATCTATGATTCTCTTTCTCAGAGAGATCACATACTCATAAGAGGATTGAGTTTCCTCTTCAATATTCTCGTCAACCAATAAGTCGTGGATTAACGACATCGGACCGCGTGGTTGCATGCCAAAAACTAGCTGGAATGGAGAAAACCCCGTGGCTTGATTTTGTACTTCGCGATACGCAAACAGAGCCGCGGGTATGACCCGATCCCAGTCTTGGGGATGGTCTTGGGTCATCTTACCCAACAACTGCTTGAGTGTCCTATTGAGACGCTCAATTAACCCATTTGACATTGGATGATAAATAGAACTAAGAGATCTGTCTATACCTAATGTCTTCATAACTTGAGACATGGATTCAGAAATGAACTGAACCCCATGATCCGACAAGATTTTCCGTGGAAAACCAATGCGTGAGAAGATTAACATCAATGCCTCTGCTACACTGGCAGATGAAGTGTTCTTGAGAGGGATGGCCTCAGGCCAGCGAGTGCACATATCAATGCACGTAAGAATATGCGTATGCCCTCTAGCAGATGGAAGCATCGGACCAATAATGTCTATAGCCATTTTATCAAATGGTCTAATCGGGATGTCCGCAGCTTGAATAGGAGCCGCATGAAATGGACCCCGTACCTTAACTTCCTGACATATCAAACAAGACCGACAGTAGAGAGTGATGTCCCTATGGACGCCTGGCCAGTAGAATGCCGAAAGCACTCTGGATTTGGTACGCGAAAAACCCATATGGCCCGCACATTGCGAGTCATGCGCATGTCGTAATATACGAGATCTCATAGAGGATGGGACTAAGATCTGATAACATAAGGATGAATCCTTTTCCCGTATTACTGTAACCAAAATCCCATTTTTAAGTATAAAGTCATGTTTAGATTTTGCAAGTTTGTTGCTGGTATTCTTTTTGTTCACATAATGAAAAAAATTTTTTAATGTATCATCATTCTTTTGCAATGTTGCAAACAACTCCCGTGAAATAGGAGCATCATCATCACAAGTAGTATGAACTGTAGGTTCAATAGGTGTATCATGCGACATATTAGTAGCTTGCGCTCTAGTCACTACTGCATTTGCAGTTTGAATATGTCGCTCTTCCCATTCAGCAATTTGCTGTGGTGTACACTCTTTAATACCATGTATGCGACCAAGTATAACATCACAAATTGGATTCGGAAGGAGACATGCCTGGATCTTTCCTGAAAAAAAATGGTGTGTTAAGGTCAATAATAGCGGTGGGAAATGTTTCAATGGTGCCACCAAAAGTCACACACTTGACAACCCTGCCCGTGGCACAACTTGGGTTGATCAGCGAAGTCCGGACGCCCACAGTGCTACAACCTGAGTCAAATAGGATAGAGCATGAAATGTTATTGACAAATCCCTTGTTAAACATAAGAGAGCCCTGTCCCTGGTGTACTGACGCAGCAGTGGCCGTACAGACTGCAGGTAGACTAGGCAAGGTATGTCCGGAACGCAGCGTCGTGATCGCCTTAGGCTGGAAAAGAGTCGAGCATTCTGGACAGTCTTTCACCTGGGTACAATCAAGAGAACAAGACATAGCATTGTGAGTTTCAGCTACTTTACCCTGTTCAATGTTAGCCTGTGTATCACTTAAAGCGACATTAGAATGTCTATGTGTATTACTCAACGATCTATCTCGTCGGCGCGATCGATTGTGATTATTGTC
>JAMPIV010002668.1:0-89071 GCA_024509875.1 Oreohelix idahoensis | reverse complement strand
CCCCCCTATCTTGTTGAAAAATGAAGTGGGTATGGCGTAACACACGTTGTTTTGATGCGGGTACCAGATCAAACCAGCTTATGGCCACCAAATGATTGACGCCCAATTTATATGATTGAGTAATTGGCCGCCAAATGACGCGTCTGCACCACCATGAGGTGAGTGATGGTGCCCGTGGTCTGGTTTTGTGAATGCTGTAATGATGTACAGTCAAACAAAGATCATACAAAAACAGGGCAATCCATACAAGGACGTCAGTTAACTCACGACGTATAAAGTCAATGATGCTTGTAACAGCTAGTGACGTTTTTCTGTATCATTTATTGTGGACGCCACAGTGACAAAAATGTATACGCGAATATGTAGGTACATCAGACAGTCATTATCACAGCAACAATGTCAGTATAGCAATGGACGGTAGACAGCATCATAATAAAGGTGATTCACAGGCATGTCAATACATTATAAGGCTGTAATGTAGTCGGGAAATTCTCCATCCCTTTCTATCTTAGCCAGAAGATAACCAGATGTATGAGATCAGTTCACTCTCCTTAATCTGACTTCAGCAAGACAGGCACGTCTGCCGAAGTATAAATAATGTCCTCAAAAATATCCTCTAGATAACAAAGGTTTTCCAAACCTAGTTCATGTAACAAAGTAGCAAGTAATGGTCCTTGGGACATGCATCAACCGATGCAGTACAATACAGCGACATGTGAGCTGGGAAAACATCTCGTGACGACGACGTTCGAAGACAGGCTATGAATCAAAAAAAATCGCTCACGACCAAAAATCGATAGAGTTAATGAAAAGTTAATTTACCTTGCCTTCAGGAAATACACAGAAATATTACGCCTCCCGGCATGTGGAAATACACTAGAGGTATTATCTCGAATAAACGAAATATCCATTAAGAGGACTTCACATTCCTGACAGAACAAAAAAATAGCGGAGATCCCCTCTCAGCGAGGCATCTTTCTAGCTATTCAAAATCGCTCACTTGACTGGTGGGCGGAAATCGATCGACCAAGAAGCAAGACCAGTCATGCGCAGTCCAGCGCAAAATGACCACAGCTCAGAACTTAAGACGCAAGGACCTTTACTACGAACCAGCGTAAGAATGATTACCTTAAAAGGATAACCCAACAGGTTGCCAACCGTTTTCTGAGAAAACGGCCTAGCATAGCAAACTTAACTGCATTCAATACCAACGCGAGGAGACAACTGCTTACCGAGAAAAGTGACTATAAATTTCAAGCAGTTGTTGCCCTTGCGTTATAAAATATATATTGTAATAAAACGATGTTGCGAGAATTTCTCACGCAACAACATGTAAGTACGATCTCGATTTTTATTTCAGTCCCCAGATATGATTGATTTGTATTAAACGACGACAACCAAGAAAACAGTCACAGATGTATTTGAGGACTCATCATCTGAAGAAAATAGTAACTTTGATTATTGAAGATAAAAGACGCCATTACGTGTACTGAAGATTTGAAGAAAACAACGGGAAACAAAGGTCAAGGTGACCTAGATCGTGAGTTGCACGAGATTCTTGGGCACACACACACACAAACGAAGGAAGAAAAGTAAATACGGAGACCTACAGTAAACTACATTGACAACAATGAATATTGATTTGATTTCCAGCTGCATAACTAAGCTGAGTCATATAACAAGGTTTATTCTATGTACTTTGTAAATAAACCTTGTTATATGACTCAGCTTAGTTATGCAGATTGGTCGAATGAATTGAATGGCAAAGTTACAAGACCTTTAGAAGTACACCACTATAGCACCTTAACAACATCTGTCGAGAGAAGAACGAACCTGACACATTTTCACAAGAATCTACATCTCTAGCGGGAAGCTAGTAATAACACTTGATGGGATATTTGACGAAAAAAGGAGATATAATACCAATACAATATAACAACGCTTGTCCACAAACCATAAGATTTACTAAGTTGTTTCTGCCCATGTTTGAAAGAGGAGACAATGAAATATTGTGAAATTAAGGGAGGGCATATAACGGTATCATTTCCGACGATACAAATAATTAGCGAATCCACCTATTTTCAATAGCAGCTCTTCCAGATTAGATAAGATGCGTAGGCGGATTATACAAATTGACACCATTGTACTGATGATTGTTTTTAAAAATACACAAAGCGTGAAAGTAAATTTCGCGTGGGTAACATTTTAGCTTTGAAGACTCGCATGTGAAAGACTCGGAACTTTATTTCATTATCATCACATAGACGCAAGGATATGAGATAGGAAAAAATTCAAGGGTAGGAAGTAATTGATACTAAAAATAAAAAGTGTTAATTTTCTGAAAGTATATACATAGTCACTGTTCCCATCATTCTCCCTCTAGAAATAGAAGTTAGGATTTAGTTGCTTTAAATCATTGTTAGTAACTCCAACTTAGAAGTCTGCACCTTATCAGCTGTAGTAACCACTATCTGTCATCCTTTGCAAAAGGGGCAATCCATACCCAGTCATTAGACGAAGGGGTGAGTATTAGATGTACACTCATTGTTTTTTTTTATATATGTATTTTTAACATGAATGAATATACTTATACGGTTTATATAAACGATGTGTATGAACGTCATCACCCTCATCATGTCAAATAAACAACTACAACATAAACCACCACTGCTTTGATGTGGGTTTACCTCACAAAGATCCAATATCAGAGTTAGCCCCCATGTTTCACAGGCAGCGGAATAGGATGATGATGACATTATGGTGTACATATTTTATGTGTCAACACTGTTAGTTAAAGTGCTAGACTGTTGTATATTTGTTTATTCCATTAGGAACGTTGTAGAGCAGGTATTTGTTCACTACTCTGATATCTTCATCAAGTGGAACGTTCTCTAATTTTGATTTTAAAAAATATATAAACACAAGAAATGTAACAAGAACCTTTTACATTTATACAGTTTTTGCAGATTAACTAGAAATAATTAATAAAACATGACAATCTTTTATTACATTTGTTTTATCTTTATTTAATCAAATTGTTTGCGTTAGGCAAAAGGCTACCTTTATATCATGGAGAAAACTCTATTTATTTCACATCTGGCTCGTGTTTAACATACTCAGCCAAAGCAGTATTGTTCTCGCTTATTCTGAATATCTTGTGAAGACTCCCTTTGTAATAGAAATGTCATCAACCAATCTATCTACATCTCTGCCAAGAGTAATCTTGTGCGAAGGCAGATACCTTTGAAGCCAATATTATATACTCTTGAGTTTTAGCCACTGTTGGACCACTACTGCAAAGCAGGGGAGGCAATACCGTCACAGTCTTTAACATAATTCCATAGCAATGTAATTATGCCTTTTCATCAAGAGAAATTGAAAAAGTATAGTATATAGGTGCAAGTATAAATGTGTATGTGAAGGGGTGGTTTTATACGTTTAATTGTTACCTATTATTGCCAATGTTTCAATTCACAAGTGTTTGTAAATTTCCACGGAATGTGAATAAAGTTGTTAAAAAAAGAAATGAAGAAGTTACACTCACTAAACTTGTTCTGTGAATGTGTCCTGACGTTGGCATTTCGCGCCAGATTCTAAATCTAGGAGATGTTTGACACCCCTGTAGATTTACGAGCAACGGTTCTTTATGGGACTGCTAGGACCGAGATCCGTTGTCGTAGTTAACTTCAGACAAACCAAACCAAAAAAAAAAAACCCACTGAAATACTAACGCCAACTCCGAAAATTGTAAATAGTAGCAGTTGAAAAACGTTTTGTGGGCGTGTGAGTGTGTGTACGTGTGTGTGTGTGATGGGTATATATTTTTTTTTTTAAAGTACACAATGGAAATAATCCTAATGTCTTTAACACTATTCGATAGCAATTTAATGTATGCCATTTCATTAAGAGAAATTGAAAAAGTATAACAAATGGGTGCAAGTATACATGTGTATGTAAAGGAGTTGTTTTGTGGCAGTAAGGTGACTGAACGAAGGTGAACGGCACCATTTTGACATATGTGTGACAGGGGAGAGAAGGTTTGATTTCAAATGGCCGTTAGATAACATTCATAAATCATATGTCACCATTTTGTATTATGAGACAGGTGGCTAGGTTTTGGTGATCGTTGTGAGAAATCTCTCGAGTGTAACTGGTTACCACCAGAGCTGTTAGTACCCGAAGGAAAGATGATGCAACCCAAGTTCTTATTACTCACCACAGGCTGTCACGTTATCTATTCTCCTTGATATCTTCCACTACAACGTGTATATCCAATAACTCTTTAGTTTTATAAAACAATCTGTTTATTTATAAGTCCAACTGGACTATAAGGTTCATATAGTTGACACAACTCAATACCCTGACTATTGATGGTCAGAACGTTTACAATCAAAAAGAGCATTGTTCCTTGTATAAAACGACAGCCTCAATGAAATACTGTCACATGTCATTTGTAAACAATGGTGACTTCTACTAACTCTTTGTAATTTCATAGATACAAGTTATCAAAATGTTTCCACAACATAACGAGAGGTACAAACCGTATACAATTCTTCCAACATAATATCTTGACTTAGTCGTGTGAAAAGGTTACACACGCAGAAAGGGATAGTTCTCAACTTCTAACAAGGAAAACTCACCGATTTGCAAGACTGACGTGTCTCGCTCGGAAGCTAGTTCTCAACTCTTCTTATAAAAGTACTCGAGCCCATGCAAAGCTTTCTGTACACACTCACTCAAGTGTCAACAATGCCTAGGTCTTCGCCTTTTAATTAAGGGGAGCTAACTATTAATTTCTAAGAGTTACTTTCTCTTGAATAGTGCTTATACTTGCTAGTCTTATTAAAGTACTTCGGTCTGTTAGACTTTATTTCTAATACTAACGTGAAAACTTGCGTTAGTGTTTTCCGTACTGTCACATACGCCCCGGGGCTAAAAAAATGTATCCTAGAGGGAGACATTTTCGTACTATCTAACCTTAAAATCATCAAAAATAACATCTCAAAAACATAAGAGTATATAATCATGACATCATATGAAAACAATTGAACATTATGTGGAACCAGTAAATTACCATCATAGAAAACCTTACAACCATGTGACTAAGTAACTATAGGCACATTATGTAATATGATAATCAACTAATCAAACAATCACGTAGGATGTGTGGGAAGGCAGCGCTATAATAATATTATGAATACGATATAACTCAAAAAATATTATCAACAACTGTTGATGGAACATGTATCAAAAGTAAAAACAAACATATCATGTGATATTTCATCAACGTCAAGAAATTCGTACAAAAATACATAATGGAAATCAAGTGGAGGTGTCTGAAGTGAATGTGGAAGTGTGGATGATATTGTGTAAAAAAATGAGGCGAAGGTCTGTGAAAGGCAATGTATTTGGTAAACGATGTGTGCGAAAGTAATCCAAGTGTCCTTCAAATGTGCTGATCGTGTTTGTAATATGAAAAAAAACTTCTCTGGCGTTATCAATAAAAGCCAATACATTTTAAAAAATGTCTCATCGCTGTGTCTATATGCTGTGTATCATTATACAATGTCTGAATCGCAGAGTTAGAAAAATTTACTAACTGTGTAACGATACTCTGCATAAGGTTGATGTGCAGTCAATTAGAATTAACAGCTGTATACATGTTATTTACAATTGTAAGACTCGCATTTAGGACATGGTGTATGAGCTGTTAGATTGTCTGCGACGGTACGTACGTGTGATGCGAGACTGTTTATGTAGTCATCAGTGGAAGTCCCCCCAAAAAAACTGGAGCTTGACCAATGAACGGTGTACTAGCTCTACGATATCTACTTACAGTATTAAAAACTAGTTTGCATGACAACTAAGGTTTCTAGTAACTGTAATGTCTCTCTACTCGACATGGTCGATAAAACAAATAAGAATAAAGTTGTAATACAATGTAATTTTTTATAGTGTCATTGATATACTGATTGATCATGCTAAACGAGCACATAGTATCTTGCAATTCCGTCTGTGGTGGGCGTAAGGAAGTGACGAGTATTCATCCATCTAGATGAGTCGGATAGTCCTTGATCTTCTCAAACAGTGTTGCATCACGTCACAATCGATTGCTGGCTGGATGGGGTCGGACTATTATCGCGCAGTGCAAGATCAAAAGAATGATGTAATAACTCATTATCATTCTGAAAAAGACTAAAAAAAGACAATTATAAATGTTAGTGTTTGGCAAACAACATTCTGGCCAGTTCTAGTAATGCGACTTCTCGTGATGATAAGCGCTGATCATATTGAGGGTTGTCTGTGTGGGGAGTCGTCGTGGTAATATGAGCGACGTGTTCATCAGGGTTACGAGGATGTGTACCGCCCTGAGAGGAGGTGAGCAATTTTCCACGTTTTTATTTGGAATTCGCAGCCGTCCTTGTTTCTGTGTAGGTCTTATCAGCTTCGACAATGGAGCTGAATCAGTGGAGGACGATGAGTAATGACGTTTAACAGCGCATCGAGCAGGTATGTCAATTTCAATATCAGAATGGATATCTTCAGAAACGGAGAGTGGTGGTACTGTGTCAGAAGTGATATCTCTCCATGATTCCGCTGTGATTGTGGCAGAGGAATCAGTCTGGTCATCTGGTGTAGGTGGTTGAACTGGAATCGGAGATGAGGTCATGTTGGAGTGTTGCGGAGAAGAATATTCATTTTGGGTCTGTGGTTCAGTATGACTTCGTAACCGAGCATTGCGTTGTTGTATCCTCTGTCGTTATTCTTGTAATGGTATGTCGTCTTCTTCGGTTGAAGTGTCTCGTTCCTTTCTATTACGTTCCACGGCTTCTCTGAAAGCTGTAGGGATATCGGCATGATGAATGGGTTCGTCATCGCTGGAAGCAATGGAAGTGGAAGATGTATAATGTGAAAGAGTAGCTTTTCTAACAGGTCTCATAGAATTCATCCTAGGGGTCGGAACAGGTATGTGATCATCTAACTTTATCTGAGATGCATGAGCTTTGGTGGTGGTGTTAGTAGTCTCGTGCCATAAGACGTAATTGGTAGGAGAAGTATGTTCCAAGATTCTATAACCGTCGATCCAGCGGCTATCAAACTTTGAGTCACGTACATAGTTCTTAAAGTATACATGGTCTCAAATGGCGAACGTGTCTAATGTAGCATTCTTGTAACGCGACAATTTCCGTTTGTGGAATACTTTGGTCGCATTCTTGTGTGCGATGCAATGAGCACGATGTTTTTCTTTTAGTATGATCTCTATTGGATTGTCACCGAAGTATCTTCGCTGGGGTGTAAGTAGATTATCCAGTGGGAATATAGGTTCTCTGCCGTAGAGTAAAAAGAAAGGAGAAAAACCAGTGGTATCGTTGGTATTGAATCGAATCACCTCTATGCATGATGAAGATAAACGTCCCAATATTGTGTTTTTCCTTCAATGTATTTTGCAAGGACAACATGGAGGGTGGCGTGCATCCGTTCATTTCTTCCGTTGGGATGTGGGTGGTAGAAACTGGTTGTCGTATGTTTGATATTCAACTTCATCAATGTTGATTTGAACGGATCACCCGTGAAGTCGTGGGAACATTGCGTCTATCGTAATGTCCGCCATAATTCATTTGGAAAGTATCGTGAATGTGTAGGTTACGATGTTGTGCATCCTGTGAATAAAATGGGTACCGTAGTTCATTGGCTTTTGTGCCTCTCCTCCATTGATGTCGAAAGTGGTCTACTTCCATCGGTTCTGCAAAATAGTCTGATCGTGGTTCTCGTCTAATTCGTTGATGAAACCGTTTTCTTACATTTTCTTCGTAGACTGCATTCTGATGCGTTTCCGTGATAGATTTTTAATCTTTTCTTAAAAGGTGGAGTTTTAGGTTATCTGCCCAGAGACCATCGATGAAGGTTCCGACCAAGTGCCTTTCTAATTCTTCGGAAGGAATTGATGCACCAAGGAAAGCGTCCTCGATTAGATTTAGTAAGCGATCGCCAAACATTTGAACGGGTTCATTACGCTCCTGTTTAATCTTTCTAAGACGTGTCCACGAGTCAGTAATCTGCTTCAAAGCCAACATGGTGGGATCCATATCATGGGGTAATGGTACAGTATGCGGTAATATGGGTTGCTGTTGCTGCTGATTTTGTAACATTTGTTGGTGAAGCATTTGTTGGTGATGCATCTGTTGTTGTATTTGTGCTTCTGAAGCGCTAGTGGTGTCCATTATAAATTTGTAAATGAATGTGTAAATAGTTAAAACAGAATGTTCAATTAGATAACATAGACAGGAGCGTCAGCTGTTCACGGCACCATTTTGACATATGTGTGACATGGGAGAGAAGGTTTGATCTCAAATGGAGGTTAGATAACATTCATAAATCATATGTCACCATTTTGTATTATGAGACAGGTGGCTAGGTTTTGGTGATCGTTGTGAGAAATCTCTCGAGTGTAACTGGTTACCACCAGAGCTGTTAGTACCCGAAGGAAAGATGATGCAACCCAAGTTCTTATTACTCACCACAGGCTGTCACGTTATCTATTCTCCTTGATATCTTCCACTACAACGTGTATATCCAATAACTCTTTAGTTTTATAAAACAATCTGTTTATTTATAAGTCCAACTGGACTATAAGGTTCATATAGTTGACCCAACTCAATACCCTGACTACTGACGGTCAGAACGTTCACAATCAAAAAGAGCATTGTTCCTTGTATAAAACGACAGTCTCAATGAAATACTGTCCTATGTCATTTGTAAACAATGGTGACTTCTACTAACTCTTTGTAATTTCATAGATAAAAGTTATCAAAATGTTCCCACAACATAACGAGAGGTACAAACCGTATACAATCCTTCCAACATAATATCTTGACTTAGTCGTGTGAAAAGGTTACACACGCAGAAAGGGATAGTTCTCAACTTCTAACAAGGTAAACTCACCGATCTGCAAGACTGATGTGTCTCGCTCGGAAGCTAGTTCTCTACTCTTCTTATAAAAGTACTCGAGCCCGTGCAAAGCTTTCTGTACACACTCACTCAAGTGTCAACAATGCCTAGGTATTCGCCTATTAATTAAGGGGAGCTAACTATTAATTTCTAAGAGTTACCTTCTCTTGACTAGTGATTATACTTGATAGTCTTATTCAAGTACTTCGGTCTGTTAGACTTTATTTCTAATACTAACGTGAAAACGTGCGTTAGTGTTGGCCGTACTGTCACAGTTTTAAACGTGTATTTGTTACATATTATTGCCAATGTTTCAATGCCCATGTCTTTGTCAATTTGTAAATGTCCACGGAATGTGAATAAAGTTGTTAAACTATTTTGTTTTTTAATGAGAGGACGGAGAAACAAAATTAAAATATTGCTACCAGGTTGAGGCTCTTCCATTGCACTCAGGTTGGGTTGACCCATGCGATCACCCCAAATGCGGGTGACTCGGTTGCGTAATTTGTTAGTAGGAGAGACTTCGTTTACGCTATCCCCTGATTAATGCAATAAACATGAGTGGTGGATATTGTACGTAATTTATTTGATTTGTTAGATACCATGATATGACGAGAGGTATTATACTTTATATCAAACAAAACCGAATGAAGAAAGTCATTAAATTCAAAGACTTGTGATTCATATAGTTGGCAAGATATGCAATAGTACAATTAAAACCAAAAATATACTGTTCAAAAAAAGAAACGCATAGCTACTGAAGGCACACACATAGCCATAATTTTGACATTCAATAACTTTTTTAATTTAAAGAGTTAATGGTTCAAACTGCACTCAAGAATACCTTAGGGTTCAACAAATCAATTGACAGTTGTTTTGCATCTGGGTGACGAGACTTTTTTGGCGTACGGGCTTTCCCGTTAGTATGGTGTGTGGCCTCCTCTTGCATCGATCAGCGACTGGCATCTCCTGGGTATGGATGCGATCAGACGTCTGATGTGAGCCTGTGGGATGGCTGCCCACTCTTCCTGGAGTGCCTGGAACAGATCACGACGATTGGCTGGAGCAACGCCTCGGCGACAAACACGTCTATCCAGCTCATCCCACAGGTGCTCAATCGGACTCATGTCTGGAGACAGGGATGGCCAGGGAAGGGTGAGAATGTTGTTGGCAGTCAGGAACTGCGTGGTCAACCGTGCACAATGGGGTCTGGCGTTGTCCTGTTGAAACACAGACCTTTGGGCAGCCAAAAGTGGAAGGACATGGGGTCGAAGAATTTCATTGACGTATCGTTTCGCATTCAAGCCTCCTTCAATGTGCACCAATTGACTCTTTCCGTTGTAACTGATCATTCCCCACACCATTGCACCTCCACCACCTTGCGACGGAGCTTCATCAACGCAATTTTGGGCAAAACGTTCATTTCGCCTACGGTAGACCCTACGCCTTCTATCATGACGCTGCAACAAAAAGAAAGATTCGTCACTAAACCAGATACGTCTCCATTGATTGTCAGCTGCCCAGGGACGATGCTGGTTGGCCCTAAGAAGTCGATTTTGGCGATGGCGGCGCGTAGTGGACAGGTCCTCGGTGAGGTCGTTGTGCCCAAAGTCCAGCGTCATGCAGTCTATTCCGGACCGTTTGATCAGACACATGACGTCCTGCAGGCAATGACTCCGACCTCACATGGCCAACTGTATGTGGAATTTTTCCGCGTTAGCACACCGGAACACTTATGCGTGTTGTCACCAGGTGAATGTGCTTCCAATGTCGTCTACAAAGAAGCCCTTACTTAAAATTGTTTGCGTTAGAAGCACACCTCAATGCAACGGTACAATTTAAACCAAAAAAAGTTAAACCTTCCTAACACGATTTGCAGTAAATCCGACTTGCACCAATTCAGGCATGGACCCGGGCTATGCTAGGCATGACAGCTAGCCAATTATAAAAATGGTTAAAAGCCAAAAGAAGACCATACTGCAAGCAATCACTGAGTCCAATTAGCAGAGAGGCAAGACATAATTACAAACCGTGTTGAACTGAAGAACTACAAAAACTTGATGATGAACTAAGAATTACCAAAAACACAACAGAGAGAGAAGAAACAACCGAAGACAATCACAAACACTGGTCACGTATGTAATCAGATGTTTTTACGCCATGCCACAGTTTTGTAAGGGGAAGTAACATTTACTTTTCTATTGCAAGGGAAACAAAAAAAAATTATTATACAATTTAAATACAATATTTACTTTCACACTTTAAGTATTTCCAGGTAATTTATTAAAAAATATAAGACAATTATTGTTCGTTATGAAATTACACTGTTGTGAAATTTTTTAATACTTATATGTTTTTACTTTTTTTTAATTACTCACTTTTAAAAACATTTAGGGCCAATAAAATGTATAAAGTAGTGAATACTTATACAGTCTAAAACTCTCAACGTTAAGTCCTTACCCCCCATTTACATTGATGTGCAGCAAAATGTGTCGTCAGAGCGGAAAATGCTCTTCATCAAATCATGAACATACTGTTTGAGAAAAGATCCATCCCAGAAAAATATGTTAAGGACAAGCGCTATTATTATACGCACGGTGTTATGAGTAAAATTCATAACAATTGTGCCTATTATAAGTTTGTTATGGGACCCAAAGACGCAGCAATAGAGAACGCAGTCAGCGACTCATAGCTTGACTGCCTGCGTCAGGACCAGCGAATCAGAGCTGGTCAAGACCGCACTCCACCTCCACGTGGTGGTCCTGGAAACAGTCTGCAGTAGTGCAGTCTGGCTGAGCGAGTGTGGATCGAAATGGGAAGGCAAACCCGGTCCTAAAAAATGCCGTGCAGAAGTCGGATGTGCCGACCGAAAGGTGCAGGTATCACAGCTTAGGCGTAAACAGACACAACGCAACCACCGTCCTTTTCAGGACGAACGAGGAAGAAGAAGAAGAAGAAGTTCTGTTATCACTACTACATCAAGATCTTTGGTGAGATGTATTTAGTAGTGACAAGAAGTATAATTGCTCAGTGTTGAGTGTTCATTTAAATAAATCATATTTGAGAGCTACATGACAGCGTTCCTGAAATGAACTGACTGTCGACGGTATTTCGTCCACTTTATATTATCTGCCATTACATGTTGGCATAATCTATCTATTTGTTGAGCTGCGTGCAGTCTTTAATAAAGTGTATATCGTCCATTTCGGCAATTGTGACTCAAATCATTCTGAGTGGTGTGGGGCTGGTTGTGGTGTCTAGAGATTTATTACGCTAGACGTCATCTTGGCCACAGGAACCATCCTGTTATATAATATTAACATTGAACATCAAAACGACACATAACAGCTGTAATTTGGAGGTCTTAAGTTGGGATCTGAACATATGGTATTTCAGTAATTTTTCAAGTCTTTGGGCTACATTGTCTGCATTGGCAGAATATTCTACAAGATGGCGGTGTTGATCGGTGACAAGCCGGATTTCTAAGTCTAACCCTGATTGTTGCACTGTGAATCGCCATTCCCTGAGCCCAGAGGTGGAAGCTAGGAGGAATTTGTTCGTAATACAGATAAGTATATTTATTGTTACATATAGTGTGGGGCTTGAAGAATCTCATTTGACAGGGTTCTTCTTTTAGTATGTTATATGTATATTTGTATTTACATGGTTGTGATATTTGCGGGTTGGTTGGAGAGGGAGCCATTAATTCACAATACCAATCTCTCGGTCGTGAATTATTGGCTTGTCTTTAGGTTTGGTTTATGCTTTTCTCAAATGGTGGGGCCGGCATTACAAGGCTGTAAGTTTAACTGCTACTATTGAGATTACCATCACCATTTCTGTTAGCTGTTTTGCCCTGTTTATTTGTAAATTTGTAGTTGTTGTCAAGTTAATTGTATTTTATTTTGGTTATTCTCCATAATTGTTTGAAAATGTGTTTATCTAATTTTACTATCAATCAGTTATTAGATGCATTATATGTTGTGAAATCGTGCTTGTATTGTCATAAATGTGGTAGAGCCAAATTTGTTTTTCATTTTCTTGCAACACTGTTCAAATTTAATTCGTGAACTGAAAATCACCCGTTGCAAAAAGTACAACGCTTCACTGCGTATCGCTAATCCGCGACCGTGAGTCATTATTCAAAATACCTGACAACTGCGTGAATGAAAAACAGGCCTACAGAATACGTGACCCAAAATAGATTTCTGACCTGGCGCTTTCTCAAAACTAATAAGAATCTTCAACTCATATGTCAAATCAGTCCTATTGTATGGCTCTGAGACACGGAGAGCAATAAAAACAACAACCAAAAGCTACAGACTTTTATAAACGGGTGCTTGCGTAGAATAGAAGGACTGAAATGGTATGACAAAGTCACAAATGTGGAACTGATGACAAGAACTAGACAAGTGCCAGTGGAACAAGAGTTGAGAAGAAGACGCTGGCGATGGATAGGACACACGTTGAGGAAACATGTTGATAGCATTACAAGGCAGTCCTTGTTCTGGAAAGAGAACGAACGAACGAACGAACGAACTTTATTTTCGAAGGGTAAAGAATTGGGCGCGCAGGCCCGTCTAACATTCTGCCCTTCCACTCTCATTAATCTTGCATACTATATCCTTTCATTCCCACATGATGCTTTAAACATTAATTTAAAGGCATGCAACATTATAAAGTTACCATAACAGCATTCATTTACAGTATGCAATCATAATAAAAAAAATGAGTAGGGTTTTTTTTTTTTTTTTTTTTTTTTGAATTAAACAAGCTAGTAAATGGGGGAAAAAGTAATAATAAAATAAAATAAATAAAACAATAAATAAAAATAAATAAATTCTGTATACCGACACTCACTCATGCGGTCAATCGGTCTACAATTAATCTGTATTTTTGGTATGCGGGTACATTCTCACGACTCACATTTCTAAAGTACAGTATTATGTGGGTACATTCACACATACATTACATTATATAATAATATTTTAAAGTGAATATAATAATGATATTACATGGATATAAAACAAAATATTCACACACAAAAATTAGCGGAAGAGGAAAAGAAATGTTGACCTATGGATGAGATGTTGACAGGCACATACTGTTTCTATGGGGGTAGATAATCAGTGTTGAGGAAGTGTTTGAAAAGTGCTTTGTTAAAAGAATATTGTGTAGGTAGGCTTTTTAGGTGGTGTGGAAGGCTGTTCCATAAGTAGGCACCAGAGTAGGCTAGACTCTTTTTGAACAGGTCGATCCTAGGTTTGGGCAGACGTAACTGATGTAATCGTTGTCCCTCCCTTCTACTGGTTTGAAACAATGATCTTAGGTACGACGGGGCATTGTTAGATATAATTGTGTGAGTCAGCTTGGCTTTGTTGTAGAGAAGACGTTTTTTTAGCGACAGTATGTTGGGTTCTTTTCCTGTCCTTGTGTGTGGTGTCGTGCGATTATCGGTGATCAGACGCACTGCTCTCTTTTGCAGGGAGTGCAGTCTCTTCGAGGTTGAAGCAGGGCAACAATCCCATAGTGTAGAGCAGTAATCTAGATGTGTCTGTATATGTGAGGTGTAGAACAATAGTCTAGTGTCTGCGTCTAAGAAGTGTTTTATTTAGGCTAGTTGGTACGTCTTTTGTGCTATGTGTTTGGTTAAATTCCGTACATGGGAGTTCCACGTTAAGTGCTGGTCAACCGTGATCCCCAGAACTTTGTGTTCTGTTACATGTTCAATTTGTATTGATTCCGCGTGTAGCTGTAGCGATCTTTTGGTGCAGCTTAGGAGTTTCTGTCTGGTGGTAATCAACATAGATTTCGTTTTTGTTGTGTTTACTGGCATACGATTCATATTACTCCATTTTGTTAGATTGTCTACATCGCTTTGAAGAGTCATTTCAAGTGCCACGCAGTCATTGTCACTAGTGTAGATAGTACAATCATCTGCAAAGAGGTCACAAGTTGAATATTTTAGATGTAGTGGCAGGTCGTTGATGAACATTGCGAAGAGTAGGGGCCCAAGAATAGAGCCCTGCGGTACTCCTGTAACTACCTTCGAGAAATCTGATGCCGAGTTGTTGTGAAGCACTAACTGTTGTCGATCTGCCAGGAATGATTTGATGATGTTTAGTGGATTAGAGCCTATTCTGAGGGTTTCCAACTTTTGAACCAAGATAGTGTGGTCAATCATGTCAAATGCTTTCTTGAAGTCGACAAAAACAGCACCACATAATTTTCCATCATTTATGTTCGACAGCCAGTTGTCTGCCATTTTGGTGAGCGCTGTGTGACAGGAATGTTTGGGTCTGAAACCTAACTGGCTATCAATGAGCAGTTTGTTTGTTGTTAAGTATTGAAATGTGGTGTTGTAAATGTGTTTCTCTAGTGGTTTTGAAAGAGATGATAGAAGGGATATTGGTCTGTAGCTGTTGGGATCGCTATGTGAGCCAGATTTATAGAGGGGGTACACTTTGGCAGATTTAAATGCTGTGGGGAAGTAGTTGTGTGCAATACATTTGTTGTATACATAGGTTAAGGAGTCGCAAATGATGGGCGCAGCGTAACGTAGAATCTTATTGCTGATACCATCAAGCCCAGATGAATTGTTGTTTTTTAATGCCAAGATATATTTGAGAACTTCATGTACTATTAGAAAAGGAATATGTCTTAGATCTGTTGTGGTGTGTTCAGTGCTGCAGAAGGCTGTCAATTTACTAATATCGCAGTCCATTGGCTTTAGTGTCGACTTGAGAAGGCTAATTTCTGTTTTGAAGTGGTTGCTAAAATGAGTTGCCGTGAGGGAGCAGCTTTTTGGTAAAGAGTTTAGTGACTTTGATTTGTGTGTTAGTGTTCTAATGGCTGCCCAGACTTCTTTGCTGTTTGCTTTGTCTTGAATCAATTTCTGAAATGTAGTTTCTTTTCCTGACGAATGAGGTATTGTACTTTGTTTCTAAGCAGCCGATACCTGCTGAAATCTTTGAGCTTATGTGCTTCGTCCCGCTCTCTCATTGTTGATAGTATTTCGTTGGTTATCCATGGGGTCTTTCTGATGTTTTTGACCCGAACCTGCTTTATAGGAACATGTTTGTCGAATACGTTGTTGAAAGTTTGTGTCCAGTATGTTATGGCTTCTTCTGGATGCGGAAGTTGGTACACGTATGAGAGAGGGGATATTTGTAGGTCTTGTAGGAATAATTGAATGTTAAAGTTTTTGAAATTCCTGTAATGGACTGTGATGTGTTCCGTTTTAGGTGCTTTAAACCCCTTTCTCGTCCAGGTACAGCAAATAGGATAGTGGTCACTTAATGATGTCTGTGGGACTGTGCATTCTATAATGTTTTTTAGGCAGGTCGTATAGATATGATCAATTAGTGTAGATGATGAGTCTGTTACTCTCGTGGGTTGATTGATTAACTGTATGAGGTTGTATGAGATGGTGATATCATTCCACGTGTTGTTCGATTTGTGAAGGTCAATATTGAAATCCCCCAGTAGAATAATTTCCTTCGAAGAAGCCCAAACGTTGTCCATCATTCGTGAGAATGTGTCAAACCATACAGTAGAAGAGCTAGGGTTTCGGTACAGGTAACCAATTAAAACGGGGGTCAGGTTGGGGAGTTTTATTTCCAGCCATAAACATTCAATGCCAGTATGTTCTAGATCATCACGGCGTCTGTACTGAAGAGATGTTGAGATGTATATGACTAGCCCTGTTTCATGTTGTCTGTTAGGATCCCTGCGAATGGTGGTAAATCCATTAATCCTAATTTCGTCATCTGTAATTTTGTCATTGAGACGGGTTTCAGAAAAACCAATATGTGGAAGTTTTGTTGGAGGGAGGTGGAGACTTCAGAAAGCTTACCTAGCAGGTGGCAAATGTTTAAATGACCAATTTTAAGCCCTGATAGTTTAAGCCATGAATTAGTGGTATTGCCTATATTTTGATTAGAGTTTTTGCACTCGGACATGATAATAGTCAATAGGAAAGAAATAATGAGGGGAGTAGGAATGAGTAAGAAGCAATAAAATTGGTACACAATGGTTTATACAAAATTGTAGACAAGTAATAAAATATGCACTGCTAGAGTCCGTGGACACTGTTTACAGTATCTTAATCTCTGCAAAAAGTGTGGTTTTTATCTTAAAATACAGTCTGTTCCGAACAAAAAGGAATATTTTTACTTCAACCACAGTCAATGTAGAGAATTAATCTTTTCGGGACAGTTAAAGGTCCACGCTGTGACTTAGCTAGTTAGTTTTGTGAGGATTTCCTAATTTTCCTCAATATGAAAAAACGAAGGTGCAGATGTATAAAAGATGTAAAAAAGATGTAAAAGAGAATGGTGAGCGTAGGAATGAGAGGAATAAGCACAGAGATAATAATAATAAGAAAACAATAGTATTAATACGATAGAGTTATTACTAAATTGGAAACAAATTTAGATATGCCCTGCTCTGACGAACAGAAAGAAATGTTTAAACAGACAATGTAATAAAAAAAATTATTAACATCCAAAAGTGACAGTTAAAAGTTCTACGCTGATACTCAGCTATGTCTTTTATCTCAGGACAAAGGTCACTAAAGTGCTTCCGAAGAGAACGCGTCAGGTCGAATGTTACACTGCAAACTTGTTAAAAAAAAACTGTTTTAAGTTGCTTGGTTTTAATCTTGTTCTGTAGAGCCGTTTATAGACATCTGAAGAGACTGCATTAATATTTCTGGACTATATTGAGTCAGTTGCCGTAAAACGGATGAACTGTGAGAATTCCGTTCTGTGCGGGTGGAGACGGGGTGAGAAAACTCCCATTTTCTAGCTGTAGTTCCTGCGTTGCGATTAAGTGAATGGGTGTTACTTGTAGTCCAATCTGTCCATCTGTCCAGTGGTGTCTGTTGTGCAGTTAGCAGCTGGCTGGACTGTTGTGTGGGTAGTGGCGGATACATTTGGTCATAAAGGTTAGCGTGGGAGGTGGGCTTAAATGTAGCTTTTCTAGATACTTGCTTGTCAGCTGAGGACGGTGATTGATGGTTATGAGCTGTTGTGCCTGGGTTTACTAAGTTAAGTGTATAATTTGTGTCCCTGGTGAATGAATGTGTGTGTTTGTGGTGTGTCCTCTGAGGAAACTTTAAATTTTTGGCTAGGTAGCTGGTCCCTAGTTTAGAAGTGTGTACCTGATCTCTGTATAGCAGTTTTTTTGGCGGACCTGACTTAGATGTGAAAAAGGGTGTGTTGTTTATGAAAGACGTGTTATGCTTTGAACAAAAAGTGTAAAGCACCTTGTTGTTGATATCCACAGTTTGGCGTGCTTTACCATAGCTGGGTGGAATAATTGACGAAATATATGTGGATGTGTTGGGAAATTTTTGTTTTATGGTGTCAATCATTCTGGAGATGTCTGATAGGTTAAGAGTGTGTCCATTTGTGCTGTCGTTTATCCCTACGTGTATTGTTGTTTTCTTTATGTTGGTGTTTGTGTTGAGACGGCTTATTTCATTGATAACTCCTACTATTCCGGCTCCAGGTAATGGTATAAAAGTGACTAGTTCCCCTGGTGTTGTTGACATTCGATCGCTGTGAATGCCATTTAGCAATGAGTCTCCTATAATAATGTTGGTTGTGTTGTGAGGAATGTGACGATTAGGATGTGGCTGTGGTCGAGTACGACGGCGTTGTTGGTGCCATTGCTCGTTGTCTTGCAGTAGGTGGTCAGCAGAATCTTGTGTCAAGTGACATTGGAGTTTACGTGCCCTGTCATCTCCTTCTGAGGTTGCTGTTTCGGAATCTGCTTGTGTAGATAGGATTGACGGATTTCCAAATCGATTGCTAATTTTTACTTCAATTGGGAATGTTTTATTTGGTCCTAATCTTCTTCCTACACTGCTGCTAATGTCCTTATGGCTTTTAACATTATGATGCTGTTCATGGGCCTTCTTTGTTTTGAGGAATGAGTGTTGGAGAAGGGGTGGGTAAGTTAAGTGGTGTAACTGGAGATTCATGATGAATTGCTTCTCGTGGGCTGTCAATCACCTCCCCATTTTCTTTTTTCTTATTACTTGAAATAGGTTGGTGGTTTAGGTGATGAACCAACCTTGTGTTTTCTCTGCGGAGAGTCATAACTTCATGTCTCAGTGTTTCAAGCTCTGTTTTCAGTGAGCTTTCTATATCCTGCTTGAATTTTTCAATGACGTTTTTCAGAGAACTTTCAATTATAGTTTCCAGCTCCTGACAGAAGTGTTTCTCTGTTCGTTGGCTTAGTTGTTCCATAACACACTCATTTGCTAATAGATATTTTGTGGAGCATGAGTAGACATCTGCGCTATTGACAGGCACTTTTGTTTGGAAAGTAGCTGTATCTGGGAGGCATGATGGGCTGGTGTCGTTCATATTGGATGGGTTATCTGAAGAATTGGGGAATACATCACTCAAAGTGTGGTTTACACTGACTTGGAAAGTAGCTGTATCTGGGAGGCATGATGGGCTGGTGTCGTTCATATTGGATGGGTTATCTGAAGAATTGGGGAATACATCACTCAAAGTGTGGTTTACACTGACTTGGAAAGTAGCTGTATCTGGGAGGCAGGATGGGTTGGTCTCGTTCATATTGGGTGGGTTATCTGAAGAAGTGATGAATGCATTTTTCAAAGTGTGGTTTACGCTGACTTCAGTGGGTTGGTTGATGTGAACTTCTAGATAATTTATTGTGGGCTTTTGAGCTGTCGGTCCATTAGAGGTGGGTCCTGTTGGATCAAATATGGGTGGTGTTGGATCGAAAGTGGGTGTTGTTGGATCACACGTTGGTGGTGTTAGATCAGGGGTAAAGGTGGGTCCTGTTGGATCAAATATGGGTGGTGTTGGATCACAGGTTGGTGGTATTAGATCAGGGGTAAAGGTCGGTCCTGTTGGATCAAATATGGGTGGTGTTGGATCAAAAGTGGGTGGTGTTGGGTCACAGGTTGGTGGTGTTAGATCAGGGGTAAAGGGGGGTCTTGATGGATCAAATATGGGTGGTGTTGGATCGAAAGTGGGTGGTGTTGGATCACAGGTTGGTGGTGGTAGATCAGGGGTAGGAGGACTGGCTTCAATGGTTAGCTGAGATTTTGCGTTGGTAGACTCGTCTCCTATCATTGTTGGAGAAGAAGTAGGATCAGTTACAATCATGGTTTTATCTAGAGCTGATCTTTGGGGGTGAGAAAATTCGACGTCCAACCATGTCTGTACGCATTCTGTCGCTCCTTGTGTTAAAATCTTATTTTTTGTGTGATACAGATGTATTGTGAGGAGGTCTGTGCTTATTTTATCCTCAACAATAGCGTTTAGTTGATCGCTCCGGGTCTCAATGGAGCAGCTTTTGTAGTGTTCTAGGCAAGCGTGTTTGAAAATTTCGTAATGTTGACTGTTACGGAATTCAACAGAGCAACATTGACCCTTGTTCGTTTGTTTGATGATCAGATGTGGAGGGTTTTCTCCAGGCGTGAAGTTTTCTTTGTATGGCTTTTTCTTTGTTAAGGCAGTAGCTCTTAGTGACTGTAGAGGGACGTAATCTTCCATCTCTGGGTGGTTTTACTATCACTGATACGACGACGCTGTTCTCCCCGCTCGCCATGATCAAATTACATGCCTGAGGGCTGACAAGCCCTGTAGTTTAACATTGTGTATTGTTCCCTAGCCAGAACGTCACCGTCAGAATTTAGAATGTGTAACAATTGTTGAAGTAGTTTTCGATTTATCGACAAATGGTGGCAGGACACAATACGGTCATTCCATACAGAAAAAACACAATATTAATACGTGAATTTAACACAATTACAATATAAACCATTTCATTGTATGTCAAACAAAACCGCCAACACAGGGATGTATAAACCATCCATATTAAATGGGAACAACTTAGAATAAAATATCCAAAATGTAGAGCCAAATAAAAACACGCCCGCACATGTCTGTAAGGAAACGAGCGGCAGAGGTAGACCAAAAAACACATGGAAAAGAGAACTGGATACAAAAGTGAAAATGATGAGGAAAACATGGAAAGAACTTGAGTGGATGGCACAGGACAGGAAGACTTGGCATGTGTTTGTTGAAGGCCTATGCTCCTTGGGGAGCTAAAGGGTATTGATTGAAGTCCACACACGCACTACAAAAACTAGTGAAGCAATATATCACAAAAACTACTGAAGCAATATATCACAAAAACTACTGAAGCAATATATCACAAAAACTAGTAAAGCAATATATCACAAAAACTAGTAAAGCAATATATCACAAAAACTAGTAAAGCAATATATCACAAAAACTAGTAAAGCAATATATCACAAAAACTAGTAAAGCAATATATCACAAAAACTAGTAAAGCAATATATTACAAAAACAAGTAAAGCAATATATCACAAAAACTAGACAAACAATATAGCACAAAAACTAGTAAAACAATATATCACAAAAACTAGACAAACAATATATCACAAAAACTAGACAAACAATATATCACAAAAACTAGACAAACAATATATCACAAAAACTAGTAAAGCAATATATCACAAAAACTAGACAAACAATATATCACAAAAACTAGACAAACAATATATCACAAAAACTAGACAAACAATATATCACAAAAACTAGACAAACAATATATCACAAAAACTAGACAAACAATATATCACAAAAACTAGACAAACAATATATCACAAAAACTAGACAAACAATATATCACAAAAACTAGACAAACAATATATCACAAAAAACTAGACAAACAATATATCACAAAAACTAGACAAACAATATATCACAAAAACTAGACAAACAATATATCACAAAAACTAGACAAACAATATATCACAAAAACTAGACAAACAATATATCACAAAAACTAGACAAACAATATATCACAAAAATAAAAGCAACAATTTAGAAGACGACAGGATAAATAGTGTCGAAAGTAAACTACTCATTTTCTTACATCATCAACACAGTAACAAAACAACGTCATCATAAAGGGTTAATACAACACAGTAACAAAACAACGTCATCATAAAGGGTTAATACAACACAGTAACAAAGCAACGTCATCATAAAGTGTTAATACAACACAGTAACAAAACAACGTCATCATAAAGGGTTAATACAACACAGTAACAAAACAACGTCATCATAAAGGGTTAATACAACACAGTAACAAAACAACGTCATCATAAAGGGTTAATACAACACAGTAACAAAGCAACGTCATCATAAAGGGTTAATACAACACAGTAACAAAGCAACGTCATCATAAAGGGTTAATACAACACAGTAACAAAGCAACGTCATCATAAAGGGTTAATACAACACAGTAACAAAACAACGTCATCATAAAGGGTTAATACAACACAGTAACAAAGCAACGTCATCATAAAGGGTTAATACAACACAGTAACAAAGCAACGTCATCATAAAGGGTTAATACAACACAGTAACAAAGCAACGTCATCATAAAGGGTTAATACAACACAGTGAAAAAGTACATATGTAGACCTTTAACCAATATTAAATACATGACGGTATAGACACGACTAAGCTTTTGAGCGACACAACAGACTGAACAATTAATGAAATAAGTAAAAAAAAAAGAACCATCATAATGAGTAATACAGTACAGAACATAGAATAAAACACACTCAAGAAAAATATCTCATTACATGAAAAACGTCCTTGTATAATCAACAGTTCCATGAATATGATAAATGATTGTCAGGGGCGTGCTGCAAATAAAAGAAGTAAACATTTGATTTAAAAAAAAAACTATGTTTTTCAACAAATGTTAACATCGACAGATTACCTTTTCCACACCAAAGTCTTACGTCAACGCTTAGTAGCGCCCTTCTTCAATCTCTTGAACAAACTGTAGTACAAACCATCATAGACAAACAGGTCTTTGACCAACGCACTCATAGATGCCAAAATAAATACATGATACATGTAATGAAGTCTGATTCATATCTTGGCATCATTCAAAAATTATAACCTTACAAACCCGTGGATGAAACTAACCAATGAAAAGCCAGCTTGATATAAATAGTGTCGGAAGATTGCAAGACATGTAAAAAACAAACATGTAGATAATAAGAAAATTTCGGAAGGCAGTGTGCAACTAATCATGAAATACCTAGATAAAGAAGGACCCAATTCGATAATAGGGATCGTTAGCTTTAGACAGATAGCAATAGATTCACTGGATGTGTTGTAGAGCCGAGGTTATTATGAATAGAAGACAGCGGAACATGAACCATGTTGTATTTTTCCATGTTTTAGCTGCTCCAGTGAATAGTCGGATAAACTATATGTTAAGATGGATATCCATAGTGATAGAAGAACTCATTCATATGAGTAAAATAGGCCTAAGGTGGAGGAAATCGGTGCAGAAATAAGGATTCCATAATTATTTTGGATTTACTATCTTGGCACATCTTGCCTTGCCTACACGATTTTGGATGCATGCAAACGTACCTTGGTCCAGTTGCCACCTCGTACATCCGCAAGGCCATTATAAAAGGGAGAGAACGCATGACACAGAACACTCGCCGCCTAATTCCAACTACAGACACAGAGCTCAAGCAGTTATATCTACTCCGTTGCCATCTGCAGAAGTTTGAGCAGACTGTGTAACCATTACAAGCCTGTCTGTGATTGAGGGTAACCGATATATATGTAAATATATTATCAATGTGTATTAAAGAAATACTAACATGTGTAGAATTCATTGTGCTATTTCTCGAGGAAAACCCGAAGTGTGTTAGTTTAGTTCAATTGTGTAATAATTAAGTAGAACGAATGGATTGAGCAAGCTGGTTGTGGAAAGCGTTTTAAAGATAATATGCTTGCTGGTAAGGACTATCAAAACTGGAGGAATGAATGACTATAACAGATTGATTTTCTGTATTATTTGATATATGACACAATGATTACCACAAGGCCTATATGATTTTATTGAAAAAAATCATGGACAGAACTGTAACAAGTGAATTACTGAACTATTGTGCTAGAACCTGAACGAATTGTGTTATTCATGACATACTATGTCTCTTGTGATTAACCACAGCTTGTCTGAACTGCCTCATATTACCTCCTAACTGGCTAAGGAGACACTGAGCGATACTACATAGGTTGTATATATTGTTTCATGTTATATCCTGCCCTGAGTGTCATACACAATCTGTAGTGACCAAGCCAGCAATTAGATGCTCATATTTGTCAGAGCCTTTGCCAGTATTAACCAGTATTAACTGTGTCATCTTGATGAGTGGAGGACCCGCAGTTATGGGGGTTCTATCCTATCATACTGCTGTACGAGGCCTAGGAAGGACTGTTTCATGTAAGTAGCTCAGTGTTGGACTACTATTCACTTTTCAAACAACACCAAATTAACCCACCAACGAATAGACTATGTATTGATGAAACAAACACTGTGGTGTATATATAAGACATTTGACAGTCATATGAGTCATAAAGTAACATTTAGATTCATCTATTCAAGAAAGCACAACAGTAGAGACAGATTCCATCAGGAAGCAAGAGAACAGCGCAATTGAACAATATTAGTTTAAGAAATTAACTGTACGTGTGTTATATATATATATATATATATATATATATATATATATATATATATATATATATATATATATATATATATATATATATATATATATATATATATATATATATATATATATATATATATATATATATATATATATTTGAAAGTGACCCATAATTTTATTTTGTATTCAATTGAGTTTTATTTGAAAATATAACAAAGAAGGAAAGATCTTGTACATAAATAAATTCTAAATTGTACCAACAGTCTTTATCGAATTATTTAAGTTTGGTTCATAATTCTTGTTGGTCAGTTAATTACCCCTAGCAGAGCCATAGTCTAAGGTTAGTCTGGAGATGAGCCCATAGGAACCTAACATAGTACATTACCATCTCATCTAGGAACCTATACAGCTTGACTATACCTTTGATGTCGATACACCATTACTCTTTTTAGAGAATGGGGTTTTTCTTGTAAGACCTGTCTCTTATCTGGCACTATCCTGGTATCATCTGATACATCTATTTGTCCAGGATAATATCACCATCATTGTATCTTTCTTCTCTCTACAATACATAACCGAAGCAGAGTTATATATAACATGTAAACTAATGCCAGTTGGTGTGTGTGGCTGTAAAAAACACTTAACAACAGTACTTGTACTAAGTTACAAGTGTTTCCTGAAATGTATTAAAACTTTTCTGTTATTAAAATCATTACATTTACAAGGCTGTGTTGTTCTAACACCATATTTTTATTGGTGACTCACACGATCTAGAATGATGACACCATTATAAAACCCAGAACACGTTTTATTATGGTGACTGTTCCTATACAAAAAGATTATCCTGTTTGTTTTTGTACATGACTATAAGAAGATCTGGAGTGAATGAACTACCTCGTTGTATAAACAGTTGGCTGTAAGAAAGGGATATCAGTGTGTTTTTGTTCATGACTATAAGAAGATCTGGAGTGAATGAACTACCTCGTTGTATAAACAGCGGGCTGTAAGAAAGGGATGTCAGTTTGTTGCTGTACATAACTATAAGAAGATCTGGAGTGAATGAACTACCTCGTTGTATAAACAGCTGGCTGTAAGAAAGGGATATCAGTTTGTTTTTGTACATGACTATAAGAAGATCTGGAGTGAATGAACTACCTCGTTGTATAAACAGTTGGTTGTAAGAAAGGGATATGAGTTTGTTTTTGTACATGACTATAGGAAGATCTGGAGTAAATGAACTACCTCGTTGTATAAATAGCTGGCTGTAAGAAAGGAATATCAGTTTGTTTTTGTGCATGACTATAAGAAGATCTGGTGTGAATGAACTACCACGTTGTATAAACAGATGGCTGTAAGAAAGGCATATCAGTTTGTTTTTGTACATGACTATAAGAAGATCTGGAGTAATTGAACTACCTCGTTGTACAAGCTATAAACAGTTGGCTGTAAGAAAGGGATATCAGTTTGTTTTTGTACATGACTATAAGAAAATCTGGAGTGAATGAACTACCTCGTTGTATAAACAGTTGACTGTAAGAAAGGGATATCAGTGTATTTTTGTACATGACTATAAGAAGACATGGGGTGAATGAACTACCTCGTTGTATAAACAGTTGGCTGTAAGAAAGGGATATCAGTGTGTTTTTGTACATGACTATAGGAAGATCTAGCGTGAATGAACTACCTCGTTGTATAAACAGCTGGCTGTAAGAAAGGAATATCAGTTTGCTTTTGTACATGATAATAAGAAGATCTGGAGTGAATGAACTACCTCGTTGTATAAACAGCTGGCTGTAAGAAAGGGATATCAGTTTGTTTTTGTACATGACAATAAGAAGATCTAGAGTGAATGAACTACCTCGTTGTATAAACAGTTGGCTGTAAGAAAGGGATATCAGTGTGTTTTTGTACATGACTATAAGAAGATCTGGAGTGAATGAACTACCTCGTTGTATAAACAGTTGGCTGTAAGAAAGGGATGTCAGTGTGTTTTTGTACATGACTATAAGAAGATCTGGAGTGAATGAACTACCTCGTTGTATAAACAGTTGGCTGTAAGACAGGGATATCAGTTTGTTTTTGTACATGACTATAGGAAGATCTGGAGTGAATGAACTACCTCGTTGTATAAATAGCTGGCTGTAAGAAAGGAATATCTGTTTGTTTTTTTGCATGACTATAAGAAGATCTGGTGTGAATGAACTACCTCCTTGTATAAACAGATGGCTGTAAGAAAGGGATATCAGTTTGTTTTTGTACATGTCTATAAGAAGATCTGTAGTAATAGAACTACCTCGTTGTACAAGCTATAAACAGTTGGCGGTAAGAAAGGGATATCAGTTTTTTTTTTGTACATGACTATAAGAAGCTCTGGAGTGAATGAACTACCTCGTTGTATAAACAGTTGGCTGTAAGAAAGGGATATCAGTGTGTTTTTGTACATGACTATAGGAAGATCTGGAGTGAATGAACTACCTCGTTGTATAAACAGTTGGCTGTAAGAAAAGAATATCAGTTAGTTTTTGTGCATGACTATTGGAAGATCTGGAGTGAATGAACTACCTCGTTGTATAAACAGATGGCTGAAAGAAAGGGATATCAGTTCGTTTTTGTACAGGACTATAAAAAGATCTGGAGTGAATGAACTACCTCGTTGTATAAACAGCTGGCTGTAAGAAAGGGATATCAGTTTGTTTTTGTACATGACAATAAGAACATCTGAAATTAATGAACTACCTCGTTGTATAAACAGATGGCTATAAGAAAGGGATATCAGTTTGTTTTTGTGATGTCTTCTCCAATTTACTGTGATAGTCTCCACATTTTGAGAATCCCTACATCCACTCCGGGCCTTTGTCAAGTTCCGCTGATGTTTTATTTCCAGTATTCAACAGATTGGATTTTCTCGAAAACATACTAGCTGATCGGGGATCCCAGTTCGTATCTGATGCTAGAAAGAGCTCGGTGAATCGCGTCACCAAAGCATGCAAGGCCTTTGACCTCACAATAAGTCTAAAGAAAACAAATGTGCTGAGTCAAGAGGTAGGTGCTGCACCAGTTATCACTATCGATAATTATGAGTTGGCAGTGATGCACCACACACATACCTTGTGTCTATCATCAATTACAAACTCTCTCTAGACACATAAATTGACAGTCGCATTGACAAAGCTGCACCTACATTTGCCCGCCTCACATCACGTGTTTGGGGAGACTCCAAACTCACAACGACAACCAAAGCTGTGGTATATAACGCCTGCATCACCAGTACCCTTCTATATGGTAGTGAGACCTGGACAATCTATGCAAAGCAAAAAAGAAGGCTTAATACCTTCCATCTACCGTGTCTGCTCCACCTCCTCGGCATTTCGTCGAAAGATAAAGTGCCAAATGTCGAGGTGTTGTCACGTGCTGGCCTTCAAAGCCTGTATACACCTTGATTCGATCTGTCATTCAAGACTTTACTTCAAAGATAAGTTGTTTTTTTTTTCTTGCAACATATATTTTTCTGTTTATATACCACTCAAAACTTTTCTGGTGGTCATTCATTGTTGCAGTGTTTGTATTCGTTGCGTTTATTTCTGGTTATATTTTTGTGTGAGATTAATACATTTTTCTTTCCCAGAAGGAACGTGTATTGACCTGTCTATAGGTCTTGTGAAATTGATTCCAGTATATGGGAGGTCCGGTCTTGGAGAGTCTCGGTGTCTAGTGCCCGTGGAATTATTTGAACATTTATTGGTGTTAGTTGTTCAAGTCTTGTTTGTATATTCATTGTCATGTAAATTATTTTTCTCTCATGTGATGTTTATATGGTGTTTTCTAGTGTCTTTTCTTCTATCTTGTAAATACGTTTACTTTACAGTTCCATTGTGGTTGTTTTGTTTAACCTGTTGGTTATTGTTTGTCTTTCTTGTAATTGTAGTGTATTTCATCATCATCATACTTCATCTTGTCTTCCTGAATTTCAATTAGATTTTGTTTATTTTATGCATGATTTAATATGTGTGAGTATTGAAAGTGAGTGCTATAGGGAGGCATTTGTAATTAGTTATTTAGGCATTCATTATTTCATTAGTATTTCGTACTTTGCTGTTGTAGCAGGAGTCTTAAGTGGTACTATCTTCATTAGATAGTGCTACCCATTTTCAATTTTATTAGCTATTGCTCAAAGGAATTTAGACATGGGCAACTCTGCTGGTTCTTTGGATGATTCATTTTCGTTTCGGGATGATCCGATGCAATAGTACAGTAGAACATGTGAGAACAGAAGAAGAAAGATAGCTTTACGAGAGTTGGCGTTAGCAATAAGGAATGGTGATGCATATGAGGTGTATAACTCTCGTATAGAAGTAAGAAGTAGAGATAGTATAAAAGTTTATTGTTTAAAAATGAACAATACCTTCGAGATTATTATACAGCCAGAATATAGGGATTTTAAGAAGAGACCAAAACTGAATTTACAGAGGAAAACTAATATAGCAGAACCAGCATCAACTAAGGTGAAAACTGAAACAAGAAATGTTTCTGTTCAGATTAAGAAGAAAGGTGTTACTGTACAAGCAAATAACCATCGTGAAGATACTTCAGCCTCAGTTGGAAAATTGTCCAACATGACTGTAGATGTACCACTGAAGAAGACTTTGATCAGTGATGATTCAGTGAAGAGAAAAGATAACTTATGTCCTATAGGAGGAATCCAAAGGGGTGTTAGTGAGAAGGCACAAATTTCTACAAAAGTCTATGCGACAACAAAGGGAGTGTCTAGGCCTATGCATGATGAAACATATGATGCATCCCAAGAAGTTGTTTTGCCAAAAATGGGTTTTTGGTGTGACAAAGATCAGTTACAGATAGACAAATTGATTCAGGAAGAGGAAACCTTCGAGGAAAAGTGTACAATATTAGAAGAAAAATTCAAGATTGTTGAGCAGTTACTGATAAAGGAGTACAGAGATGGTAATCAAAGAATAAATGATGATATCAAGGTGGTTAGGAACAGGATAGTAGCTGAGTATAAAGGTAATACTCAAGCTAAAGAACAACATTGCAGGGTCCTGTCGTCTCAAAGGACGGAGAAAGCTAGTGCTTTAACCAACAGTTTCTTTGATAAAGTGCTAGCACTAGAAGAGCAATTTAAGGCTGGAAAACAAAGATTAGAGCAACAGGCCAAAGCATTAAAAGATCAAGTTAAATCTATGCAGGAGCAACACGAGACTTCGTCTGATTCAGATCTGTCTGATTTGGAGAAGGTTCCAGAAGATGCAGAACTTCATTACAAAAAGGCTAAGATAGGGCATACTGCATCTGTAGCCAAAGTAGCAGTAACGGAAGCTACTGAAACTGCTAAGAAAGAGGTTTGGAAGACAGTAATATTGATATGAGTATATAATTGATGTTCTTATCGAAGGTGCAGGTTTATGGTCATCACATTGTTGAAAGGCTATTTGTTGGTGTAAGGTGTTATGATTGTCAACTCGCTAACCGACACAGGGTTGTACATACAGGTCACCTGGTCCATAAAGTAGTGAGGCCCTGGACAGGTGATGTTGACAATGAGTGAAAGTGTAAATGTCAATTGCGAGAATGTGTGGAATGTTCTGAAGTTGACATGTTTGTTAGAATACACTCATACACTCGTATGCAAGTCAATGATGTGCTGAACTGCTATTGACGTTTTCATATATTTATTGTGACACATACTCTGATATTACTGTTGACAGTCACTGGAACAAGTTGACACACACATTGTTGTATACGTGAAGAAATACATAGATTCTGGATATAATGGAATGATCGTAGGCAAGCACATAGTATTCTGATCTGTCTATAGTCTCAATCCTTAGCTGACTAATCGCGTCAGCCAATAAATATTACTTAATAATGGCTCCTTATCAGACCCTCTTCTGCCTAAGTCTTACAAGCCTTAAATCCAGCAAATTTTCATGGTAACGATCTTAAACCACCAGTAGTTGGGTTTTATTTTCCTTATAGATAACAGATCTCTATCATCATCAGATAATAAGGTTGTCCCTGTTCTCGATAGATGATTTTATTAAACTGGCAATGAGATCCAAAATGGCTTTACTTTTCAGTGAGCCTCGCTCACCCAAGGTGAAAATATGAAGCATAATTAAAGATGCTGTTCATACATAAATGTCCTTATTGGGCTCTGAATATTCTGCAATTAATAATCACATCAAATAACATAGGACTGCTAGGTAGCATATCATCTTCCTCTGTAGTCAATAATAATCTAGGCACGACGAAACGTCTGCCCATCTAGGCATTGCAGAAGGGTACATAAACTGGCTTCGTTACCTTGTTATGGAAATACACTGGCGAATAGCTCACACCATCTTTTGGCGTTAAGAACAAACACTGGGGAGGATTACCGACATAACAGTCATATAGAGAAACTGTCTCCTTTCCCCAAATAAACCACGGAAAAATCCCATCTTCGGACTTCCCTGGTACAGACCAGCCATCGCAGAAAAAAACATGACGGAAGACAGTCATAGATGGTCTCAAGGGAGAAGGTGCTGGAATTACAGCTCAGTTAGAGTTATTACTAGCTAACAATTTTAAAGGCAAAAGTGGCGTAAAAAGTAAAGGGCCACTGAAGTTGTTGATGTTTAATGCCATCAAAACGTTACCATCAGATAAGTGGAACATAGATGATCTCTTCGCATTATTGAAGATACTATGCTATCTAGAGATACTGTTGTGATTGTTGTAGTGATAGTTGGTGAAATTGCTTGAACGATGGCAAGAGAGGGTGTGACACATTTTATGTTGGAAGATAGTTGAGAGCTGATGGGAAGACAGTGCAATGGTGACCCATGCTATAAAGTGGGAATTTATAACCCTGTGTAGTCAAGACACAGTATGTAGGGTTCAGATCATGCTATGTTAAATTTATCTCTTAGCTTATGTCCCTGTCCATTATTTATATATGTTTACCACAGAAGAGAATGTTTGAGTGGTATGGACAGTGGAGTATAATGTAGCATGAAAGGAAATAATGCATTTTGGAAATTGGTCAAATTTGCTTTCCTAATCTGGATCATTGTTTTATTTCCAGAATTTAGGTATCCGGTGGGATAGATAAGCCTTGGGTTGGCACTACGTATTGTACTTTAGGCCATCACTGACAGTGTCTTGACATGGTGATCGGGCATCAAGTTGCTGAGAGGGTCTACAGAATAAATTGTTTTAAGAAGTTATCTCATACCTTGATGATCTTAACAGAGTACCAGATGCCAGAGAGCAATATTTTTTTTTTTGCTGATGTACTTAGTTATATAGTTTGGATGATATTGCATACTTAAATTTTGAAATGTTGACAGTTTAATTTATTGTGATCATGATATTTGACTACGTACATTACACATTGTTATAGTTGTTGATGGTAGGCCATCAGCAGTGTGCTAAATAAGAAACTGTCTCATGGTAATTAGTGTCGATATAACACTTATGCAGTCATGGCTTAATGCATGACGTTTTTGATTAAATCAATGCCCTTAGTGATAGCAATTGGTTCAGCATGTGTTGAAATTGTAATGTATGATACTATTGGGAAATGCCTCTGTCTGAAAGGATTACAATGAGTTATAAGAATGTGGGTATCAACTTTGTTTTCCAAATAGAATCAAGAAGCGGGAAAACTCATGCTAGAGATGAGCATAATGGTAGAAATTTAGGAAGCAGTGGAGCAAGTGTTATCAGTACCTGCTAGAACTTCACAGATACAATTTTGACCAAGCAAAGTTTTGGATTCGAGAACTTAAGGAATTTGAGAAGAATTGTTAGATTTATCTTTGTGAATTAAACTGATCATTGTGAAAGAAATTAGATCTTTTAAGAATGGATTAGGAAGAAGTAAAAGCTTTGGTGTTGATTAGTAAGTAAATTACACCTTTCACTGAAACCTTGTTAAAAATTGTGGATTATTCTTTGAATAATGGAATGCGTTAAATTTTATAGGACTTACATTATAAATATGACATCTTGGGCTGTTATACATTGTTTGGTTGTAGTTACACGACATAATGATGCAGTGTAATAAAGCATCATGGTTTGTTGTTTAAATCTTAATTCTTGTAGTGTACCTAGGGCACTGCTGTGTATCAGGCAACATTTTTCACAATAAGATGTAGAACATTTTTGTAACAGATGTCATAAGAAATTGTCGATGATTTTCGTCTGTGATGTATTTTTATGGGGATAAATAACTGATAGTTGTGCAAGATTTTTTCAAAACTTATGTAATTGCAAACAACTATATCATTTCTTTCATTTTGGTGAAAGGGTAGGACATTATTATTGTTATAAGCATTTGCTTCATGTGAGTAGGAAGCATTATAGAGAACTGTGGTATGGGTTAGAGTGTGACTCACCCATTGAAGTTTCGTGTAAATAATCCAGTCACAGAAATTTGGCTTAACATAGTATAATTCTCTGTTGTAGATGTTGAAATTTCGCCGACCTCACATTTTTGTCCGATATAATTTTCAAAAAAAAAAAAATGATCATATCATTTTTTTTCCCGGGGGTCGGTGTAAGCTGTTGGGTCATATTTCTGAGGTGGATGATGGAGTGAGTCGAAGTAAGGGTCACTGAGGTTATTAATATTTAAGTTTCACTCAGCGATTGAGTTTGGGTCTGACTTCATGTCAGTATGTTGTGACTTGGAGCGTGTGCATGGAGAAAGCGTGTTTGGTGAACTAGTCTGGGTGGCTGAGAGAGTACCCGGATGTGACTAGAGGGTGTCTGTGTTTTTTTTTTTTTTTTTTTATAGCCGAGCTGTGTGCTTGAGGCTGTGTTTTGTGATTGAGCTGTGAGCTCGTATTATGTGACAGATAAGATATTGTATAGTGATTATGAATAATGTGATTATGTCTGACAAATTGTTGTATAGGCGACGTTTTTCCGCCTAGGAGTGTTCTGTAGGAACTTTAGGTAATGTTCGTGGAGAACATATTAAGGCGACGAGTTGATCCCGCCTTTGGAGCTACAGTGGAGTAAGGCGTTGAGTATTGTCCGCCTGAAAGTTATATTGGAGTAGAATTTATATGGCGATGTTACATGCCGCCAATCATAATCACTTGGGATAAGTGATTTACACCTGGATGGTGAATGAGTTCGTGCGAGGGTTGAATGCCGCACATAGAAACGTGTTGTGTTTACTGTTAGTGTGTGGACGGTCAGCCAGTCCGTAAAAGTATTGTTATAAGTTATTTCCTAAAGGCAGTGTCAGCCTGAGTGTGATATAATGCATGCGTAACGACATTATTGATGTTCAGGACTTATGTGAATGTTCTATTAAATGTCATGGAGCTGTACAAGTGGCGTCGTGTTATTCATATCCCTAGTGTTGTTTACCATCTACACACGACACACTCATAATTACCAAGCCCTAACAACTTGGGGAGCTCGCAAAAGGAGTATTATAGGAAAGCTTTTAGAGAATCAACAGAAACGCCCAGTGACATAAGTGTTAAAGGGAAAAATCAACTGTTAACACCATCTTTTCCAGGTCACTTCTTTTTCTTTAGCGCCCTCATTGCCTCTTCCATTTCTTTACGTTGTTAACTTTGCCATCATGTGTACTTCTGGTGCAAAATTGTTGTTGTCATGACTCCTTTGTTCATCAATTATGGCCTTTCTTCTGTCTATAGGGACATCAATGTGGTTTCCACTAGCATTGTGTTCCATGAGTGCATTTGCAGCTTTTTTCCCCCGAGAGCATATTTTCACCTTGTTTGATTGTGATGTGATTTTTGTAAGGTTCTTCGTTGTTCAAAGCTCTAACTAGTTTCCACAGTTTGTTCCCTTCTTTATCTAGGTAGCGATTTTCTGTTATTTGGTCCCGGCAGTTTCTTGTTGTTTGGTTTAATGTTATTTTGTACTTTGCAGTGGTTGCTTTGAGCAAGATGTTATTTTTGTCTCTGCTGTGTCTCTGGCTTTCTTTACATCATCTTCAAGGTTTTGTAGTTCTTCATTCCAGTATGGTTTGTAGTTCTTTCTTGCCCCTCTCGGAATAGTCTCAATAGCTGCTTGAAATATTGTTCTATTAAAGCTTTCAACCTTATTTTTTTGCTGCTGTTTCGTGTGTTGATGGTCTCGCAAAGACTGTCTGTCAGCACTGCAAAACTGTCCCAGTCAGCTCTTTTGTGATTTCATCGGTGCTATGGTTACATATTATCACCTGTGTTTGCGTACATCTCCCAGATGGATTTTTTAGACAGCCAAGCTGGCTTGCTTTTCGTTGATCGTACGACAGCACATTGTGTCAACAAAGACCGTCCCTATCGATGGTAGCTAGACGACTTTGATAAAAGTATTATCTGCTGATCTGCCTAGTAATACTATGATTCACAACAAGTCTGGGAGTGACTAGGCAAGATTGTAGGTGCATAAAATAATCAGGAAATGTATCACATATTACTTAACTCTTACATAATCAGACAATATATAACCCATTACATAACTCGTACACATTCAGGAAATATATCACCCATTACATAACTCTTACATAATCAATAAATATATCACACATTACAAAACTCGTACATAATCAGGAAATACTGTATATCACACATTACTTTACTCTTACATAATAAGGAAATATCTCACACATTACTTAACTCTTTCAGAATCATGAAATATATCACCCATTACATGACTCTTACATAATCAAAAAATATATCACACATTACATAACTCTTAAATAATCAGGAAGTGTATCACATATTACTTAACTCTTACATAATCAGAACATGTATCACCCATTACATAACTCGTACACATTCAGGAAATATATCACCCATTACATAACTCTACATAATTAATAAATATATCACACATTACAAAACTCTTACAAATCAGGAAAGTATATCACAATTTACAAAATAGCCTACTGGTATAACCTACTGATCCAGGCACATGGTTAATATTTGAAATTGATGCCCTGCTTTAAACCGTTGCAAACACCGAACCAAATAATACGACGTAGAAGTAATGACATATTTTTTGTTTAAGATTTTGATACCAATCACCTTGCCACGGGTAGCAAGAATTCTAGCCATTAGACACTTTCACATCCCAGTATTCAGTTTTTTCTTAATTTATGTACTTATTTATTTATTTGATTTAATCAACTCCAAACTCCTCGTTAAGAGATAACACTTGACCATAAATACGAAGCAATATACCAACATGTGTTTTTATTTTATTAATAACACGGAAGCAGAAAACTATTGATAGAAATACAAAAAGGGCAATTTTCAGATTAATGAACAGCACTAGTTGGTGCTGAAGAAACATGTTGTTGTGCATTTATTTTCTTTACCCCTTCTGGTGCTCAAAGTGACTTTAATTAGTAGAATGTGTGAATTGTGTGTGATCCCGGCCCTGGCTAAGACACTTTGATCTTAGCCAAATGGCCGAGCTCAGAACAAAGACCTGGATATAATTGTAATTCAGTAATTATTATTGAAAGTGGTAAAACAGCTAAGTGCTCAATACTTTAAAATGTGCATTAAGTTGAAAATATTTTAAATTTTTTGAATTTGTGCATAGAAAAGAAAAGAAAATTTGAAAAAGGAACAATTACAAATATTGCACCTGAAACAAAATGTTATGTCTAATGCAGTTGTTTATAATATATGTACACAAATTACAAAATATGAACATCTTCTACTCAGTCTGATATTTTTTTTCATAATCCAATTATTTCCCTTGGAAAGCAAACAAGCTACCTCCCCTAACTAGTTTTGATGACAGGGAGATAATTATGTAAAATATTTATGTTCGTGACATGTGTCAATAGTTTTTTTCCCTCACGCCAGTGTCTCTATCATTTATATATATAATCGAGGAAGTGGAGGGGAACTGCGGTAAGACGTGGAATACAATGGATGGGTTTGAAAAAAAATTGAAAAAAGGTAATTCGTCTTACGAGGACAAAAGACAAAGAAAATAGTCTACGTTACGGCCACAAGGCCTTCGTCAGGAAAGGAAAGAAAGTGAAGGCTGGATAGGACACATAAAAAACTTAATAAAATAATAAAATAAAACCTAGGTACTTTCCCTGAAGGCAAGAACCGAAATCCTATCAAAATCGCTGTCTGCTGATGAACGCGTGGCAATAGCTATTACGTTTTGACCGCTGGACTGTTATATCAGTCGCGTTTTTACTTGTTTTAATCATTTTTTAGCATTGTTTTAAACCCTGAAAAGGGCTAATTGTGTAAAGGACCGTGAGCTGGTTGTCTATAGGCGTCACGTCGTGCGTTTATTCTAGCATAGTTATGTATTAAATGTGTGAATTTATTTATTTTTGCAAGTGTGTTACTTTTATTTCTATAGCTATTATTACAGATTCGACGGCAGCTCTGAAAAGGACACGTCCTTAAAAGGTCAACTAGCAGAAATTTAGATGCATGTGTGTTTTTGGTTGGTTCAGTTTGTGTGTTTACCGATTGTGTCCGCCGATAGTGTCATCTTTCTTAACTCCAGCTGATTTATGACTTTGTTGATGATGATTGGTCGTAGGACCTCTAAAACTGTAATGAGTTATTCGCTCATTACATTCTTCCATTGTCCTGTTTTATTTAATGTGTCAGTGATGATCTGTCTCTCTTGCTTTACGCTTTTGTTTCGTTGGTGAATGACTGAGTGCTTTCTTTTCCTGCCTATATATTTATATAACTGTCAGGTGTGTAGTCAGTTGTCGGAGTTGAGTTTTGATGTGTAGTTCTTGTTTACCTGACTGTGTCTTTGTCGTCAATCTATTTCTTGCTTTAATTTTCAGAATCTTTTGACCGAATAAATATATAAATTAAAAATATAATATGGTATGAAATCAGTTTTACAAGTAAATGGTACGCATGAAACAAGGAACGTTTCGGGTTTTACCCTTCGTCAGTCACAGTTACGAACAGGTGACAAGGACACGAACTACATATAGGTGCTACAAAAATCTATGATGATGAGGAAAACGCCAAATGAGCAATACAAGGAGATGAAACAACAGTGATGAGCAAAACGATAACAATAATAATGTAAGAAAATCGTAAAACTAGAATGACATGTCGAAACAAGAAAGTAAATAATCGACGAAGCGAAGACAGAAATGAACAACACTATTAAAACAAGTAAAAAAATCACTTAGCTAAATCCAAGAAGGAAATATACAAGATGGCTGAACAAATGAGGCTTCATGCGGAAGTGACGTATAAGCTAGTGACGACTGAGAAAAGATAATTGAGGAAACGAAACGAACCAAAGCCAAAACAAGGATAGAAAGGAAAATAACGACAGAAGAAATAAAGTATGAAACAGAGACAGAAGCAACCAGAATTATGCAAAATGATGCTGGACATTCAAGCCAGCAGGAAATAAAACGCGCATTTGAAAATTGAGGCGATTCTCCAAGGAGAAGCGAGTTCGGTCGTCGCCGACACATGACATGAGGGTTGTGACATAAATGTCAGAGTTACCTGAATGGTCAGGGCTATTGAAGTTAAGGGCCACTGGTAAATGTTTGCCATGATAGATGTCATTCAAGTGCTCATGAAACCTGTCTGCCAGACGTCTGCCAGTTTCACCAATATATATCATGTCACACTTCTTGCAGATGATAGCATAAATCAGGTTTCTGGATTCGCACGTGAAAGACTACCCAATGGCAAATTTACCGTTCGGAAAGGGGACTGACTGTGTTTGGAGTACAAAAGGACAGGTCTTACATATGCGGCGTTGGCACGGTTTAGTACCAAAGTGAGAAGGACTAGTTTGTCTCAGGCGACTATGCACAAGAATATCCCTAAAGTTTTTATCTCTACGATATGCCACTAAAGGGGTATCACGAAACAACTCTCTGGTATCAGGATCGGAGTGGAGAATAGGCAGATGACGAAACATAATTTTTTTTTCTCCGCCAAACAGTGAGGGTGAAAAGTTAAGACAAGTTTGAGTCTGTCAGATGTACTAGCAGGTTTAGCAGTAAGTGCAACATGACAAGTAACATTACTAATGCGATTAAGGGCATCAGATAAAACTCTTTCAGGGTAGTGACGTTGGCGAAAAAAATCGAGCATTTCTTGAGCTCGTTCACGGAAATCATCTTCATCGTGACATATCCGACGTAAGCGTAGAAGTTGTGGAATCTTTACAGCTGAGAGGGTGAGAAGAGGTATAAAGAAGGAAACCATGAGCATCGGTAGGTTTATAAAAGACAGAGGTAGTTAGGCCAGTAGGATTAATATTGACATTAAGGTCAAGGAAGTTAACTGAAGTAGTAGAAATCTGAGAAGTGAATTTGATGGCAGGATGGAAATTGCCAACATAGTCAATGAATCTACGGAAGTTAACTTCAGACATGTATGTGAGTCAAATACCATCGTCGATATAAAAGTTAGTTGCTTATCCTTTACAGGACGTGGCAATCAACCCCAGCTTTTATTGACTGTTTGTGATTTTTCTAGGCAATTTTTTTACATTCAGTAGTTTGCCATTGCTTTCTGAACGGTACGGCGCTTATACCATTGTTAAAAATCCACACAAAGCGATTTGCTACCAAACCGCCTGCAGCAGGTTTCGAACCTGGTATATCTGGATTATGAAACTGCGTTCATATCCATTAGGCCACAGACGCCGACATCGTCGATATAACGACGGTAAAACTCAGGAAATGGTCCATCGTAAATTTGAAGCACTAAATATTCAAAGTGACCCATGAAGAGGCAAGCATAACTCGGGTTCATTTTGGTGCCCTTAGCAATGCCACTAATGTGATTAAAGAACTGGCCATTGAATTCAAAAGAGTTCGTTGAGAGTGAGAACCAATTCCGCAAGGCAAAGAAGAGAACCTGTGCTAAAAGTAAGGTCAGTGTGTCTGTCGAGAAAAAATTGTAGTGCTTTAAGGCCATCAGAGTGTGGAGTGGAAATATAAAGCGAACAAACATCCAGAAGGAAAAGACAGTAAGTGTGGTCAGGTGTGAATTGAATGGACTCAAAAGTAGTGATAGCATGGGTGGTGTCCTTCAAAAAAGAAGGTAGATTGGCTACTAAGGGTTTTAAAATACTATCCAGAAATCAGAGATCCGTTCAGTGGGACAAGAGCAGAGTGGTAGGACGAATACCATCACCAACCAAGTGCTGATTTCTCGGAGCAACCAAGAGGACATGCACACCATTATAACTGCTAGACGGTGGAGTTGAATTTGCTACGTCCTCAGAAGAGACCCTGATGCCATCACAAGAACAGCGATGATATGGACTCCTGAAGGAAAGCGAAAGAGAAGCCAACCAAAAAGAACTTGGCGGAAAACTATGGGGCCAAGATGCAAAGAATGAACCAGAGCTGGTTCACTGCAAGAATGATGGCCGCCGACCGAGCAAAGTAGAAGCAGTTTGTTGCTGCCTTACAAGTCCCCACATTTCTAGGTGGCCACAGCGACTATGGGTAGGGAGCACAGAGGCAAAAGAGGGTCAGAAGTGGGCCATGAGGAAAAAAAAGTTGAGAACGCCCTGCGTACAGAAATACATTATCCCTTCTGCTAGCTCACATATGTCATAAACTACAACAACACAACAGGTAGTAACACAAATAATAATTCAACTTAATCTAAACCTTGGGTGGTCATCTAGGCCATCTCTAAGACCGTAATACTGGAGGATATCTCGACAACAGATATACATTTTTACAACAACAAAAACATGGTTATATATGATTATATGTCAAAGAAAACAGATTTATTATAACACAATTAATGCCACTAGTATCTCACCTTCCTAGTAATGTTTTTGTACCATCTCTATGGTAAACTTACTTTTTAAGTATCTTTTCCCACCATTATTCAGTTATTCAGCAAATTGCGTATACAATTTCAGGTCCGTAATTGCAGCCTTATAAAAAAAGTGTATTAAATAACTAAAACCATCCATAATCAAAAGCCACAATACTAACTTTACATGTAGTGTTGGGCAGAGCAACCTAACTTTTGAGTTGAAGACAGGAGTACGACGGGATGCCCCTTATGAACCTCTTTATTTTTGACAGTCTTAGACTGGATAATGCGCCAGACCACAGAGGGCAGTCCAAGAGAAATAAGATGGACACAGTTTTCTACATTGGAAGATCTATAATACGCAGATGACACTACTCGCACAAACAAATCAACACATCCTAGAAAAACCAGATAGACTGAATCATTATTGCATAGAAGTGGGTCTAAACATCAATCTAAAGAAGACAGAGGTCATGCAGAGGACAACAACCTCCAGCATGAGAATGAAGAGAGAGGCAGCCCTAAGGTGGCTGTCTCAAACTTCATTACCAAGGGCAGTTATTGAGTCAGAAACTCAGTCCATGCGTCGGAAAACCCCAAATGGATGACTACTGCATGAATTGAAAACGTCCATAGAAGATTCGAACCTTCATGAAGTGGTCTGGATCTACTGTCCTGGCCAAGAGGCAACGAAGGAGCTGACAGACTAGCTTCAAGAGCAATCAGATTGGGTTCATTGGATATGGACAAGGGAGAGATACTGGGGACCAATAATGATCGTCTGTTAAAGAATCGCACTGCAATCGATCGATCATCAGGTCTAAGATTGCTGGAATTTGGCATTAGCCGTAAGACAGGCTGGGATTGACGTATTGTAGCCATGTACATAGTTGTTTCTTTGGAAACAGGCTATTTTCTAACCAAAGGAAAATAAAACTCAGATTAGCATATAAATTTCTACTTTCCTAGAAACAGATTAAATTTTAATTAGGCTAGAGTCGCGTTACGTGTCAAAATTAGTCACGTGATTTTTAACCAATAGTGAGCTCAGAAAATTTAGAACAGACGCGATTTTCCCCAACGGCCCGGAACCCAAGAAAAGGTCAGTATGCGTGCCTAGCTTGAGAGACAAGCAGATGCGTCTGAACGCAGTGGCTTACTGCAATCAAGATTTTTCAAATTTTGGGAATTAGAAAATCTGAAGTTTATCGTGCTTTAATTTCAAAGTGTACTTATCTGTGTTTAAATTCCGAACTGGAAGACAGTAAATGTTTGCCATACTTATCCTATAATATTGACAGGTCGAGACAGGATGGTTTTTGTAAATCTAAAGGAAAAATCATGGCGGTATGAACCAGAGCTATTGAATAAATGAACAAGCAGAGTGATGAACTGCAAACATATACTTACTCATTGAATGGTATAGAGCAGGGATGAATTTTCCTCAAATGTTGAATCGGAGTGATTCACATGATGTCAGTCCCCTACGCTATGTTAATGAAAGCAATGTACCATAGTATTTGAACGAAATATACTGTTAACCTTCACGCCATCATGTATATAAGTTGAGTTAAATAAAATTCACGTTGAGACCAAAGAGAAGTCGTCTATTTATATACCTTGCTACACATATATGTTGTAAAGGAAGGAAGGAATGTCTGTTAAGAAAACTATAATGCTTTATGGACTGCTCCTAACTAATACACCGTAGCGGATCGTCCCAGAACCTGGAAAACTCCTGTAAGACTGTAAGAGAGAAATCTCAATCTCTAGCGGACAAGCTAGTTTAGAAATCTAACACTCTCTGTACAACAGCAACCTCCAAGTACCTGCCCCAGCCACACATACGCTATATGGTGCCTAGTGACCAGTCCTCTATAAAGAGCAGTAAAACAGACTAAGCATTAACGAAACATGGACCTCAAGAGAAAATACCCACACCAAGAGTACAACAACAGCAGCAAACGCATGCACAACCATTACAGCCCACCGATTGACATGTCTAAGAAATATTTGCTGACGGGAAGTTACCCTATGCAGCATGAGCCATCACTGTGTCAGAGCTTTACCCATCAGTCTCCCTCCCCAAGTTTCTCCAACCCACACCGCTCCTCTGACTCTGACAAGTGGAACAGTCGTTTGCTAACGGGAGGTTATCCCAAACGAGAATCCTTCACCTTACGTCCTAATATTCACGGGGAAGCCTCATATGCGAAGATGAATGCAGTAACAACACACGCGGACGCGGAAAGTTACTCTGTCGAAAAATTAAGAAACCTACGATACCCATGTCTACCAACACATCATACCGAGGATACAGATAGTACGCTGTATCATTTTAACAGACGTGCTAAGAATCACTGGAGGAGTTTAAATAGAAAAGATTGCCGCATCGCAGTTCGAAGCCTATTCACCAATGTCAAAAGTCATAGAACCTACGAAATAAAGAATCTCCATGCATCTGACAGGGAATGCATCGTCACCACAGATGAAGGTTTTCGTGCTGTTGTAAAATCACTACATCCATGGCGAAGACCATTTCTTGAACGTCAACAGGTCAGTTCTGTGAAAGTAAAAATGACGCTACATACCCCCTTTCATAATAGACCAACCCCAATCAAACAACATCAAGACACATTTATGAATGAGCCTAAAATGACATCTGTCGCCACACAGACAAACACTGACACGCCACGTCATGTTTGTAACCCACCAACAAGAACTAAAACAAACATTGTACCACAAATACAAACGAGTTCACAACCAGTCAAGAAAAGACAGGAAGAAATATCTACAGTACATGCAGGGTACCAGTTTGACATTGAAGCTGATTCTGAATTGTCAAGTACAGAAGACAGCGATGTAGACTCTGATGAAACTACAGAAGGCTACTTGTCAGACGAACTCGATCATACAACAGACGAAGAAGGCAGAAGATATTACTGGCCGATAATTGAGACGGTAAAGCAGATCAAGAACAAGAAAATTGGCAGAATGGTTCAACCTACAACAGCAGAGCTAGAGAAATCAATAAATGCTTTTCTGAAATTCGGTAACCTCAAAACCCTCACGATACGAAAAATATATTTATCACTGCAAAGCGACTGTGCCGCTGATTTATCTACCAGAAAGGATGAAATTACGAAATTAGTCCACAACGCACTTGATAAAATGGCCTCTCTTAAACGAGACTCATCTGAAAGCGAGGAAGATATCCCTCCGGCAGAATTGCGTAATCGACTCCAAGACAGAGACCTGCGTAATAGAAATGAAAAAATCATGCCTCAGACTTCAAGAGATGACAATACCAAGTCAACGTTTATCCACACTCAAACGTATTCCCACAGTGAGCATTCGTCAGTCGATACGTACCACACTCCCAGTTCAGGCAGCTCCAGTTGGAATACTAGCGAAAACCAAACACTGCTATACCAAAAGAACAAGGTTGGTCGTTCTAAACAATCAGATCCTGAAGAAACTATCCCCAAGCAATTTGTTGAACCATATACCACCAATCCTTATGAGGACGAAACGCAACAAGAAATGAGAAACTACAGTTTCAACCCCAGTGCAGTTTTGTCAGACCCCAACGAACAAAATGACAGAGAAATGGTGGTAGCATACGAACGAGAAACAGACATTGATTTACCAGACACAGCCAGTTCTATTGAAACTAGTGATGCGGATAGCACCTTATTTGAACCAGTCAGCTCCAGTGTCAAACGCGCCTATAAAACAGAATCCGATGACTCACCTCCTGTCACCAAGATTCCTCGTATGCCGCAGAACCATATCAGACAAAAAATCTTGAAGAAACGCCATCATGTTTCGAAACCAGGCCGAGAGGTACTAACCATACATCCCCAGGCCATATCACAGTCGGTACCACTTTCTTCAGCGTACCACCAACATGTCAAAAGCAACAGTGTGCGAATTACTGTGCCCACTGTAAACGGTGTTAACGTAACGCAGAACCAGGTCAGACGAAAAATCAAGGCGAAACATACACTTACTTCCAAATCAAACGATGTTAAACCATCACCGCATTCGTCGATGTCTTCAGCGCCCCAATACTCAACAAATGTTTTATCACTCACTGCCCCCACCGCTGTTCAATATAATGCTCGCCTAACCAGTCGGGACATTGCAAGGTTAGAGATGGTGAAGGAACTAGCGAAGCTGTTCTGAAAAACACGCCCAAGTGTTCATGTGCATGCCATCCCATGTACGGTCTACGCAAATGTGAAATTAATGTTCTAACTATCTCATGTACTTTCTTTTCAGACTGAGTTCACAATAACTATCCGAAACCAGATGAACTAGGTGCAGACTGAGATGTTAAAGCCCCATTTGATGAACCTGAACTTACGGACAAGCAACTGCCGATGACCAGATTACCCCACAGCACCAGCCCAATTGTGATGTTATTCATGGATTTGTTGTTGTGTAGTCTTAACAATTGCTCCCATACATTTTGAAAATGTTCAAAAAAAGTTGACACAAGAAGTTAGGGTGTTCTACAATCACAATCACATTTATTACAGACGGTTTGATGTTTAGTCATCTCACATAAATTGCACACAGATGGTTGTTATACTGATAATTTATACCTTGTGACTTCATCATTTTGTCATTTCTCACTTTCTCCTTGACTTGCTATTCCAGAACTAGTGATTCATTTTCCGTGCATCTTAGCGCACATTCATGCAGACATCTTGCACGAGTAATTTTCCTCTTACCTGATACTAATATCTTTGTTCCCAATTATCTTATCTCATCTATTATCTATCACTTCGATCCATCGCACTGATCCCACTATGATATCTGTTTAACATCATATGCAGCGTATTTAGTCACATTATAACAAATTCATACCCATATATGTCATGCTATTTTCTCCACAGGTGTATTATTTTAGCATGTTCACCAAAATTTGTTTAAAATTATTACACTATATTGAATTTAAAAATATATAAACACAAGAAATGTAACAAGAACCTTTTACATTTATACAGTTTTGCAGATTAACTAGAAATAATTAATAAAACATGACAATATTTCATTACATTTGTTTTATCTTTATTTAACCAAATTGTTTGCGTTAGGCAAAAGGCTACCTTTATATCACGGAGAAAACTCTATTTATTTCACATCTGACTCGTGTTTAACATACTCAGCCAAAGCAGTAATGTTCTCGCTTATTCTGAATATCTTGTGAAGACTCCCTTTGTAATAGAAGTGTCATCACCATTCTATCTACATCTCTGCCAAGAGTAATCTTGTGCGAAGATAGATACCTTTGAAGACAATATTATGTACTCTTGAGTTTTAGCCACTGTTGGACCACTACTGCAAAGCAGGGGAGGCAATACCGTCACAGTCTTTAACATAATTCCATAGCAATGTAATTATGCCTTTTCATCAAGAGAAATTGAAAAAGTATAGTATATGGGTGCAAGTATAAATGTGTATGTGAAGGAGTGGTTTTATACGCGTATTTATTACCTATTATTGCCAATGTTTCAATGCACATGTGTTTGTAAATTTCCACGGAATGTGAATAAAGTTGTTAAAAAAAAGAGAAAAGAAGTTACACTCACTAAACTTGCTCTGTGAATGTGTCCTGACCTTGGCATTTCGCGCCAGATTCTAAATCTAGGAGATGTTTGACACCCCTGTAGATTTACGAGCAACGGTACTTTATAGGACTGGAAGGACCGAGATCCGTTGTCGTAGTTAACTTCAGACAAACCAAACCAAAAAAAACCACTGAAATATTAACCCCAACTCCGAAAATCGTAAATAGTAGCAGTTGAAAAACGTTTTGTGGGCGTTTGAGTGTGTGTATGTGTGTGTGATGGGTATATTGTTTTAAAAAAAATTACACAATGGAAATAATCCTAATGTCTTTAACAATATTCGATAGCAATTTAATGTATGCCATTTCATCAAGAGAAATTGAAAAAGTATAACAAATGGGTGCAAGTATAAATGTGTATGTAAAGGAGTGGTTTTAAAGGTGTATTTGTGACATATTATTGCCAATATTTCAATGCACATGTCTTTGTAAATTTGTAAATGTCCACGGAATGCGAATAAAGTTGTTAAACAATTTTGTTTTTAAATGAGATGATGGAGAAAAAAAATATATAAAAAATGTGCTACCAGGTTCCATTGCACTCCAGTTGGGTTGACGCATGCGATCACCCCAAATGCGGGTTACTCTGTTGCGTAATTTGTTCGTAGGAGAGACTGCGTTCACGCTATCCCCTGATTAATGCAATAAACATGAGTGGTGCATATTGTACGTAATTTATTTGATTTGTTAGATGCCATGATATGACGAGAAGTAATATACTTTACATCAAACAAAACCGAATAAAGAAAGTCATTGAATTCAAAGACTTGTGATTCATATACTTGGCAAAGATATACAATAGTACAAATAAAACGAAAAATAGTTAAACCTTCCTAAAACGATTCGCACCAAACCCGACTTGCACTCATTCCGACATGGACCCGGGCTAAGCCGGGTATGACCTCTAGAACTACATTGCAGAGGCCACCATCCTGACAGGTTTTGGTAGCGGAGAGAAAGTCTGCATACAAAGAATCCCGATGATTCCCTCCGATCTGCCTTTCAATTTTAAGAAATTCCAATTCCCTAAAATAGTCCGTTTTTCAATGACCATTAATAAAGCACAAGGTCAAACACTTCACGTGGCAGGCGTCGACTTGAGCGATGAGTGCTTCTCACATGGCCAACTGTTATGTGGCATTTTTCCGAGTTAGCACACCGGAACACTTTTGCGTGTTGTCACCAAGTGAATGTGCTTCCAATGTCGTCTACAAAGAAGCCCTTGCTTAAAATTGTTTGCGTTAGAAGCACACCTCAATGCAACAGTACAATTTAAACCAAAAAAGTTAAACCTTCCTAACACGATTTGCAGTAAATCCGACTTGCACCCATTCCTGCATGGACCCGGGCTATGCCAGGTATGACCGCTAGCCAATTATAAAAATGGTTGAAAGCCAAAAGAAGACCATACTGATGGCAATCACTGAGTCTATTAGCAGAGAGGCAAGACATAACTACAAACCGTGTTGAACTGAAGAACTACAAAAACTTGATGATGAACTAAGAAATGCCAAAAACACAACAGAGAGAGAAGAAACAACCGAAGACAATCACAAACACTGGTCACGTATGTAATCAGATGTTTTTACGTGTTGCCACAGAATTGTAAGGGGAAGTAACATTTTCTTTTCAATTGCAAGGGAAACAATAAAGAAAAATAAATTATACAATTTAAATAAAAAATTTACTTTTACACTTTAAGTATTTCCAGTTACCTTATTAAAAAAAATATAAGACAAATACTGCTCAATACGAAATTACATTGTTGTTGAATTTTTTTTATTTATGTGTTTTCACCTTATTTTATTTTCTCACTTTTAAAAACATTTTGGACCAATACATTGTATAAAGTAATGAATACTTATACAGTCTAAAACTGTCAACGTTACTTAATTATACAATTAGTGACATAAATCTCTTGTCTCCATTTCTTTTCTTGCTGGCAATGGATTGGGTTGTGGGATCATCGACGGCGCACAACGGAGGTGGAGTCCAGTGGACTCTGACTGAGCAGTTGGATGATCTGGATTTTGCTGATGGCTTGGCTCTTCTGTCCCATAGCCGTAATCAGATGCAGGACAAATTGAAAACACTCGAGGAGAGGTCACGGCAGTTGGGTCTGAGAATACACAGGGAAGGGACAAGAATAATGAGAATAGGTGCAGGTAATGATGGCGGGGTTGAACTTGGGGAGACACCAGTTCAGGATGTAGAGTCATACACATGTCTTGGCAGCGGTATAGACAAAGTTGGAGGGACGGACAGCGATATCAAAATAAGAGTGCAAAGGGCGAGGGGAGCTTTCATTGCATTGGGAGGTATATGGAGATCGGGAGAAATCGGATCCAACACGAAAATAGGGGTCTTCAACTCAGGTGTGAAGTCAGTCCTATTGTGTGGCTCGGAGACATGGAGAGCGGCAGGGACAACGGCCAGAGAGCTACAGGCTTTCATGGATGGGTGCTTGCGTGGAGTGGGGGGATTGGAATGGTGTGACAGGGTTGCCAGCGTGGAACTGATGACAAGAACTAGACAGGTGCCGGTGGAGCGGGAGATGAGAGGGGGACGATGGCGATGGATGGGACACGCACTGAGGGGGCCTGTTGGTGGCATTGCAGGGCAGTCCTTGTTCTGGAGCCCCCAGGGCAAGAGAGGCGGAGGAAGACCAGGAAGTACATGGAGAGGAGAGTTGGAAACAGAGGTGAGGATGATGAGGAGAACATGGAAAGAACTTGAGATGATGGCACGGGACAGGAGGACTTGGCATGTGTTTGTTGAAGGCCTGTGCTCCTTTGGGAGTGGAGGGTTATGAATGAATGAGTGACATAAATGTGCAGCAAAATGTGTCGTCAGAGCGGAAAATGCTCTTCATCAAATCATGAAAAGATTCATCCCAGAAAAATATGTTAAGGACAAGCACTATTATTATACGCACGGTGTTATGAGTAAAATTCATAACAATTGTGCCTATTATAGGTTTAGCTCAGCAGGGCTCTTTATTTGTTTGAGCTCCTGATTGTTAAAGTGTTTAAAATGGAGTTCTGTTATCACTAATACATCAAGATCTTTGGTGAGATGTATCTAGTCATCTAGTTATCGGTAGTGACCACAAGTATAATTGCTCAGTGTTGAGTGTTCATTTAAATAAATCATATTTGAGAGCAACATCACAGCGTTCCTGACATGAACTGACTGTCGACGGTATTTTGTCCACTTCATATTATCTGCCATTACATGTTGGCATGAACTATATATTTGTTGAGCTGCGTGCAGTCTTTAATAAAGTGTATATCGTCCATTTCGGCCATTGTGACTCAAATCATTCTGAGTGGTGTGGGGCTGGTTGTGGTGTCTATAAATTTATTACCCTAGACGTCATCTTGGCCACAGGAACCATCCTGTTACATAACATTAACATTGAACATCAAAACGACACGTAACTGCCTTAATTTTAGAGGCCTTAAGCCGGGATCTGAACATATGGTGTTTCAGTAATTTTTCTAGTCTTTGGGCTACATTGTCTGCATGGGCAGAATATTTTACAAGATGGCGGTGTTGATTGGTGACAAACTGGATTTCTAAGTCTAACCCTGATTGCTGTTCTGTATGTGAATCGTCATTCCCTGAGCCCAGAGGTGGAAGCCAGGAGGAATTTGTTCGTAATACAGATAAGTATATTTATTGTTACATATAGTGTGTGGCTCGAAGAATCTCATTTGACAGGGTTCTTTTTTTTATATGTTATTTGCATATTTGTATTTACATGGTTGTGATATTGGCGGGTTGGTTGGAGAGGGAGCCATTAATTCACAATACCAATCTCACGGTCGTGAATTATTGGCTGGTCTTTAGGTTTGGTTTATGATTTTCTCAAATAGTGGGGCCGGCATTACAAAGCTGTGAGTTTAACTGCTACTATTGAGATTATCATCACCATTTCTGTTAGCTGTTTTGCCCTGTCTATTTGTAAATTTGTAGTTGTTGTCAAGTTAATTGTATTTTATTTTGTTCATTCTCCATTATTGTTTTAAAATTTGTTTATCTAATCTTACTATCAATCATTTATTAGATGTATTATATGTTGTGAAATCGTGCTTGTATTGTCATAAATGTGGTAGAGCCAAATTTGTTTTTCATTTTCTTGCAACACTGTTCAAATTTAATTCGTGAACTGAAAATCACCGGTTGCAAAAAATACAACGCTTCACTGCGTATCGCTAATCCGCGACCGTGACTCATTATTCAAAATACCTGACAACTGCGTGAATGAAAACCAGGCCTACAGAATACGTGACCCAAAATAGATTTCTGACCTGGCGATTCCTTGAAACTATTACCAAGAGAAGGGAACACAGTGGCAAATTTACACTTTCTATTTTCAAGCAGAACATGAAAAGATAACCAAACTTGAGGACCCAAATACGAGTTCCCCTCCTGACACAGAGTGTTTTATATTAAACACACATATGTCTTAGTCCTCGAAATACTAAACAAGAGAGCGAGAGATGGAGTTGAACACATTCAAGTAATAACTAACACAAGACATATTCCCAACTCTGTCCAATGTATTCAAATAACTGTGACCACAAAATTACAACAATATGTATAGTCAGCGAAGTGTATCACATTGATAAAAATCCCAGATCAAAAAATGCATTATATTATCACAAATAAATATCTTCTCGCACTCGACAATTCAAGTCCACCATCACCACCAGAAACATCATCGCTCTCCTGACCCCCGTTTCTTCACTGCCTCAATCAGAACTCTCCTTGCATTCACCCCTGACCTGCTGACCTCGTAGTTTCCTGTTGTTAAAGGGAGGTTTCACCCATATTTTGGCATTTTGTTTAAAAACTATCATTTTAACAATATTGATGCTTCAGTTTAGTTGCACCATTTTTCTACCTAATGCTATGTTTTTTATTGTAGTTTTCAGCTTAAAAGCATTTTAAATTAAAATTTTCAATTACGTTTTTTCAGCCACAAATCAGCTAATTATATATGCAAAACATTTATTTTGTTATAAGGTTTTTATTTATTAACATATTTTAATAATTTGTTCGGTATTTAGTCCAGCCAGGGCATTAGATTGAAATGTATGAACCTTAACCTAAAATAACCTTTCATTGGCTGAAACTTCTCATGACGGTCATAAATCGCCAGCTTCAACCAATCAGAATCAAGCTTACATTGGGCTTGACTGGCTGCAATGTTTACTTTGTACACGCTTCCTGTAGCATTGCGAAGTCAAATTTGCGAGATTACTGGCAGATTTATAGTGATTTCTTATTTAATAAAATGGATTGTGTTAATAATTCAACAGCATCAGGTAAAAGAAGGAAGGATATGCCCATTAAGAGGACATGTAGAGGTAAAAGATATTCTGGTTCTCTTAAAGAACCGAAAGTTAAAGCCACATGTCAAACAAATGAACTATCGTCAAACTGTCATTCTCAGCCTGCTGAAAGTAAAATTCTAAACAAATCTGCATCATAGTGTTACTTCTACAGCTGTGAAACACACTGATCCTGAAACTATTTAAGGATATCGAATTATTAGCATTGAAAGCGTCTTGGAGTTTGTTAAACAGTTCCCATGTGCAAAGTGTTTGACATCACCTGTCTCTGTGAGCAGTGAGGAGAACCAGTTTACAGAGTCTTTATACACAGTGAATGAGACTCACTATGGCCTGTCAAATCATTTACTTTCACTTGTATATTTTGTTATGAGTTTTCAACTATCTTCATCTGCAGAAAATATAAATTTAAGGTTCCAGATGTCAATGTTTAGCATAGGAATAAACAGAGAAAAAGGTAAACGTTTTCTGACAAATATGAATATGCCTCCACAAGTAGCATCAGCAACACACAGTGATTTGAAAAGGAAAATTGTGCATGCTACAAAAAATGTGCAGAAGAAAGTATAGAGTCTGCTGTCAGAGGATTAAAATCAGATGTTTAGACAAATGAAGTTACTGTGTCGTGTGATGGCACCTGGCAACGGAGAGGCTTCTCAAGTAAAAATGGCATAGCAACAGTTCTGTCTGTGAACTCAGTGAGAGCAGCAAAAGTTGTTGATGTAGAAATTGTGTCCAATTACTGCGATGCTTGCAGTAAGGCGAGAAAGAAATACAAAACAGATGAAGAATTTGCAGTGTGGATGACAGGTCACAAATCATGCCAAAAAAATCATGAGGGTGTCTCTGGTCTGATGGAACCAAATGGAATGATTAATATTTTTAGAAGATCTGAGGAAAAACATGGTTTGAAATCGTTAAAATATCTTGGAGATGGGGATTCAAAAAGTTTTAAATCTGTTGCCGAGGCAAAGCCACAAATGTATCCTGGACTTCAAATCGAAAAATTAGAATGCTGCGGCATGTTCAGAAACAAATGGGACGACGTCTCCTTGATAAAGTTGCAAAATGTAAAGACAAGCAGTACGAAGAAGATGGGAAAAGGTATAAGGGTATTGGAAATTTTGGAAGATTAACAAAGAGTGCTATTATGAGAATACAAGGTCATTACGGTGCCGCAATAAGAGGAGATATTGGTTCAATTTCCAATATGAAGAACAGCATGATGGCCATTCTCAAGCATCGTGCTGGAGATCATGAAGATTGTGGAGATTGTGGAGATTGGTGCCCAAAGGATATAAAAAGGCTGCCTAACTTTGTCATTAAAGAACTTCAGCCTGTCTTTGATGAATTGTCTTCAGACTTCTTGTTGTCAAAATGTCTTCATGGAGGAACACAGAACTCTAATGAGTCTTTCCACAATCTGATCTGGAACAGATGTCCCAAAGCAGCATTTGTAGGAAGAGACAGATTAGAACTTTCAGTTTATGATGCTTTGATAGTTTTCAATGATGGAGAACTTGGGAGAAGAGGAATTTTTGAAAACCTTGGTCTATCTTTACGGAAATACTGCTTCAAAGGATTTTCTCGTTTTGACACGGCACGAGTCTCTGCTTCCCTAAAATCATATGATATGAAAAAAGCAAAATACAGGCACAGAAAATCTTTCCTGGATCATAAGAATACAAACAAAGAGAATCGATATGCAGGTTGCGGTTTCTAATGTGAGTATGACAATTTTAAGGCATGATTTCCCTGTATTTTGCAATTTTCAACGATATTGTTTTTCAGCAATTTTGATGACCATATGTCAGGATTACTCAAAATTTTTTTAAAGCTAAAGGTTTTAAACTTTGCATACTGTGATCTCATGCGGTAGTGCTTTTTCTCCTCTAATTTTAAAAGAATAAACTTGTAACATTTTGATTAGTGAATTTTTAAAGTATCTCTACCCTGTATTTGTATCAAGAAAAATGGGACTAACATCTGAAAATTCATAAAAAATCACTCAAACAGTGTATAAACATAAAACTTAGAAGGAAACCTTGAAAATGCTGTGATCTATGTTGTTTAGACTAAAAAAGGTTGTTCTGGCTTTGTTCATTCTGTTGTTGACGTCTTTGCTTGCTCCCGCTGTTTGGTGATACTGTACTATGCATCCTAGGTATGTGAAGGCATCTGCTTGTTCCAGTAGCTGATTCCTTACTGATATGGGCTCAGGGTTGCTCACATTGAGCGTCATGACCTCTGTCTTCTTTAGGTTGATGTTCAAGCGCACCTGCTGGCTATACTTATTAAGTCTATCCATTTTTTCCTGGATGTGTTGATGTGAATGTGCTAGCAGTGCAATGTCATCTGCATATTCCAGATCTTCCAATGTAGAAAATGTAGTCCATCTTATTCCTCTTGGATTGCCCTCTGTTATCTGGCGCATCACCCAGTCTATGACTGTTAAAAATAGAGTGGTTGATAAGGGGCATCCCTGTCGTACTCCTGTCTTCACTTCAACGTAAATTTGGCATAAAGGCTTTTTATGATTGGCACTATGCAGCTTGGAATTCCATAAGCCCTCAATATTTTCCATAAACTGTCCCTATGTATCCTGTCAAAAGTCTTTTCAAAATCAATGAAATTAATGTACAGCTGTCTTTGCCAATCTGAGCACTGCTCTATAATGTTGCTGAGGGTAAATATATGATCTACACATCTTCTGTTCTTTCTAAATCCTGCTTGTTCTTTCCTCAGTTTGTGGTCTACTGCTTTTGAGATTCTCTGTATAATTATCCTGCCTAGTATTTTGCTGGGAACTGAGAAAAGAGTTATTCCTCTCCAATTATTGCAGTCTTTTTGGGCAATTTGACAATTATTCCTTTTCTCCACTCTGTTGGTGTTGTCCTTGTTTTCCAGACTTGTGCAAATAGTGGTTCTAATAGTTCTGCTGCTAGCTCTGGGTCTGTCTTAAATAGCTCTGCATTTAAGTTATCATGACCAGGAACTTTTCCATTCTTTAACTCTTTGATTGCTGTGATGATTTCTTCTTTTCGTGGGATGTCTGTATTAACATCTAGATCATTTTCAGCCTCAGGAACATTCAATTGTGTCTCTGGTGGTTCCTTATTCAGAGTTTCTCTGAAACGCTCTGCCTATCTTGTTTCCTGTCCCTCTACTGTCGTGATGAGATTTCCGTGCTTACCTCTTACTAATGTAATATTGTTTGCCCCTCGTTTTCCACTGATGGTTTTAGTTATTTTGTACACTGTGTCTTGTTCATTTCTCAGTGCTGCCTCTTCTGTCTGTATTGCAAGGTCATCCAGAAATGTCCTTTTGTTAGCACGGGTTTGACGTTTAACTTCCTTGTCCAGCTGACTGTACTGCTCACTATATATTGCCTTTAACCTGGGAGACTTAGCTTCTGTTTCTTTCTTTTCATTTCCTTTCTCTTTGCTATGGTGTTTAGCGTATCTGGTCTTATCCAGTCTTGGCTCTTTCTTTCCTGGAATCCCAAGCATGACTTGCGGCTTTCCTTGTATATTGTTGAGATGGTGTTGAATCTCTGGTGAACATCATCAGTCTCTGTTCTTTCCTAGCGTTTGATAATCTTATATCTTCTCTTTACGTCGACCACGAAAGCTTTTCTGGTGAGGGGATCCTTCAGTTTCGTGATGTTGTATATTTTCTGTTTGACTGCAACTGGTCCAGCAGCTCTGAGTTTCACTTTCAGTCTTGCTACTATTAGGTGATGATCACTTCCCACATCTGCGCTTCTTCTTACTTTCACGTCTTGTAGTGCATGTCTCCATCTGCCATTGATCATTATGTGATCTATCTGGTTTCTGTCTCGTCCGTTTGGTGATTCCCATGTTAACTTGTGCACTTCCTTGTGTGGAAAAAGTGGTCCTCCAATGACCAGGTTGTTAATACTGCAGAAGCTTATTAATGTGTCCCCATTCTCATTTGCTCTTCCACTGCCGCATTTCCCCATTACTCTTTCGTTAAAATTATTGTGTGCTCCCACTTTCTCAGTTAGATCTCCCATTACTATAATGAGATCGTACCTGGGTGTAGTTTCCATTTCTTGTTGTACCTGTTGATAGAACTCGTCCTTGATCTCTTCATCACTGTCGTTTGTTGGTGCATAGCATTGTATAATTGGGGTGTTGGTGAACCTCCCTCTCAGTCTTGCTCTTATCAGTCTGTTTTTGATGGGTTTCCATTCCAGTAAAGACCTTTCCATTCCTTTCTTCAGGATAATGGCTAAACCTTCGTTGTGCTGACCATCCTCTCTGCCAGAATAAAGTACTGTTTCCCCTGTAGCTGTTTTTATTCTCCGCTTACCTGTCCATCTGTTCTCGCTTATTCCCATGATATGTATCTTGTAGTTCCTAATCTCTGCTGTGATTTCTCTAAGCTTTCCTGGTTCATTCATAGTTCTGACGTTCCAAAAACCAATTCTGGTTTCATGTTTTGCGGTCGGGGCATCCGTTTTCATGCCAGTGGCTTCCTTTAGGCTTTCACCACTGCCAGTCATACGAGCCTGAGACTCCGGATGTCCGTCCCGCAGCAAAGTTTTTCCATTTATTGTTGTTTCCTTAACATGTGCGATTTATATATATATATATATATATATATATATATATATATATATATATATATATATATATATATATATATATATATATATATATATATATATATATATATAATTTATTTATTTATTTTTTTATATATTTATTAGTCTTGCTGATACGTTTTCTTTAATACTTCTAATAACTGAATAAACTATTATTTGTTTAGTTTAAAATATTATACAACAAATTTAATAGTCAATTAGCTAAACAAGTTAAAATATGAATTAAATGGGGGTGAAAGACAAATCATTTTTTTTCCTACTGTGGCAGAAAAAGAAAACTTAACTTCAGATTAGTCCTGCATCTGTGGTTCATCAATTATGTGATGACGGAAGCCTTCTCCACACTCTCTTCCACTGTATGCGGTTAAGGTGGATGCTTTTCCCTCACAATAGCGGCGTGAATACCACAAATCGTCTGATGGCTTGTAACCACGAACATTTGACAAATAGAAAGAAACAAATGCCTTCTACGTGCATTTGTTCGCCGCAAAATTACAGGCCCATTGTCATGCGCTCTACCTACTAATGTTAACTTCTTAGAAGAATAAAATTCCCAAGCACACAGTGTATATCAGGGAATATGGTGAAAATTCACCAATATCCTTCTGAGTGTTAACTAGGAAATTGCGTCTGGACTGCGTGAATAATGATTTGCCTGAATTACAATTAAAAACGGTTCATAAATCTCACAAGATAATATGTTACATCTTAGGCACATGTGATGTAATCATCACTCATTACTCATCACTACTCCCGTCTGAGTATTGGGTCGCTCTGCTGTCGAAACAATCACTAGCTCTTGCAGTAGGGGTTCATGCATATACTATTTTTATATGTTGCGGTTGCCAGCCTTGTATATAACCACTTAGCAAGAAACCTGTAGAATTTACATTAGTAAATAAAGGGTTTACACTTACCCCAACATTTTGGGAATACACAATTTCCTTTTTCAGATTTTACGATGGACACAGCATCTGTATTAGAAGCTTCGAAATCACTTTGGTCTGGCAATTAGAGTTAGTTCCACTGACGGCGGATATTCTGTGAAATCACCTGGGCCTGGGAAATCTTTTGTTAAATTCCTCTATGACTTGTGATCAAATTCCTAGGTTTCCAGTCTTGTTAATTAAAGTCCTTGCTCCTTTCAGTTTCCAGTCTTGTATTAAAAATGCGGTTTTACTTGTGAATTCCAAGGTTGCACAATATTCGATCTGTTACTAATAGTTGCGGAATTTCTGAGTCCAATGTCTCCTTTTTCTATCTGGCTTGTAGGAGTTGCTGATATGACGTGTGCTCTGCAGTCTCTCTGTATGATCTGTATATGTGTTTTCATCACACTAAATTCTCAGTTCTTAGTGCAAATCACAGATTGCACTTCCGACTAGTGTGCCAATAAAATACATTGTACTTTTCAACTCCTCAAAATGACCCAATCCAATCGAATCTCATTCAGCACTACGTGGGTAGGGGCATTTTTTCAAATTCGAAAAAATACCCTCACGTGTTTCACAATATTAAATTTAATATCTACGCGTGACCTCTTGCAGTGATTTCATATCGTTGCGTAAGACTTCCGGTTGCATCTATCTGCCTCTCACCATATATTTACCACGTGTTCCTGACGTAACGTCTTGAGTTTTCAGACAGATTATCTGAGATAATTACACACAGGGATGATCTGAGAGGAAACATATTACGCATTACCACCTGTGTTTCGCTAGACGGATCCCAGCAAGATTAGCCACACAATATGGTTTTTTTTCATAGACCGTGCACAATGCAAACTTGAATAAAAAGGCACAGTCACTTTCAAAAGATGGTCAGCCTGATAATACGTAATACAATGATATTCCTGCTCGTGTCAATAAACCTGGCGTAATACAAACAGTCGAGGAGTGAAGTGTTCGAGACTTAACTGTACTAGATCCAGCATAGAGAGTAAATAATGGTGCATAAAATATGGCACATAATAATGACAGGGGAGAGAAAAAAAAAGAAAATATCCCTCGCACGGGAATGTATAGCAATCCTGACGGAGTGGACTTGAGATCGCAGAACCGAATCGTCACATGTGTGTTGAACACTATAGCCAATGCGCGGACGGCAGCCTTAATAGGGTCTCTTGTAGCTAGGTGAGCGGCGCAGAGTCAACGCTTTGAATGCTGGGTAACGTTTGGAATTACAGAGAATATTGGTGTCTCTGATGTAGATTGTAGACTAATGTTTATGTTAATCAGGGTTACACTAGAAAGCGGAGCAACCCGAACACCTGCGTAAAGCACGCAAACGCAAATGGCAAATTCAGCGTCAATTTCTGGACTATATAGCTTGATATAATCTACATTCTTTACGCTCGTTAATAAACTGGGCCCGAGGCAGTTGTGAGCATAAGATTCGATTCGTAGGTTCAACTCTTACTATTTCGGGGTGAGTTGACATTTGTCTTATGAATTCATTTATCATCATTAGTTATTAGTGTACATATAACTGATAGCAGTGACTTGTGGGTTTTGTTTTCTGTGACAACCCCTCATAAATGTATTCAGTGCCAATGTAGCGCAGTCAAAAACCTAAGCTAACAGACACTTAATCTGTTTAGATGCTCATAGTTTTGTTAGTGTTTACAATGTGTTAAATGGTAAGCTTATGCTGGCATTACTTTTGAAGAACTACAGTTATATAAATTATTCATATAAATCTGACTAGTGACGTGTGTTCGCTATAACGACTGCATTGTGAGAGGTAGTCATTTATTTTTTTGGGAGCAACTTCGCATGGCAAGGTGTGGAACCATGGAATGGCTATTGTGTAGTTTAGATCTAACTTACAAGGCTGTCTAGAAAGTTAACCACTGTCCAGCGAAAGAATCCTATATCATGTAAAGTCGCAATGTATCATTATAGGATAAGCATTTTGAGAGGTTATTACTTTTCCCTTTTGTGTATCGACCCCACGGGACGCATACCGCGTAATGTATCTAGTGCTTATATTTTCTGTAAATTCTCTTATTGTTGTAAACTAAATAGTGCATCCATTCAACGGGGACTACATGGTTGGATAACATTTATGTTGAGTTGAAAGATGACATTGAGTCGTATTTTTTTTTTCTGTCAGAGCAACTGATTGGATGTACATGTATTTTCAAAATATATTAGCAGGATGTATGTTGTGAATAGACATTGTGGAATTAACACGAGGTCAACTCACGTGGAAAGAGACAGCACAGAGACTTGCTTAGCAATAAGAAAACAAATACTATAGTATAACATTAAAGTTGTGATTTTAGTTTGCTTGAGACAATGGGTATTTATTGTGTCTTAGTTCCAGGTACCCCTACTGCTAAAAGCAGCTGACTACAAACACATGCTGAGTGAACTCACAAATTCTCCCTCCTGCCTAACATTTTTTCAGCAATACGAGTGTCAAATTGCCTGGCAACTATACTCACTTCGCATAACCACGTTAAACGGGTGGAAAACTACTCGAATATTGATTCCATTGCAGTGTAGAACCAACGACCGCAACCTGACGTCACGTATTGAGTAGTAGTGGTTTCCTACTTGCGTATTTAGTACAAGTCAGAGCTTGGTGGCATCCATCATATCCATCAACACATCCTCGCCAGCTTAATTGAAATTATCTTACTGGGTTCTTTAACGGAGTACGCATTTCTAACAAAAGGTCTCAAATCAGACCCAACCAGATTACACATCTAGTACCATATACGAGGCACGCCTGTTATAATTCGACGCGCCGGATAAGAGCGTCAATACAGAAAGTTGACCTGAGTTGACCTCCATTTGTTTTGTCTACTGGTCGGTACGGACATGGTGTGTATTAGTGGTCAGAATATAGACAAGAGTTAATCTACAGCCTATCTTGTTTTGTCTACTGGTCGGTACGGACATGGTGTGTATTAGTGGTCAGAATATAGACAAGAGTTAATCTACAGCCTATCTTGTTTTGTCTACTGGTCGGGACGGACACGGTGTGTATTAGTGGTCAGAATATAGACAAGAGTTAATCTACAGCCTATCTTGTTTTGTCTACTGGTCGGTACGGACAATGTGTGTATTAGTGGTCAGAATATAGACAAGAGTTAATCTACAGCCTATCTTGTTTTTTGTGTGAACACGGCGTATGGAAAACGTCTTCAGTAGATTTATAAAGTATCCCTCGTTTTATGAGCAGAGACATAAAGACAGTGACTTAAGTTATTTTGTATTTTTTCACAGAAACCAAAGGATTGTTAACTCTGTGCTTTTTTCCCTGTCAGGGCCTAATAGTTGGTTTCGTTCATTGATGAATGAATTGATGTAATTGTTAACTTCATTATTTGATCAGTTATTGTTGTGCTGACATCGTTTATTTTTATTTTCTTCTACATAAGCTAAAGAGAACTTGTATACATGTTAACCTTATCTCAATGCGCTGTTTTTGTCTTCAACGAAAGTCTTCAAAGTTATCTACCTTTAGCTCAAAGTGCATGTGAGAATAAATGAATTCAGTATTAAAGGTCAGAGATAGGAAAGACAGAATGTCAGACGGGCCTGTGTGTCCAATTCTCATTCCTGTGAAAATAATGTTCGTTCGTTGGTTCAAGATTACCCTCGCCTATGATGTAAATTGAAGAATGGTGCTTCAATTCGAGGTAGCATGACGGGAATTTAAGAAATCAAGTACTCCGGCTGATAAGATCCAGGCCGTGTAAACTTTCTATCTTCCCTGACTTTCTATGAGGAGTAAGAATTTTGCTCGTTTTGATAAGCTCCCAACTGATTTAAATCAGTGAAATATTACTTCAATAGCTCTGTTATATGTATATATAGTGCTACTATATGACAAGGCTCCAAACAGAAATGTTGTATTTTTACATCTCAAATGCCAAACCAATAGCATTCAATTTGCATATATTAGTAGCGGTATATCCCCACTGCCGTCTCATGGAAAAAATCCTGCGTGACACAGAAAATGTGTTGTTTACAAGTCACTTCCAATATAAGGTATTTCGTCTTCCGTTGGTTTCCATCTTGTTTACCATTACAACTTCGTAGATCTATCACATATACTCTCTGTTAAGATGGATAACTTATCGTAACCATTGCCTACAACAAGTCTGCCCGGAAATGATTACATCATTTACCTGTTACAAATCCCATGAGTTATCGTAAGTGTGAGAATATAATCTATCACCATATTGGTATTTACTGTGCATACAAACAACCTGGCCAGACAGAAACCATTATCAGGGATAAGACAACGGACGGTGGCCATCTCAATGTTTGTTTACGCACTAATCCTGGCGCTCCCACTCACTGTCACTATCTTCCTTTAAACACCTGTGTTTAATCTCACAAAGGATGGCCAATTAAACCCTGACATGGCATGATATACAGAGAGAAAATATAAACAACGAGTGGCACCAAGAACTCAGTACACAAAATGTGAGCATCAATAATGTTGGAGAGAAACATGAGCGAGAGGACAAGAGAACGGACAATTCTGTCACGGTGGGGTAGAAGAACTAGGATTGTATGACTGTCACGGTGGGGTAGAAGAACTAAGATTGTATGACTGTCACGGTGGGGTAGAAGAACTAAGATTGTATGACTGTCACGGTGGGGGTAGAAGAACTAAGATTGTATGACTGTCACGGTGTGGTAGAAGAACTAAGATTGTATGACTGTCACGGTGGGGTAGAAGAACTAAGATTGTATGACTGTCACGGTGGGGTAGAAGAACTAAGATTGTATGACTGTCACGGTGGGGTAGAAGAACTAAGATTGTATGACTGTCACGGTGGGGTAGAAGAACTAAGATTGTATGACTGTCACGGTGGGGTAGAAGAACTACGATTGTATGACTGTCATGGTGGGGTAGAAGAACTAAGATTGTATGACTGTCACGGTGGGGTAGAAGAACTAAGAATGTATGACTGTCACGGTGGGGTAGAAGAAATAAGACTGTATGACTGTCACGGTGGGGTAGAAGAACTAAGATTGTATGACTGTCACGGTGGGGTAGAAGAACTAAGATTGTATGACTGTCACGGTGGGGTAGAAGAACTAAGATTGTATGACTGTCATGGTGGGGTAGAAGAACTAAGATTGTATGACTGTCACGGTGTGGTAGAAGAACTAAGATTGTATGACTGTCACGGTGGGGTAGAAGAACTAAGATTGTATGACTGTCACGGTGGGGTAGAAGAACTAAGATTGTATGACTGTCACGGTGGGGTAGAAGAACTAAGATTGTATGACTGTCACGGTGGGGTAGAAGAACTAAGATTGTATGACTGTCACGGTGGGGTAGAAGAACTACGATTGTATGACTGTCATGGTGGGGTAGAAGAACTAAGATTGTATGACTGTCACGGTGGGGTAGAAGAACTAAGAATGTATGACTGTCACGGTGGGGTAGAAGAAATAAGACTGTATGACTGTCACGGTGGGGTAGAGGAACTAAGATTGTATGACTGTCACGGTGGGGTAGAAGAACTAAGAATGTATGACTGTCACGGTGGGGTAGAAGATCTAAGATTGTATGACTGTCACGGTGGGGTAGAAGAACTAAGATTGTATGACTGTCACGGTGGGGTAGAAGAACTAAGATTGTATGACTGTCACGGTGGGGTACACGATCTAAGATTGTATGACTGTCACGGTGGGGTAGAAGAACTAAGAATGTATGACTGTCACGGTGGGGTAGAAGATCTAAGATTGTATGACTGTCACGGTGGGGTAGAAGAACTAAGATTGTATGACTGTCACGGAGGGGTAGAAGAACTAAGATTGTGTGACTGTCACGGTGGGGTAGAAGAACTAAGATTGTATGACTGTCACAGTGTGGTAGAAGAACTAAGAATGTATGACTAAGACCAACAATATGGAACTAATAGAAAGGATCAGACAAAAACTACAGAGCAAGAGGTGAGAATAAGATATTAGCGTAGGATAGGACACACACCGAGAAAAGCAGCTGATAACATTACAAGGCAATCATAGCTCGGGAATTGTAAAGCTAAAGAAACAGAGGCAGACTTTAAAACATTCGGATAATACATTTTGAGACAGATATGACAGGGATAATGAAAACATAGAAACGATGGTACAATTCATGTAGCCTTGGCTTGAGGTTATTGATGGCCTTGACGGGAGGTTATTGATGACCTTGGCGTGAGGTTATTGATGGCCTTGGCGTGAGGTTATTGATGGCCTTGGTGTGAGGTTATTGATGGCCTTGGTGTGAGGTTATTGATGGCCTTGGCGTGAGGTTATTGATGGCCTTGGTGTGAGGTTATTGATGGCCTTGACGTGAGGTTATTGATGGCCTTGGTGTGAGGTTATTGATGGCCTTGGTGTGAGGTTATTGATGGCCTTGGTGTGAGGTTATTGATGGCCTTGATGTGAGGTTATTGATGGCCTTGGTTTGAGGTTATTGATGGCCTTGACGTGAGGTTATTGATGGCCATGGTGTGAGGTTATTGATGGCCTTGGTGTGAGGTTATTGATGGCCTTGACGTGAGGTTATTGATGGCCTTGGTGTGAGGTTATTGATGGCCTTGTCGTGAGGTTATTGATGGCCTTGGTGTGAGGTTATTGATGGCCTTGGTGTGAGGTTATTGTCTATGTCTATGTGAAAATATTCTTTTTTCAAGTAATGGAAGTTTCAAACTTTTCAATCAGTGTAAACATAAATGAAAACATATTCAATTTATATTGTGAACACTTTTCAATCAGTGGAGATGTATATGTAAACAGACTCTATCTGTATTATTTACCTTTTCATTTAAATATAAAGTAACTATGACAGCTACCGCTAAGATGAAATTATCACCCCTGGTAGTTAGGCTAGTCTTTACCAAGACACGCTAAGCAGAGCACAGAAGAAAAAAAAATAAGAGACAGAGAGAGAAGAATTAGAATCAAAATTTTTGAGTGACAGTTGAATTTCACATACATGAAGAATTTAGAAGGGAGATAAATCTCGACAGCAGTAGTCGTTTTCCAGTCGTGAACGCCCTAACATCTAGAGACAGCTAGTAAACACTGAGGCAGTAAGGAAGAATGAACGCCCTAACATCTAGGGACAGCTAGTTAACACTGAGGCAGTAAGGAAGAATGAACGCCCTAACATCTAGAGACAGCTAGTAAACACTGAGACAGTAAGGAAGAATGAACGCCCTAACATCTAGAGACAGCTAGTAAACACTGAGGCAGTAAGGAAGAATGAACGCCCTAACATCTAGAGACAGCTAGTTAACACTGAGACAGTAAGGAAGAATGAACGCCCTAACATCTAGAGACAGCTAGTAAACACTGAGGCAGTAAGGAAGAATGAACGCCCTAACATCTAGAGACAGCTAGTTAACACTGAGGCAGTAAGGAAGAATGACCGCCCTAACATCTAGAGACAGCTAGTTAACACTGAGGCAGTAAGGAAGAATGAGAGAGCAAGACATTGAGAAAATAATTGAGTCTAAATTTATGCTGTACAAGGTTGACCAACCTATAGGGAAGTTTGGACTCATTATTTCACACCAGCCACGTTACATGTAAATAAACGTCATCGTATTTTGCACTGTTGTCGAAGTCAAGTTACTCATCTAGTGTTGATATCAATCGTCAGCTGTCTGCTTGAACTGTTGTTGTTTTGCATCAAGTAAGAAATGACTTTTATACCATCAACCAAGGCCTGCCTACTGTTGGGGAAGTGATACGAACCACTATACAACATCATCAGCAATGCACGGCCACACATACATGTGGCTGGCAACCACATCATGTTTATTTAATTGGTACAGAAACCACCACCGGAAGATCACATGCATGTTTTAATGTAGGCTGTCTGCAAGGTTACCAGCTGTAGTTGTGGATCTATGCTCCATTGGGCGCTTTAGGAACATGAATACATAACTCTTACATAATCAGGAAATACATCACACATTACTTAACTCTTTCATAATCAGGAAATATATCTCACATTACTTAACTCTTACATAATCAGGACATATATCACACATTACTTAACTCTTACATAATCAGGAAATATATCACACATTACTTAACTCTTACATAATCAGGAAAATATCACATTACATAACCCTTACACATCTTACATAATCAGGAAATATATCTACATTACTAACTTACATAATCAGGAAATATATCACACATTACTTAACTCTTACATAATCAGGAAATATATCTCACATTACTTAACTCCTACATAATAAGGAAATATATCACACATTACTTAACTCTTACATAATCAGGAAATATATCTCACATTACTTAACTCTTACATAATCAGGAAATATATCTCACATTACATAACCCTTACATATTCAGGAAATATATCACACATTACTTAACTCTTACATAATCAGGAAATATATCTCACATTACATAACTTTTACATAATCATAAAATATATCACACATTACTTAACTCTTACATAATCAGGAAATATATCACACATTACTTAACTCTTACATAATCAGGAAATATATCACACATTACTTAACTCTTATATAATCAGGAAATATATCGCACATTACTTAACTCTTACATAATCAGAAAATATATCACCCATTACATAACTGTTACATAAACAATAAATATATCACACATTACAAAACTCTTACATAATCAGGAAATATATCACACATTACAAAATAGCCTACTGATATAACCGACTGATCCAGGCACATGGTTAATATTTGAAAGTGATGCCCTGCTTTGAAACGTTGCAAATACCGAACCAAATAATGTGACGTAAAAGTAATGACGTATTTTTGTGTTTAAGATGTTGATACCAATCACCTTGCCACGGGTAGCAAGAATTCTAGCCATTGGACACTTTCACATTCCAGTATTCAGTTTTTCTTCATTTATTTACTTATTTATTTATTTGGTTTAAGCAAATCCAAACTCCTCGTTAAGAGATAACCCTTGACCATAAATACAAATCAATATAAAAAATTTTTTTTTCTTTTATAATAACACGGAAGCAGAAAACTATTGATAGAAATACAAAAGGCAATTTTCTGATTAATGAACAGCACTAGTTAGTGCTGATTTTTTTTTTTTTTTTTTTTTTTTTAAGTGAACTTTATTTTCATTTCTTTGCATATTTACAAATCCGTGTAGTCTACATGTTACAAAACTGGAAACATGGAAAGTACATTTTAAAATTTCATATGAACACTCGTGCGTACTCTCACTTTCATCTGCACACTTAAAAGGTATATAAAGAGATAAAACATTTCCATTTACAAAACCATATGCATTTTACAAAACAAGGAATGTGATTAAAGGTCATTTTACAAAACAAGGAATGTGATTAAAGGTCATTTTACAAAACCGTGTACATTTTACAGTAGAGAACATGGGAGGTACCTTATAAATTACATATAAAAAACCCTCGTGCGTCTTCAACTTTCATTTGCACTTGAATGGTCAATATTCAGTGTTAAAACATTTTAAATAGAATAGGGGAGTAGAAAAAGATGAAACAAGAGATTTTATATGAAAGGGTGGTTTATATTGGTTCAAGATTTTGGACTGTGTTGGATTCTGAAGTAACTTCAGTGTCCAGTTTGGTTGCTAGAACAAAGGATACACTTGAGAAGACTATCACCTGGGCTGGGTATTAAAAGCCCTGCCCTGCCCGCCCCCTCCTCCCAGGTAGAGGGAGAGTGGCCATTGTGTGCTGCGTAACCCCTATCTCTTGGCTGAGCGGGTTTCAGCCACCAAAGTGGTGGTTGATTACACTCAGCCTTGAGCAGCCTTAAGGCGGCTGACACACTGGCGACGAAAGAGCCGCAAGTTAAAGGGAGTGGTTTCTAGCTTCCATTCCAAAACTCGACACGTACATGTTATAACAAAGAATATGAACAAAAAGCCTGCCATACAAGGCTCACGTACATACACAAATTCAGTTACTTCAAACCATACATGTGTAAAAACCAAAGCGCAAGTCAAAAATTAACCAAAAACACTGGAAGTAATTTTAGCTTCCAGAGCAGAGGGGTGGGTCGGAGGTACAAAGGGCTGTCCGGGGAGAAAGGAATCCGCAAGGGCCACGGTTTAAATATAGCGGACAGTTTGCGTTGTATAACGCATCCATTTCAGGTGTGAACACGTTTCAGCAGGAGATGGTTTGCACACACAAATGAAAAGCCCCGAGAAAGCTAGCACACAGGAAGGACAGAGTAGGAGTAAAAAGGGGTAGTATAGTCAGGTTTCATAAGACATGTCCATTTTAAAATTCCAAACCATGTTCATGTTACAGCAAACAATAAATTACATTCATAAAGTGTAGGTACACTGTGAGAAAGGTAAATATCACAGTTGAACATTTATGTACATTCATGTAAGATTTGATTGTGTACATTCATAAACCACTAAGTACCAGGTAGAAAAAAAATTTTTTTCTAAAATTGAAACTTATGTATGTTTATGTAAAATTAGATTGTGTACATAGAACAGATTTTTCCCCCGCCCAATCTTTATTCAATAAGTGCATTCTCAAGGTATCAGAATCAATAGTCACATATAAGTATATTCATAAAACCAGTGTTGTACCCTTGCATTCGAGCATTTATACTGATATGAAAGCATGAATACACACACTCACGGTTATGCAGCAATACTTTTTGTGAAAGGGCATACTGTCTAGATATGATCAAAAATTTTGAAAAACAAGAGAAACAAATGTGAATGTTATAACAGATGTGGTCTATTTTACATATAGGAAAAACTCTTCCATCATTTTAAATAAGACAAACAAACATGGTCTGATACTACAAGTACTTTTTACTATTACATAGTCAAACCCATCGCACGCACACACTCACAAATAAAAATCATAGGTATGAATGATTGCGTTCTGAAGATGTAAGGCAATCGGAACATAGGTGCCCGGAGATAAGATGGGTGGAATGGAGCGAGAGACCCTACTGAAAGCCCCAGGTACGAGAGTGGTCGGTACGTGTTACGGACTGCTTTGTTCTCAGTCGTGTGCAAGCTCAAATTAAAGATGTAATAGTTGAGCACACCCCTGAGCTGCCTTTCAAGAGGCAAGCACGCCCTGTGTGACAGTATGGACTGTTACGTCGGATTAGCACTAAGGGGCTGCCACTTAATTATAGTTAGGGTAAAAATACTTAAGCAAGATTTTAACACTAAGTATTTGAGCGTGTCTAGTTAGCGTAATAACACTAGTCACAAATCCTATGAGTGATTTAATTAAAGGTTAAGAAATGACGTCATCGAACTTGGGGTAGAATTGACCAGTAGTTAGGACGGAAGTGATGGTTTGAGAGAAGGGGGTTAAGTGAGTTGGTTTTAGGCACGAGACGAACGAGGCAGTGATTTTGGGGTTTGGACCATCTTGTAAGTTCGATGGCTGTGTGTTATTTCTTGGGATGACTGGTTTGTATACCACAGAAGCACATGTATTTATGAACTATTATGAAGGTGTCAGAGGTTACAGACACTTAATAAAGGTGTTCATTCATATTTAATCCAGCTTGAACTTATTTCCTGAACGTCAGTAGGAAGTGTCGTTTGTTTACATCAGGTAATAGAGAAAAGAATATTACCATATTTTCGACGATCATGCAGCCTAAAACATAAACACAGTTACGAGTCTCCAAAAGAATCACCTGGGTTATGTTCCTATTCTGTAATCACCATCTCTGGCAGTCGCCAGTAAAACAACAGATGAACATTGATAAAAGATTCCACCCCATTCTCACCCTGTCACACTAGACTTGATTTGTCACCGTGACCAAGCCCGGTCACATCTAACTTGATATGGTGCCGTTCCCGTCCACTCCCCCGGCCACATAACTTGATTTGGTGCCCGTGACCAGCTCGTAACTGTTTTATTAGGATGGATTCACCCATTCAACAGCTAGAGCATCAAGTATTTTTGTTGCAAAAGAAAAACCATCAGCTTCAACAACAATTGTCACAGCAACAAAAAGCTGCTGGAAGGGCACACTGGAACAGTCTCAATAAAAGACACTGCCGCATTGCAGTGAGAAACGTTATCAATATAATAAAACAAGGAAAGATAATTGAAATAAATAATGTTACGAGTGACAAACAAAGATGTATGATAACGACAGAAAATGGACTAAGAGCATATATAAAGCCAATAACACAGTGGAGAAAAACTTTTAACAGACGTTATCATTCCTGTTCCACCGCTGAGGTTCATATCCCTCCACCTGAGCTGTACTCACGTATCCTCTCCTGTGATGCTCGCTTGGCTGAGTTACCCTCCGTTACTCCAGGCCCCTCTCATGCTTCCCCTCAGCATGATATTATTGTACCTCCTATTACTGCCGCAACTCCTGTCCATACCTCCCTTCCTCCCCCTGTTCACCTCTCTTCTGATTCCACTTTTCCTCCCCCTGTTTACCTCTCTTCTGACCCCGCTTTTCCCCCCTCTGTTCACCTCTCTTCAGATCCCGCTTTTCCCCCCTCTGTTCACCTCCCTTCAGACCCCGCTTTTCCTCCCTCTGTTCATCTCTCTTCTGACCCCGCTTTTCCTCCTTATGGTTATTTTCCTCTGCCTCCCTCCGACCTTGATACATAACATGAGACTGACTTTTCAGATTTTGAACCTTCTTTTCCTCCTTATGGTTATTTTCCTCCGCCTCTCTCCGACCTTGATACAGAACATGAGACTGACTCTTCAGATGTTGAATCTTCTCTTTCTCCTTATGGTTATTTTCCTCCGCCTCCCTCCGACCTTGATACAGATCATGAGTCTGACTCTTCAGATGTTGAACCTTCTCTTCCTCCTAATGGTTATTTTCCTCCACCTCCCTCCGGTTATTTTTCTCCCCTTCCTCTGATCTTGACTCTTCCTCCGATTATTCTTCTTTTGATATTGGACCTGATGTTCCTCTTCCCTCAGCTCGTTTTCTCTTTAGACGTCGTCTTCCAAAATTCATTTACGATTCTGTTCCCTTTCCTAAGCCCCTTCTCTAGCGGGCCGCCCATGTACGAACCCGTTTTCGTCGCTCCCGTGGTTCCATTCATTCTCCTTACCGTAGTCCCTATCCTCCGCCTCTCCCTCCCCCTGTCACACCTCCGTCCCGTAGATTGCGTGTTCCCCTCCGTTATCCTCATACCAGTCCGCAGCCTCCACCCCGACCCTCCCGTTGTTTCCCATCCACTCCCGTAGTTCATGCCATTGTTCCTACATCCCAACCTACACAGTACGATCCTCGCCTGTTATTGTAAGCCATTGAAAGATTGGAAGCAATGAACATTTTTGCAAAGATGTTTACAAATTGAACTGCACTTACCTCCAGATGCCGTCTCCGGTCAGGTTGACATTTCCTGCCCTGCTATTATTTTTAGCATGAAGTCGACCCTGCTTCTCGTGTCTTCCGATGCAGGTCTCCTACACAATACCCCTCCTGCTGAATTGCTTGATCCTGATGCTACCTTGAAGTCCAATCGTTACGCATCCTTAAACATCTGGGTTACACACTTTACGCACATTTCCAGTTCAGATAGGAAAGTCCAACAGCCGTTATTTATGGAGAGCTGTTACATTTTCGTCCGCAAGAAAGACATTGCCGAATCTGCCAGTACATGAACATTTCCCTCACGACATCCTTTCGACCACTGCTGATGGAGATCCACCAACTCAGAAGATCTCTGCAGTCCTGATATATTGTAGTTGATGTAGTTCCCTTTTACACGCGTTAGCGTCATTATGTCACATTATTTTGACTAATGTAATATTTGACCATCTTTTGTGCCCCTATGATTTTGTGGTTTTTTTTGTTTTTGTTTTTTATTGCCATGTTTTTTTTTATCTAAGATTTTGCCCAGATTTTTTAAGGTTTACATCGTTCTGTTGTACCAAATAAAAGTGATTAACTAATGTACATCTTCACCCGCCACTAATGTTGGCATCATTCACGATTTATTATGATGACGACACCATATTGCATTATAATTGTTTGAATTTTCGGTTATTGTTACACCGACACTCATACATGTGATTTAACTATTTGCCCATTTATATATTCTATACCATTGTCCATTGATTACCATGTTTCCATTCCATTCATTGTTTCCGGCAAAGTCATTTTTTTAATGAGACTTACCCATTTTGCCCATACTTTGCCACCAAGTTTTGTGGTTCTATTTCCATTTCCTCCATTCATATTTTTTTTTCATCACCCACTTCAGTGAAGTGTAGGGTGACAGCGATTTTATGCAACCGCCATATATATATATATATTTAATTTTTATTGGTTCTTTTTGCCAGTTTTTCCTTGCGACGTTAACTCGCTAGTCATGTTATTTTATGTTTTATGATTCGCACAAGTGTGAGAGATATTGATGACTATAAACCCATAAAGCGTTTTGTTAGTTCGTTGATGATTGTTAGTTACTGTTCTATTTTGCCCATATTTTTTTTTTTGCCACTTATTAGTACTATTTGTATCTACCATAACCTCCATAGTTTTTTTGTTTTTTGTTTTCCATGTGTCCCTCGTTTATGTTATGTCCATCAGTCCCTACCCCTTCATGATCGATTTTTGTGTGTGAAATGTTAATGGTGTTATTTCATCCATTATTCCCATCTATTGTTTATTGTAGTCCTTCTGACATGATTTATGGTGGGATACATGAATCCCAATAATTTTTTTTAGAGTTAGTAAATTTTTTTTTCTAGGGAATAAAGTGTCTCCTACGGGATACACTTTAGTGGCCCCGGGCGTATGTGACAGTACGGACTGTTACGTCGGATTAGCACTAAGGTGCTGCCACTTAATTATAGTTAGGGTAAAAATACTTAAGCAAGATTTTAACACTAAGTATTTGAGCGTGTCTAGTTAGCGTAATAACACTAGTCACAAATCCTATGAGTGATTTAATTAAAGGTTACGAAATGACGTCATCGAACATGGGGTAGAATTGCCCAGTAGTTAGGACGGAAGTGATGGTTTGAGAGAAGGGGGTTAAGTGAGTTGGTTTTAGGCACGAGACGAGCGAGGCAGTGATTTTGGGGTTTGGACCATCTTGTAAGTTCGATGGCTGTGTGTTATTTCTTGGGATGACTGGTTTGTATTCCACAGAAGCACATGTATTTATGAACTATTATGAAGTTGACAGAGGTTACAGACACTTAATAAAGGTGTTCATTCATATTTAATCCAGCTTGAACTTATTTCCTGAACGTCAGTAGGAAGTGTCGTTTGTTTACATCAGGTAATAGAGAAAAGAATATTACCATATTTTCGACGATCATGCAGCCTAAAACATAAACACAGTTACGAGTCTCCAAAAGAATCACCTGGGTTATGTTCCTATTCTGTAATCACCATCTCTGGCAGTCGCCAGTAAAACAACAGATGAACATTGATAAAAGATTCCAACCCATTCTCACCCTGTCACACTAGACTTGATTTGTCACCGTGACCAAGCCCGGTCACATCTAACTTGATATGGTGCCGTTCCCGTCCACTCCCCCGGCCACATAAATGATTTGGTGCCCGTGACCAGCTCGTAACTGTTTTATTAGGATGGATTCACCCATTCAACAGCTAGAGCATCAAGTATTTTTGTTGCAAAAGAAAAACCATCAGCTTCAACAACAATTGTCACAGCAACAAAAAACTGCTGGAAGGGCACACTGGAACAGTCTCAATAAAAGACACTGCCGCATTGCAGTGAGAAACGTTATCAATATAATAAAACAAGGAAAGATAATTGAAATAAATAATGTTACGAGTGACAAACAAAGATGTATGATAACGACAGAAAATGGACTAAGAGCATATATAAAGCCAATAACACAGTGGAGAAAAACCTTTAACAGACGTTATCATTCCTGTTCCACCGCTGAGGTTCATATCCCTCCACCTGAGCTGTACTCACGTATCCTCTCCTGTGATGCTCGCTTGGCTGAGTTACCCTCCGTTACTCCAGGCCCCTCTCATGCTTCCCCTCAGCATGATATTATTGTACCTCCTATTACTGCCGCAACTCCTGTCCATACCTCCCTTCCTCCCCCTGTTCACCTCTCTTCTGATTCCACTTTTCCTCCCCCTGTTTACCTCTCTTCTGACCCCGCTTTTTCCCCCTCTGTTCACATCTCTTCAGACCCCGCTTTTCCCCCCTCTGTTCACCTCTCTTCAGACCCCGCTTTTCCTCCCTCTGTTCATCTCTCTTCTGACCCCGCTTTTCCTCCTTATGGTTATTTTCCTCCGCCTCCCTCCGACCTTGATACATAACATGAGACTGACTTTTCAGATTTTGAACCTTCTTTTCCTCCTTATGGTTATTTTCCTCCGCCTCTCTCCGACCTTGATACAGAACATGAGACTGACTCTTCAGATGTTGAATCTTCTCTTTCTCCTTATGGTTATTTTCCTACGCCTCCCTCCGACCTTGATACAGATCATGAGTCTGACTCTTCAGATGTTGAACCTTCTCTTCCTCCTAATGGTTATTTTCCTCCACCTCCCTCCGGTTATTTTTCTCCCCTTCCTCTGATCTTGACTCTTCCTCCGATTATTCTTCTTTTGATATTGGACCTGATGTTCCTCTTCCCTCAGCTCGTTTTCTCTTTAGACGTCGTCATCCAAAATTCATTTACGATTCCGTTCCCTTTCCTAAGCCCCTTCACCAGCGGGCCGCCTATGTACGAACCCGTTTTCGTCGCTCCCGTGGTTCTATTCATTCTCCTTACCGTAGTCCCTATCCTCCGCCTCTCCCTCCCCCTGTCACACCTCCGTCCCGTAGATTGCGTGTTCCCCTCCGTTATCCTCATACCAGTCCGCAGCCTCCACCCCGACCCTCCCGTTGTTTCCCGTCCACTCCCGTAGTTCATGCTATTGTTCCTACATCCCAACCTACACAGTACGATCCTCGCCTGTTATTGTAAGCCATTGAAAGATTGGAAGCAATGAACATTTTTGCAAAGATGTTTACAAATTGAACTGCACTTACCTCCAGATGCCGTCTCCGGTCAGGTTGACATTTCCTGCCCTGCTATTATTTTTAGCATGAAGTCGACCCTGCTTCTCGTGTCTTCCGATGCAGGTCTCCTACACAATACCCCTCCTGCTGAATTGCTTGATCCTGATGCTACCTTGAAGTCCAATCGTTACGCATCCTTAAACATCTGGGTTACACACTTTACGCACATTTCCAGTTCAGACAGGAAAGTCCAACAGCCGTTATTTATGGAGAGCTGTTACATTTTCGTCCGCAAGAAAGACATTGCCGAATCTGCCAGTACATGAACATTTCCCTCACGACATCCTTTCGACCACTGCTGATGGAGATCAACCAACTCAGAAGATCTCTGCAGTCCTGATATATTGTAGTTGATGTAGTTCCCTTTTACACGCGTTAGCGTCATTATGTCACATTATTTTGACTAATGTAATATTTGACCAATGTTGCTGTCATTTTCGACGGAGTCATCTGTCAAGTTATTTGCCTATGTTTTATCATAAGTATAATTGTGTCTTTACCTGCGATGTCAGGTTGATTAGGGGTTGTCTTCCCTTGTTTATTCATTCATTGTGTTTTGACCTTTAGGGTTAAAGGTTGACAGTTCGGGCGTAGGCCTATGGGAAGGTTTTTTAAGCGGGAGAGAGTTATACTTCCGGCGAGCCGGGAAGGTCCTGTTTTTCCGAAGGGACCAAGAGTCCATTGTTTTTCGGGGAGAATCTTCGAAGTAACTGCTATGGCAGTTTTCCCCAGTGAATCTCTGTGCGTCGGGATGACGACAGAATTCCTTGTTATGTTCTGAGGATTCATTTTCCAGGTAATACCGACCTTTATGCATTATTACGCTTTTCGGTGGCAGAACATGTAAAAGGATTACTTAGTGTGAACTGCAGCTCACCGATCCTCCATTTTCAGAACTTATATTTTGTGCTCGAGGTAGCCATCCAAGACTGTTAGTCTTTATATTGTCCAGAAATCCAGTGACGAAGATATATTGTGGGAACCGCAGATTGGCGGGATTTATGTCTACAATAAGCATTACTGCAGGGTTGATGATAACCTATTTAACAGAAGTACACAGCCGACGTCAGAACGAGGCCTGTGCTGTCGGCTATTCTACTACAGCCTGATAATGTGCAATTGGCGGGGAATGCCAAGTTGCACCTATGTGTCAAAGTGACTAAGGCATCTGACGCGTTTAGTCAGAGATGCCAAGGGCGACGCTACGAACTGTCATTATTGAAGAACTTTGCTATTGACCATGCACGTCTATTCCGATGTTTACCTTTTTGAATGCCAAATGTATACCTATCGATTTCCGGTCAGCATGACCTTGTTACACTGACTGTTCCTGTTGATACTATGTGTGTTCTCGTCAATAAATGTCTTGAAACATGCCTGCAGTGTCCAAGCATCCTTGACTACTGCATGTGAGAGTATGGGTTGCAGGGTCTTCATATATACGAGCCTAAACACATTCGCGCCTTCATTCGCACCCACACTCAGTTCATCATACGCTCGCACTACACATCTAACAACAAGTATACTGTCTTGGGCCAGTGATCACCTCAACAAGAGAAAAAGACAGTTACATTTCTGGTGGACCAGTTACGTGGGCTCTTCTGATACATTTGTTGTTGCCAATGTGGCCTAGAAACTTACATTTCTGATGGTCCAGATCTGTGGGTTTAAAAAGAACAGAGCGAGCATTTGACATTATTGTTGACATTAATGGATCCAGAAATTTACATTCCTGGTTGGCTGTTACATGTATGATGTCTCCAGTTTTGTCCAGAAAGTTACAGGAAGGACAAGTACACATTACACTTCTGATCTGTGGGTCTAAGCTACACACGGGACAGCCGTAACACACAGCGCTAATTCTACACTTGCAAGTTTTCGCTACAACAGGACAGAAATAGGTCATCAACGGTTGACCTAGATAAACAGTGCGGGCATTTATATTATAATGCTACATAAACCACAACAAGACAAGTACTGAAGTTAACATCTAGGCATTTGCTACGTGGACCATAACTGCATAGAAGGCGGGTTCCTATTGTGAACAGTACTGCTGGTTGTTACACGTTTCAGTCAACAACAGACTTTTCTATGTGCGAGCATTCAAGCCACATTGTTCGAGGTCAAGTGTTTGTAAACAGTACGTGGAAATTGTAAACATTCAATGTGCAAGTCGTAACTCGAGAAGGTCATAGTAACTTTGGTTCGTGAATACCACTTTATGCTACAGTGGATTTGACGTTCAGTGCGCGTTTGACATTTCGTTTCTGTGTTCGCAAGGAGCAAGAAATTTATTTTAGTTTCAGCTGTGACTGAACTTGTTCTGCAACACATTGAAATTGATTGCTATATGTTTATGTTACTTCTACTGTTTTTGTGTATTTTTCAGCGGGTTTTCGGTTGGTGGGTCTTACAGTAAATATGCCACTTAATCGAGGCTTACTGTAAGCGTTCTGTAGGTGCAAATTTTCTTAATTTGAAAATTTGCTAGTGACAATTGGTCGCTATTGATGTTAGCTGTGATGTAACTGTACTTAACGTTGTTTTTGTAATATTTTTGTCTGTTTTTCAGTTTTGATTTTCGATTTGTTTTGTTTGTATTCTGTAGGTCTCTCCTTTCTTTTGTGTATTTCTCTACACATTTTTGGTTAAAACAGTGTTGCCATTTGTATTGTTTTGTATCTTTGTCTTTGTATTTTTTTTTTTTTTTGTACTACATTACTGTCATGCACAGTCTACATACATATACTTGGTCATGTATTGTTATTATTGATAAGGTAGACTCTTCATATAGAGTTTGTTAATAAAATATTATTATATAAGATATTTATACAAGTTCTTTGATAAAAGACTTGTTATCTACAAAGATTGAGACAAGGTGAAATACATATTCAAGTTCTTTATAAAAAAGACTTGTGCCCATAGTGAGTGGGATATAAGGGATTTTTTTTCCACAGGTACTCAAGTGATTTTTTGGTTACATTATAAACAAGAGGACCATACAAAGTCTTTGTCTAAGACTAAGAGAGTGAAATAAAGTGAAGTGAGTATACAAGTCTAGCATTTCAGACTTGTCTCCCATTAAAGTGGGATAATTTAATTTATTTACTTCTGCAAGTTACTGATCTCATTAGACAAGATGTCTACATTAGAGTACTTTATTACACAAGGGAAGGCCCTTGATAAAACTGGTCAACAGTTAGAACAATGGACTGTTGCTCAGTATGACAAAGCATTAGCTGCTGAACAAAAGAAATTGCAGATGCAGGTGGAGGAAAGGAGATTTGAAGCTGAACAAAAGAGATTAGACAAAGAAGCTGCTGCGGAACAAAAGAGATTAGACAAAGAAGCTGCTGCAGAGGAGAGGAAAGCTCAAGCTGAGGCTGAAATTAGAAAAATGGAACATGAGGAAAGAAAACAGAAGATGGAACTTGATGAAAAACTCGCAACTTTGGAGTTAGAGAAATTGAAATTGGCGAGTACGGGTGCTCAGCAAACAACTTCGAGTACGACAAAGGAGTTTGTTAGTAGGATTACATTACCTCATTTCAATCCTTTAAAGGATGACGTAGCAGATTATCTAGATAGATTCCAATTTTTGTGCGATACGCATAACATAAAAAAGGAAAAATATGTTGAACAACTGATGCCATTTTTTACAGGTGACACAGTGACTACTATTATGACAATAGTCGAACATGAGAGGACTAATTATGATGTTGTCAGGGCAGCATTGCTAAAAAAATACCAACTAAAAGAAGAAGACTATCGTCTTCGTTTTAGGACAATGTTGCCAGAAAATGGAGTAGATTTCTCTGATTTTGTTACAAAGATACGTCGTACATTTACACGATGGGTTGAGTTGTCTCAGACTGAGAAAACATATGAAGGTCTAATGGACTTATTATTGCGAGATAAGGTTTTGTCATCTGTTAATGATTCTTTTCTTGCATTCCTTCATGAGCGTAAGCATAAAAACTTAAAAAATATGGAGGAATACTGTTGTCAGTATGCCACAGCGCATCCCCATGCTACAGTTAGCAATTCTAAAGTGAAAGAAGGGTTGCCAGCTGCTTCGGCAACACCATATGGCCCTAATTTCAAAAAAAAATTTCAGGGTGCTCAACAAAATTGGAATAGGGGAAGTAATCAAAATTACACTCAGAAGCGGAGTAATCCAACACATGATGGTTCTTCGTCTATGAATTGGAGACAAGATGGTAGTTCTCGTAATTTTAGTGGTAATAATTTGAGACACTTTCGCAAAGGCTTTCCAAATAATAACTATTCAAATTTTCGAGGTAATCATTCTCGACGTCAAGATTATGACGATGGTGAATTTAGAAACCGGGATTCAAACCGGAATGATGATTACAATAGGCAATATGATAACAATTACAGGGGAAATGATAGTCGAAATAATTACAGGGGAAATGATAATCGAGGCAGACCTAGATTTAACAAGAAAAGACCTTTCCAACAGGCAAACTCTGCACAACAAGAGTTTGATGGAGCCTGTAATACAGTAAATGATAGTGGTAACTCTAGGGCTATCACTGGTTGTGCTTTCGATTTTGGGAGAGCAACTGAATGCCCCCAATGCTTAACATTGTTTGACTCATCGACTGTATCTACGCTAAGTTGTGGTCACCCTCTTCCTGCTCTACCTGCTACAGTTGCGCATGATGGGAGAGGATCTCTCATCTTACATAAAGGTCTAATAAATGATAGGCTAGTCTCAGTACTTTTCGATTCGGGATGTACTACCGTCGGGGTTAGGGAGTCTCTGATAGATCCTTGCTGTGCCACTGGAAAAACAATCAAATGTGTTACATTTGGTGGTACTATGGAAAGTTATCCTACAGCTATTATTAGGATTGACACTCCTTTCTTCACAGGAGAGGTCCATGCATGTCTTCTTCCTAATCCTATTGCGGATCTTATAATCGGTCGTATTCATGGGGTTAAAGAATGCACCCCGCAACAAATTTCTAGTTGAGAAGAAAAAAACATTCAAACGGTCAATGCAGTGGTGACAAGAGCTCAAGCTCTTAATCCCCCAACTTCATCTGATAATAGTAATGAAGTTGATAGCCAAGACGAGCACTTGGTGATTTCCCATGACTCGTTTGTTAAACGTCAAGAAGAGGATCCTTCTTTGAAGAAATTCTTCCTTCTTGCAAAGAAAGGGGATCCCAATCAAAATACGAATCACAAATCGTATATCACTATGAAGAATGGTATATTGGTACGAATGGTACAACACTCGGACAAGTCTATGCACTCGCAAATTCTTGTGCCCAAGTGTATGAGAGCCTTAATTCTTCGGCATGCACACGATTCTCAGTGTGCTGGACACATGGGTTTTTCCAGAACTAAAACTAGAGTCCTTGCGTCCTTCTTTTGGCCATTCGTGAATAAAGACATCCGAATTTATTGCCGATCTTGCAAAATTTGTCAAGAGGTCAAGTCTAGGGGTCCGAGACATGCTGCTCCTATTCAGGCTGCAGATATTCCGAGTCGGCCGTTTCAGAAAATGGCTATAGACATCATTGGTCCGTTCAAAATTAAGTCAGCCAGAGGACACCAATTTATCCTCACTTGCGTGGACATGTGCACGCGTTGGCCAGAGGCTATTCCTCTGAAGAGCATATCAACTGTCGATATCGCTGATGCTCTTTGGCTCATATTTTCTCGTCTGGGATTCCCCGGAGAGATACTGTCGGATCACGGCACTCAGTTAATTTCGGACGTTATGTCTCAGGTAATGGCTACGCTAGACATTAAAAGGTCTCTCAGTAGTATTTATCATCCAATGTCTAATGGATTGGTAGAACGTCTTAACAGGACACTAAAGAACTTACTTGGCAAGATAACGGAGGATCATCCTGAAGATTGGGACAGGGTTTTACCTGCAGTCCTCTTTGCCTATAGAGAGGTTCCCAACGAGCATACAGGGTTTTCTCCTTTCGAACTTGTCTTTGGCGCGCAACCGCGTGGTCCGATGTCCTTGTTACACGATTTAATAACTTCCGATAATATTGACGATGATACACAATCGTCATATGAATATGTCATAGCTCTTAGAGAAAAGATTATCGAATCGTGCAGGTTAGCAACTTCATCTTCTGAATTTGCGAAAGAAAAAGCTAGGCGATTTGCTAACAAGAAAAGACGCCTACGTCAACTTTGTCCTGGAGACAAAGCATATGTCTTACTGCCCTCAAGAGAGAATAGACTTCTCATTTCATGGAAAGGTCCATACACTATAGTCTCAAAAATTTCCGATGTCGACTATATTGTCGATGTGGATGGAAGGCATAAAACCTTCCATATAAATATGCTAACAGAGTTTATTGAACGTCCAGACTATTTGCAGCCTATTTTCCAGGCGACGGACGACTCTCCAGTCCAACATGGTCACATCTAATCCCTGTCCGTTATACAGGATGAGGAAACTATTTTTTCTGACGTGAACTTACCTCTTCCTGCGATTCCACTTACTTCAACGGAATCGTGGAGAGACGTTACAGTCTCTTCCAACTTGTCTTTTGAGGAACAGCGTCAAGTATCCTCTACGTTACAATCATATCAGGATGTCCTTACCGACATTCCTGGACACACAGATGTCATAGAACATGACATCATACTTACTGATCGTAATCCGATCAGAGTAAGACCATACCCAATACCTATTCATTTTCAAGCACAAGTCGAGAAAGAATTGGATGAAATGATTCAACTACAAATAATTGAACCATCCACTTCAGCTTATTCTTCGTCGATAGTTATTGTTCGAAAGAAAGACAATAACATACGTCTTTGCGTTGACTATCGCAAATTAAATCAAGTTACGAAGTTCGATGCTGAACCTATGCCGTTATTAGATGATCTACTTATTAGACTTTCTAAAGCTAAATTCTTTACTAAACTAGACTTGTCGAAAGGTTATTGGCAAGTCCCACTGACGGAACACGCCAAACCTCTCACTGCTTTTTCGACACCTAGGGGTCTGTTTCAATGGAATTTTATGCCTTTCGGGCTTATGAACGCCCCAGCGACTTTCGTGCGCATGATGCGACGAATTCTATCAGATCGTGCAGATGTCATTGCATATTTAGACGACATCTGTCTTTTCAGCGATACTTGGGAAGAACACTATTTGGGTCTAAAGGAATTGCTATCTACTCTACGTGAGCATAGTTTGACTGCTAAACCCTCTAAAGCTTTTGTTGGGTTTAGTGAAATTTCCTTCCTAGGTCATCGAGTTGGTCATGGTCTGTTGAAGACAGAGGACCAAAACATTTCAAAGATATTAAATATCTCGGTTCCGAAGACGAAAAAGCAAGTGCGTAGTCTCTTGGGATTGATACAATTCTATGGAAGATTCATTGAGAATCTGTCCTCCATTATGGCACCACTTTCAACGTTATTGAAAAAAGGTTCTCCTAATATGGTGCGTTGGTCCCAAGAATGCCAATCTTCATTGGATCAGGTTAAGAATTTGTTCTCATCTCATCCTATCTTAAGACTACCAACGATTGATAAGACTTTTGTCCTTCGTAGTGATGCCTCTTCCACTGGGATTGGAGCGGCACTAATGCAGGAATATTCAGGAACTCTGCATCCTGTAATGTATATTTCTAGGAAGCTAAATGCGGCAGAAAGGAATTACTCGGTTTTGGACCGTGAATTGTTGGCTATGGTTTGGTCCATTCTTAAGCTACAAAGGTTCCTTCTGGGCGCGCATTTCTTTATGGAAACCGACCAAAAAGCTCTTACGGCTATGCAAAGTAAGGATTTGAAGAGCTCGAGATCTACTCGTTATGCTATTGCTCTTCAGCCTTTCCATTTCACGGTGCGAGCTATCCGTGGTTCGGATAATGTGATGGCGGACATATTGTCTAGATGCCCACATGATTCCAGTTAAATCTTGTGTCCTAGTTTTTCCTGATACACTTTCAGACTTAGGTCTGTCCTTAATATCATAATATGTTGTAATACAAATGTATTTGGATGATGTTTAGATAATTTAACAAATTTCATTTTGTCCATCCATAAGTGATATGTTGCTAAAATAGCATTGACATTTGTATATTGCTATGATTATATTATTTAGTAATGTTTGATATATGATTGGTATTGCCAGCAACTTAGGTTTCTTGAATGGTATCCCTTAGTTTGTTTGGCTTAAAGGAAATATTTTCTCCTATGTTGAGAGATGATTTGTATTCTCTTCAGACGCTTTATTTATGCGTCTATTGTACCTGATATTAGGTTCAGTTTTTGCATGAGCACAGAAGTGATACTGGTGCTATCTTGCTCATGGACATATTAAAAAAAAAAAAAATTTCATTTTTTTTTTTTTACAGGGGGGTGGTAGTAATGTTGCTGTCATTTTCGACGGAGTCATCTGTCAAGTTATTTGCCTATGTTTTATCATAAGTATAATTGTGTCTTTACCTGCGATGTCAGGTTGATTAGGGGTTGTCTTCCCTTGTTTATTCATTCATTGTGTTTTGACCTTTAGGGTCAAAGGTTGACAGTTCGGGCGTAGGCCTATGGGAAGGTTTTTTAAGCGGGAGAGAGATATACTTCCGGCGAGCCGGGAAGGTCCTGTTTTTCTGAAGGGACCAAGAGTCCATTGTTTTTCGGGGAGAATCTTCGAAGTAACTGCTATGGCAGTTTTCCCCAGTGAATCTCTGTGCGTCGGGATGACGACAGAATTCCTTGTTATGTTCTGAGGATTCATTTTCCAGGTAATACCGACCTTTATGCATTATTACGCTTTTCGGTGGCAGAACATGTAAAAGGATTACTTAGTGTGAACTGCAGCTCACCGATCCTATATATTTCAGAACTTATATATTTGTGCTCGAGGTAGCCATCCAAGACTGTTAGTCTTTATATTGTCCAGAAATCCAGTGACGAAGATATATTGTGGGAACCGCAGATTGGCGGGATTTATGTCTACAATAAGCATTACTGCAGGGTTGATGATAACCTATTTAACAGAAGTACACAGCCGACGTCAGAACGAGGCCTGTGCTTTCGGCTATTATACTACAGCCTGATAATGTGCAATTGGCGGGGAATGCCAAGTTGCACCTATGTGTCAAAGTGACTAAGGCATCTGACGCGTTTAGTCAGAGATGCCAAGGGCGACGCTACGAACTGTCATTATTGAAGAACTTTGCTATTGACCATGCACGTCTATTCCGATGTTTACCTTTTTGAATGCCAAATGTATACCTATCGATTTCCGGTCAGCATGACCTTGTTACACTGACTGTTCCTGTTGATACTATGTGTGTTCTCGTCAATAAATGTCTTGAAACATGCCTGCAGTGTCCAAGCATCCTTGACTACTGCATGTGAGAGTATGGGTTGCAGGGTCTTCATATATACGAGCCTAAACACATTCGCGCCTTCATTCGCACCCACACTCAGTTCATCATACGCTCGCACTACACATCTAACAACAAGTATACTGTCTTGGGCCAGTGATCACCTCAACAAGAGAAAAAGACAGTTACATTTCTGGTGTACCCCTAGATTTTGGGCTTTTTTGATTTTTTGTTTTTGCCAAGATGTTGCCTAGAAAAGGTTACATTTCTGATGGACCAGATCTAATGGGTTTCACCCGCCACTAAAATTCACGATTTATTAGAGCGAGCATTTGACATTATTGTTGACATTAATGGATCCAGAAATTTACATTCCTGGTTGGCTGTTACATATAAGACTGTAAAGGGCAATTTTTACTATCTTGCAATATAATACATTTATATTCTTATTATGTTCGCAAATATTTTGGAAGCAAAGTATTTCCTTTTTTAAGTGCTTAAGGAGAAGTCATTTTTGGGTTGCTTCCCTTGAAAATAGTTCTGTCATCTTCGATCGGACTCCGCAGACGACTCTAGGCCTACTGCGATTTATTCTGTGGCTGGGTAGGAATAGATTGTTCTTGCTTCAGTATATCTATGGCCTGAATTTATACGTAGTGTTTGTATGAGTAGGACGAGTCTGTCTTATATATGGATATCTTTGCATTTCTAAGTCGAACTAATTTGGTTGTCGCTAGAAAAGGTCAAAGGCTATGCAGCGGAAGTATCGCTAGCAAGGGGTGTGATCCATGGCTGTCATCCTGTGAGGATGCCGAGTTTTGTTGTAGCAGGCTTTTTTGCCGAAATAGTGATCTATATATGGATGGGGAAAAGTGATAATCATTTAGACATGTTGTATGTACTTTACCCCAGTGTTTATTCTCTTTTGCCAAGGAATGGCAAAGTTATATTTCGCATAAAAAGGTAAAACCACAATTTATTGTGAACTTGGGCTTCGCCATCGTTGTTGATAAGCAGATGCACAGTGGTACTTTTAAAAAGAATATCCATTCAAAGGAAGAAGACATTCCTATGTATCAGCACTGGATTGTATGATATTATTCAATTACCTCTATGAGAGAACCTATGAAGAAATGAGGACATTTAATGAATGACTAATTTTGGTCTATATTCTATAGTGAGTGAAGCTCACGAGAGAGAGAACAGCCATGTTGAAATTCATATACTTTGTATTTATCGAGTGAGAAAAAGGGATGCCTGTACTATCGCTCGATGAACCAAGAGATCACTGCTACATGTGAGAACCCATGTCTGGGATTCCTATATTATGAAATATATATATATTGAACTTTACGTGAAGGAATATTCGCTAGACGAGGTTAGGTCTAGGAGCCTTCCTATGTATTGGTTATGGTCTGACGTGCCCAGTCAGTAAAGCCAGATGATTTACATGATGGAACGCTGAATGCTTATTTACGAATGCTCCATTATGATATTTGCCAAGCATGAATGCTAACTTAAGATGATATTCCTGTGATCAACATTATACTGTCTATGTCGACATTTGTTCCTGTAACCATACACGTACTGTCCAAGTGTGCGTCCCATTAAATGTTATAAAAAGACCACCGTAGTTCCAGTACTTCTTGAATTCGAACAGTGTGAGTATGAGTGATGTACTACCAACCTGTCAACTCTATCGAATCATTCTACCATTCGCGTACTGACATTCAGATACACACTCATTGTTTACACTCACATTCTTGTCGGAGCCTCATCACGTTCCAGGACAAGATGACCTGTATGACCAAAACTGTGCTGGGTTTGATGAGTTGACAATCGTTACACTTTACTACACCAGTCCCAACATCTACATTTATCCACTGGTGGACATTCACATCATTTAGCAAATAAAGCATGATTCAACAACTAGTAGCCAGTATGAGTTAACAACTACACAAAGAAAGAGTTTTAACAACTGGTGTGCCAGCTTCCTGGGTCAACCTGCACAGTGACCATATTGAGAAGTAAACTACTGAGACCAGACGTTCCTTGGGGTCTATTACGACACACAAATACATCAACAGTACAACTCTACAGTGATGTCAGCGTGACCTGTCCTGTCGAGAGTATGCAGTAACTAGGTCAGGGTTTGTTGACATTTGGTTCATTGGACATTTGCCATACAACTGACAGTGTTACACAGCAAGCTTGGTTGAAACATAGAACATTACACATCAGGACTGGAGAATATTTGACAGTGTTTGCGAAAGAAAATGTTATTGAACTGAGAAGTCCTACATTGATTGTTATCATTCAAATCAACGATGGAGCTTCTATTTCTGTGTTGAATTTAAAATAATTAGACCAGAAGTATTTGTTTAATAAAGTACCACAGTACTGTACTATTAGGCAGTGTAACTGAGCCTTCATTCCAACACACTTCTTTCTGCAACACTCTATTTACATCATATTGCCATACTATTTATGCATTTATGTATTTATGTTTAACTATTTATATGTGATATTTGTTTGTATCCAGCGGGTTGTTGTTTCGGTTGGGCGGTGTCACACAGCAGAGTATCCCACGTAATAGAGGGTCTGATGTGTGCGTTTCTATAGGTGCAATTTTCTTCATTGGAAATTTGCTGCGACAGCTGTTGCTATTAGTGTTAGCTGTGAAGTCTGTACTCATTGTTGTTTTTGTAATATTCCTCTGTTCTTTAGTTTGTTTTGATTTGTTTGTAATTTGTTGGTCTACCCTATTCTATCTTTCAGTTCTATCCTCAATTTATATTTATATACTGGGGCGTTATTTGTATTTGTTATCCTCTTGCGGTTTATCTTTTATTGTTTTTCCAATTTTATTTATTTCATTTCCGCAAATGTTTTCATGTTTTTCTGTATAACTGTTTTGTTTTGTGCCTGATCGACATACACTATTTAAAATATAGTTGATCATATAAATTGATGTACAAGAATCAACTGATAGTTAATTGCTATTACTAAAGGTACACAGTTGATGATATAAAACACTATTTCTGGTGCACTGCACTTATATTATAGAGTGAACCAGCAACTTATAGCTGTTATTATATAAGGATTTATACAAGACCTTTGTAAGGCTTGTTTCCCACAGTGATTGGGATAGTTAAGTACTATTTTTCACAGGTTACAAAGTTATCATACAAAGTCTTTGATTAAGACTAAGAAAGTAAATTTATTTACTTTTGCAAATTACTGATCTTATTAGACAAGATGTCTACCTTGGATTATTTTATCACACAAGGCAGGGCTCTTGATAAGACTGGTCAGCAGTTAGAAGAATGGGCAGTTGCTCAATATGACAAAGCATTGGCTGCTGAAGAAAGAAAAGCATTGATTGAAGAAAAGAAATTAGAAGCTGAGGAAAGAAAATTACAAAGAGAGGATGAACAAAAGAAATTGCAGATACAGACTGATGAAAAAAGATTCCAGATGGAAATGGAAAAAGAGAAAAGAAAAGATGAAGCTGCTGCTGAAGAGAAAAAAATTACAGGCTGCTGCTGAAGAGAAAAAATTACAGGCTGCTGCAGAAGAGAGAAAATTACAAGCTGAAGCTCAAGAAAAAAAAGCAATAAGAGAACATGAACACCAAAAAGAACTTTTAGCATTTGAGTTAGAAAAGTTAAAGTTAACAAACATAAGTAATGTTAATCAAGCATCTAGTGGTAATGGTAAACCCTTTACTTACAAGGTCAAGGTACCAGCGTTCAACCCTTCCAGTGATGACATAACATTCTGGCTAAACAGATTTGAACGCTCGTGTCGAGCACATAATGTGGACAAATCACAATATGCTAACCAGTTATCAGAAAATCTGAAAGGTGATTCTCTGACTAGTTTAAGTTTGGTTGAAGAGGCTGACAAAGATAACTATGATGTTATTAGGGCAGCCTTGTTAAAGAAGTATCAGTTGTCTGAAGAGGGTTATCGGAAGTTGTTTAAGGCAATGGTGCCTGAGGCAGGTGTAGAATTCTCAGAATTCATTGCAAGGACACGACTTACATTTGATCGTTGGATTGAGCTATCCAAAACAGAAAAGACTTATGAAGCCCTTATGGACTTGATACTCAGAGACAAGATTATGTCAAGTATAAATAAACCTTTCCTCGAATTCTTACATGAGCGTAAACCTAAGTCTCTAAAAGAAATGGAACAGTATTGTACCCAATACGTCACTGCACATCCGGACGTAGCTATTAGCAACAGTAAGGTTAAAGAAGGTATGCCAGTTGCTTCTGCAACACCATACAACCCTAATCACTCTCACAAATTCCAAGGACCTCAAAATAAGTTTAATAAAAAAGGTAACTATTACAGTTATCAGAACCAAGGTAACCAATCATTTCAGGGTTCTTCTTCGAATACCTGGAGAAGAGCTGACAGCCCTCGATTCAGGGGAGGTCATAATTACAGGAACTTTCGCAAAGGAAGTCATTCTAGAAACTATCCAAGTTTTCCTTCATGGAGACAACAGGATCATAATTACCGAGATACTCATTATAATGAATATGATGATAGTAACCAAAGGAGCTATGATTCAAACCCGAGTAGAGGTTATAATAGTGGAAACAATGATAAGTACAGAGGCAATAATAACAGAGGTAGAGCACAATTCAAAAAACATAAAGCTCATTACCAGGCGAACTCTGCACAGCAAGAGTCCCACGAAGCCTATAAACAAAATAAAGATAATGATGACTCTAATAATATGGCATGTGCCGCTTTTGATTTTGGGAGAGCATCTCAGTGCCCCCAATGCAAAACATTATTTGAGCCAACCACAGTGTCTACTTTAAGCTGTGGCCATCCTCTTCCCGCTCTTCCTGCGTCAATCGCGCATGATGGGAGAGGTTCTCTTGTCTTACACAAAGGTTTAGTAAATGACAATCCAGTCTCAGTACTTTTTGATTCTGGATGCACAACTATTGGGGTTAGGCAGTCACTCATAGATCCTTCTCATTCTACAGGCAAAGTAGTCAAATGCGTAACATTTGGCGGCACCATAGAGAAATACTCTACCGCTATCATTAGGATTGCTACTCCTTTCTTCACAGGAGATGTACACGCATGTCTTTTGCCGGATCCGATCGCTGATCTTATCATCGGTCGCATTCACGGAGTCAAAGAATGCACTCCGGAGCAAATTTCCGTTTGGGAAAATCAAAATATGCAATCTGCTAATGCAGTAGTCACTAGAGCTCAAGCTCTCAATATGCCTGAAACTTCATCTGTTGAAGATAATGAAGTGCATAACCAAGATGATCCCTTGGTAATTTCTCGTGACTCGTTTATAAAACAACAAGAAGAAGATCCGACTCTTAAGAAATTCTTCACTCTTGTAACAAAAGGTGATCCGAATAAAGATTCAAATTGTAAATCTTGGATTACAATGAAGAATGGCGTACTTGTACGTATGGTGCAAGACTCCACTAAGTCAAGTCATTCTCAGATTCTTGTACCCAAGAATTTGAGAGTTAAGATCTTACAACATGCACACGACTCTCAGTGTGCTGGTCACATGGGTTTTTTCCCGTACTAAGTCAAGAGTTCTTGCGGCTTTCTTTTGGCCTTTTGTGAACAAGGACATACGGATCTATTGTCGATCCTGTAAAGTATGTCAAGAAGTCAAATCCAAAGGTCCTCGTCATGCTGCGCCTATTCAGGCTGCAGATATTCCTATTCGTCCATTCCAGAAAATGGCGATAGAC
>JAMPIV010002667.1:632500-646016 GCA_024509875.1 Oreohelix idahoensis | reverse complement strand
GCATTTGGTAAGAAATTAATAATATCAAAATCATGTTTGGTTATTTCCCTGAGTTAGTAGTCTATCTTGCTTAGACTCCACGATATAAAACACTATAAATAATTATATGCTCTTCCATCTCCTCTTTCCTAGCCAAAAAAGAAAAAAAAAAAAAAAATGTAGGGAATTTTAAAAAATCGTTAGGAATAGTAGAATGTTTTACGCTACTCTTTACTTTTTATTTGATTTATCAAGAATTATTAAGTAATAAACTAAATGGCTTATTGTATTACAGCTAGACTAAATTTATATGTCTCAATCCATGTGTTTTATTCACTCTCGAGTTATAGATTTTAGAGATATTCAGACTATAGTGTAATACTTTACTTTATTATTAAACCTTCCTGTTTGAGGTAGGCTATACAGGGGCATTATGCTTGAAAACTATGATAGTGGGCAGTTAAAAATGTAAACTTCTATTAAACAAAAAATTGTACCAAAGGTGATAATTTACTACTATCATTACATCTCATATCGAAAAGCAGAACAACACACTTAAGGGACACGAGTATTTTCAACAACGCTTACGTTTTATACTGCCGTCTGCAAGATTCTGTGGTTTGGCTTTTCATTTACACGAGTTTTGGGCCAAACTTACACACTTGGCCTGGGAGAATAACAGGTTTCTTTTTGTTCATATCGCATGATATTTTGGCCAATATTATCACAACACTGTCTTTCAACAGTTTTGCATGCATCACTTACAGGATTTTGGCAAAACAACACAATACTTTCTTCAACTGGTATATTGTTTCATTACAGGATATTGGGCAAAAACACTGAGCAACTTTCTTCAAACAGATTTCTGTTTACTTTCATTACAGGATTTTGACCAAACATACACAACCTTTGGTCAACAGTAATTTGGCTTCATTATTCAAGATTGGCCGAACAACACACTTTTCTTCTTCATCACAGTTTTTGTTTTCAATTATCAGGATATGGCTCAACACAACAACAACTTTCTTTCAATTCAGATTTTTGCCTTTCATATACATGATTGGACGCAAAAACAAAACACAGCTCACACTTTGCATCAGCACGAGATTATTGCTTCGATCATTACAGGGATTGGAGCGCAATACAACACAACTGTTCTTCAAAACAATTTTTGTTTCATCATGCAGGATTTGGTGGATGGAGGGTAAGACCAAAAAAAGAAAAAAATAAAATCGAAAAAAAAGGGTGACCTACATACTTACTAGGTACGAAAGACAAGAAGAAACGAAGGTCAAGCAGTGCCTATAGTGGCGGCCATAAGGTCTTTCGTCATGGGAAAAATGGGAAGAAATCAGGTATGTTTTCTTGGCGCGCTCACGGAATCAAAGGAATCACACGAGAGTCTTAAATTAGTATTTTACTGGTAGTACACTTTTTGATAAATTATATTTCGCTCATCGTTTCCTAACTTAGCTCATCACTGTCTCTTCCTTTCCTCTGGGACGAAGGTCTTGTTGGCCGCAAAACTTTGACTAATTTTCTTATCTTTTCAAGTCATAGCAAAGACCCCCGAGTTCAGCCCTTTTTATTTCATATTCCCATCCAACCGCACTCTCATTCGCTTACTGCATCGTTCACTTTCATCTTCCTCGCGTTACAGATTAGGCCGGGCTACATACAATATCCTTCAACAGTTTTTTTGATTTAGTTTCAGTTTGTCTGCGCCAGACTACCACCACACTTCCTTTCAACGTTTTGAGCTACATTACAAATTCTGACCAAGACTATAACACAATTCCTTCAACAGTTTTTTGCTTAACATTACAATTTCTCGACCAAACCTGAATACACAATTTCCTTCAACATGTTTTTGGCTACTCAGTAGCAATCCCGGGTGGGGAGGACCAAAACTAAACACAAATTCCTTCAACATGTTTTTTGCTACATTGCATTTCTGACCACAACATAGACATTTCGCTTCTATCATCATTTGTCTTAATTGATTATCTCGAGACATGTTCTGCCTCCACATAAAATCTTGTTCATTTGTCTTCCTTTTCACTTCACAAACTTAAACCACGAAAGCGCTTGACTGAGATTGATTAATGTCCACATTTTACTTTCGCCATCGCGTCTTTTTGGGGGGGGGGGCGTTGGGGTTGGGGGGGGGGGGGGGGGGGGGGGGTTTGGGTTTTGGGGGGGGGGTGGGTGTAAGAAAGAGATACGAGAAATGGATGTTTCAGGGTTCTAATAAGATAATGAAAGCACGCGCTAGCGGCACGTCATTAGGCACGCGATCTGAGTTGTCGCTTTCCTGGATGCCAATATCTGTGAAACGGCTTTTGTGGTCCGGATGTGAGGTGCAAGCGACTCTATGAGAGACGGCCAGATCAGCAAATACAGGACTCGAATGAGGGAAAAGAGTGTTTGTCTATATTTTCATCTGGCTATGGCTTGAAAGCACGAGGGTTTGTTAGCTGTTCTAGGGGACGTGTCAAAATTGTATCAGATCATTAATTATTCATGGAAGGAAAAATAAACTCTAAGCAGGCGAGGCACACGTTAAGATAACATCTGTAATAGATATGGTAATGTTGGCAGTTCTGATGTCTTACGCCTTTTGGCTCTCCTGTAGGAGCACAGCCATCAGCAAAGTCATGGCTAGTTTTTAATGCTTCTTCTAGGCAGCAGTCTGTATCATTGACCTTCATGTTGTATTTTTTCATTTCTGTCATGCATCATCATCTGATTCATCAGCTGCTATCGGATCCACTTCTGAAGGTCGAGCTGGCATTTGATCTCCAAATGTGGGGCGTAATCTTCCTTCGCCTCCCCTCCTCTCAAACTCTCCCTCCCCCCCCTCCCCCCCCCCCCCCCTCCCCCCCTCCCCCCCCCCTCCCCTCCCCCCTTCCCCCCCCCTCCCCCCCCCCTCCCCTTTCCCCGACATATAGAATTAAGTTGTCCCCTTTCAGCGTCTTCGCGTTCACCTCTTCATTCCTTTATCTGTTTAAGTATAAAGATCTTAGTACTCGTTTTAGACGTATATTTACTTTGAAAAATAAATAAGCACAAATATTTTGACTTGCATTTTTTCTGTAGTATTCTCTGCATGTCCATCCGTTGGTTGTTTTAATGTGATTTCCGCTCTATTTCTCTTAATCTTGGTAACGGACAGAAGCAACAATTGCTTGTGTGTAATTCTGTGTCAACTGGTTTGCCGTGATGGGATCAACTTAGCCATCGCTGTAGCGGTTTTCTTCTTAAAAACATAACTTTAATTATATGATATATTGCAAAGTGTAGATGTTATAGTTAGCTTGTGGTATAATGTATAACTAGCCATTAATAAGGCTTAAAGTAAATGTGAGGAGATGGATAAGGTATACTAGAATTACATGAAGAGAGAAGAGTAGATGGAAGGGGCAGAATGTCAGACGGGCTCATGCGTGCGCTCAAAAAAATTCTGTTAATAAATCTCCCGTGTTTATGAAGAATTAAGAAGAGATGTGCAGTTCCTTTACTCACACATTTGTTCATACTATCTGTAGGTTGAGTATTTATCGTCAGTTCGCTTGGTCTTCGCAGCAATTAGTACCTACGCAGTTGGTGGATGCTTAGTGCTTGCTCACATGTCAATTCCTTTGCCATTTCTACGGAAGCATTGAAGCTACATCCAATTTATGTAAGGTAATGTAACTTCTTGGCTTGTTCCTCCATTTTATATGAGTCATTTGTCAGTAGGGATTAGAGCTTTATAAACATAAAATAACAGCTCGGCACTGCAGCATAGTGTGGTGCAAGTGTAATGTGATGGCAACAGTTTGAGAGATATACGTAACTGGCACGTGCAAAGGCAATGCTATGGTAATTAACGCATGTATATCTTGCTTGTTCTATACTTGGGTTTTCCTAGTTTAAATTAATTCAGAGACCAGTTTATGTCTGGAAAAAAATACCGTGGTCTCAAGTCACTCTGCTGGAGGGTGTTCCACGTTGGGCTAGTAGTTAATTGCGCTGACCTGTTTGCGGCAGTACGCGCTTAAAGCTACCGGTCTTTCAAAACCCGCTCTTCAGTCTAACCCAGCCGTGTAATTAACTGGGTACCTGGGATCTGCTCTTGAGCCTGTTGTAGAGACGGAAAGGACAATGACATCTAATAAGGGACAATGCTCCCCCTCTGTCGGAAGCTTTAGACCTAGTATTGTCTGAAAATCTCCTAAACCCTTCACTCTGCCTACGGCACGATATCTACTAGGGACGACCATTTGCCTTCTTTATTCACAGTTTAACCTTACTGGGAAATATACAAAACTGTCTTTCAATATTCCAATTCAGTCTCACAGTTTTGTCCTGAGTTGAGCCTTCAACGGGAGAATATACAAACTCTTCTGTATTCCATAACAAGTCTATTTCATGAGTTGAGCCTTCCACGGGAAAAATTATACAAAAATCTTCAGTATTCCAATTCCACAAGTTAAATACTTTTTCATGAGTTGAGCCTTCACTTTCACGGGAAATATACAAACTCTTCAGTATTCCACTATCACAAGATAGTCCTGAGTTGCAGTTCTTAACTAATAATATTTTTTTAAAATAAAATCTTTGCTTGGTTTGGCGAGGGAGAGTGTCCGTTCTATAAAACCTTTAGATATGTCGTGTTTAATATTACGGGAGCATGTCCAACAAAATCAAAGACTTTGAGTCCTGATTATACATTTATTGGCATATTAAACAAATTAAATATGTACACGCCCTAACCATATTTCTTTCTTCCCGTATTTTTTTAAATATTGCTTATTCAACATCTGACGGCTGTGCTTGGCGTTCTAGTTGTACAATAAGTTTCAAAGCAGGTTCGGTCATATCGATCCGAACCTGAAGTGGAAGCATGATACGATCGAAATGAGAATCAATGCCTTTTTATGTTCGCTCAAGACCTTCATCAAAGAATAATGAAATCACTCGCGCGGCCGTTCTTTCGCTGTAAGACAAAAAAACACATGTAATTGGAAAACTGGCAAGATCTTTTAATTAAAGCTTTGCACTGATGTATAACGTGGTCAGTGCGCTGAGGTCACGCATCGCTGACGCTTTTTGGTTTTTTCGATGGATGGTCCAAGTGAATCTTCAGATTGAAAGGTTCACAGCTAAAGAACTGGCATTTTTACTCTACAATAAACAGTTCAAAGGAAATTTATTTTCCGCGTCAAACAAGGAAAAGGAATATCAATTCGTTTTTGTTTTTTTGTCAATATCATGAAAAACACTGAAATTATATGCGCAGCCTTTTTTTTTTTCGTTCTTTACTCAATACATCGACCACCATCACGAAAAGTGTGTGTCTAATAATTTTTACACTTTTTTATCTTGTTAAAGCTTTTGTTTTGTTAATAAATTAATGTTAAAATGCTTTCAGATCATCATCATGCTTCGGCTCCAAAGGGAGTATAGGCCTTTAAGTAGTTTGGTTTGTTATCAGTTCACTCAGATCTTTACATCAGTTTTATTTATTCTTCTTCATTTCTGTTACATGTTCTCTCTCGTCCGATTAAGGTGTGGTTAGAGGATGCTTAGGTCTGGTCGTCAGCGGCAAAGGTTTCGAAATCACAGGTACGACTACGCTTCAGGCTATCAAAGCTGTTCAACAGGCACCTGACTTTGCTGTTGAGTTAGGGAAGGAAAAGGGGCCAGCGAGGAAGGGAAACTGCTCCACTTCCCACCGTATCGTGGCTGGACTAGCATAGTAAAGTCTTCTAAACACTTCAGATCTCCTTACATGCAGTATCTGTATGGGACTACCTTTGAAACTTTCTTTCTTTTCACCTTGGAGATTCCAGATACCAAGCATCTATTTGTGTTGCTATAACAAAAACATTTTTACCGTGTTCTCACATTTTTGTTCACCAGTATTTTGCTTCTCATATTTGTGTTGCTATAAACAACATTTCTTACTGTGTTCAATTTGGTCACCAGTATTTTCTTCTCATATTTGTGATGCTATAAACAACATTTTTTACTGTGCTCCAATTTGTCACAGTATTTTCTTTTTCTATTTGTGATGCTATAACAACAATTTCTTACTATGTCCAATTTGTCACCAGTATTTTCTTTCTCATATTTGTAAATGCTGTGGATAACAACATTTCTTACTGTGTCCAATTTGTCACCAGTATTTTTCTTCTCATATTTGTGATGCTATATATCAACATTTCTTACTGTGTCCATTTGTCAACCGAGTATTATTCATTCTAATATTTGCGATGCTACTAAACAAACATTTTAGTTTTCTATAGTGTGTCCAATTTGTTAGCTACCAGTATTTTGTCTTCTCATATTTTGTGATGCTATAAGAAGAAATTTCTCTACGGGTGTTTCAATTTGTACCAGTATTTTCCTTCTCATATTTGTGATGCTATAACAACATTTTCTTAGCGTGTCCCATTTGTCACCAGTATTTTCTTTCTTCATATTTGTGATGCTAATAGTACATACAATTTCTTACTGTGTGTCCAATTTGTCAGACCAGTATTTCTTCTCATATTTGTGATGCCTATAACAAATTTTTACTGTGTCCAATTTGTCACAGTATTTTCTTTCTCATATTGTGATTGCTATAACACTAACAATTTCTTAGTGTGTCCAATTTGTCACGCCAGTATTTTCTTCTCATATTTATGGATGCTATAACAAGACACAATTTCTTAGTAGTGTGTCAATTTTGTCACCAGTTATTTTCTTCTAATTTTGTGTGATGCTATAACAACATATTCTTACTGTGTCCATTTGTCACCAGTATTTTCTTCTTCATATTTTGTAGATGACGGTACAGCATAAATTTTAATTTGTGACCTTTCAAGAGTTTGAAGTACACCAGTTATTTTCTTCTCATTATTTGTAATGCGTAACGACTGAACTAATTTCGTAGTGTGTCCAATTTGTCACCAGTATTTTTCTGTCATATTTGTGATGCTATAGCAACATTTTCTTACTGTGGTCCAATTTGTCACCAGTACTTTTCTTCTTCATATTTGTGATGCTATAAAAACATTTGCTTAGTGTGTCCAATTTGTCACCAGTTTTTCTTTTCATATTTGTGAATGCTGTATAACAAACATTTCTTACTGTGTCACAATTTTGTCACAGTATTTTCTTCTCATATTTGTGATGCTTTATAAAAACAACATTTCTTAGGTGTGTCCCATTTGTTCAATCAGTATTTTGTCTTCCATATTTGTGATGCTATAACAAACATTTTCTTAGCGTGTCCAATTTGTCACCAGTATTTTCTTCTTCTTATTTGTGATGCTATAACTAACAACATTTTCATTAGCTGTTGTCCTCCAATTTGTCACCAGTATTTTCTTCTCTCATATTTGTGATGCTTATAACAAACATTTCTTTCGTGTGTCACAATTTAGTCTCACCACTGTATTTTCTTTCCTCATATTTGTGCTGCTATAAACAGACATTTTTTACTCTGTGTCAAATCTTGTCACCAGTAATTTTTCTCTCTCATATTTGTGTTGCTATAAACTACATTTTCTTACTGTGTCCAATTTGTCACCCAGTATTTTCTTCTCGATATTTTGTGATGCTTATAAAACTCATTTCTTACTGTGTCCAATTTGTTAACAGTATTTTCTCTTCTCATATTTTTTGATGCTTATACCAAACAAATTCTGCTTACTGTGTCAATTTGTTACCAGTATTTTCTTCTCATATTTGTGAGATGTTATAACAACGATTTCTTACTGTGTCCAATTTCGTGTGGTCACATTTAGTAATTTTATTTCTCTCATATTTGTGTCTGCTGCGTATAACAACATTTTTTACTGTGTCTCAATTTGTCAATACAGTATTTTCTTCGTTCAGTTATTTGATGGGGTATGCGTATAAAATCATTTACTTACAGTGTCAATTTGGGTCTACAGTATCATTTTTTCTCGATATTTGTGATGCTATAACATTTCTTACTGTGTTCAATTAGTCCACCAGTATATTTTCTTCTCAATGCTCTTGTGTTGCTGGCACTTGTCTGGCCCCTGTCATCAGTTAAACAAAATGGTGGTCTCTGGCCCAATCCTATTCTAAGCAAGAGTAGTATGCGGTGCTCGTGTAGCGTTGGTTTATATAGCAATTTGTTTAAACATGGCTGAGATGTGGTCGTCCCATGTGGGAGCATCATATTTAGCTGATGTGCTTATGCAGTACCTCAGGGAGCATGTCTTTATTTGTATCATACGGACATTTTTGGATCTTACGCGTACATGGGGCTCATTTGGAATGCGAAATAGAAAAACTAGACACTTATGGACGTTCTGAACTGTGTTCTTATAGAAAGCAATGAACACAATGCACGACGATAAGACCTGGCTGGAAGTTAGGAGATTCATTCGCCATCTCTGGGACCGTTAATAATTTTTTGTTCAGAATCGATATCATTGCAATTCGGGCGGCACACCCATAAGTGTCCAGTCTCCCTGAGCAAATGTCGTAAGGGTATGAATTATAATTGTTCCGGTAGTCGTAATTGTATACAACGCTGAACCCACCCTCTCATAGGCCTCATTCCTCTCGTTGTTTGATGCAGATTCCAGTAGTCTGAGTTGTGTTGATTAAACCAATTTACAGCGTTGTCTCTTAAGAGGTGATCATTAAGAAAGTGTTTTTATCACTTTTCCCTTATTCAACACCTCTGCATTGTCCCTACATATCGATGCTCTCGAGAGCTTATTGTCAGCCTCGTGTCATTGCCGCTTTGATCCTGCATGACTAGGACAGTGGATTCACACCAGCTCCTGAAGACTCGAGGCTAGACTCTTGTCAAGCTCTTTCATTGCCGCTTACTCCTGCTTGAATAGGAGACAAGTGGATCCACACCAGCTACATGAAGACTCGAGGCTAGTCTGTCAGCTCTTTCATTGCCGCTTACTCCTGCATGGACTAGGACCAGTGGATCCACACCAGCTCCTGGAAGATCGAGGGGCTTATGTGGTCAGCTCTTTCATTGTCGCTGTATCTCCTGCATGACTAGGACAGTGGATCAACACCAGCTCCTATGAAGACTCGAGGCTAGTCTGTCAGCTCTTTCATTTGCCCGCTTACTACTGCATGACTAGGACAGTAGATCCCACACGAACTCCTGAAGACTCGAGGCTGTTATTCTAGAGGAGTGTATGTGGCAACAGTTCTGAAGTTAATAATTTTATTGACCTCACCATTAACACTTCACGCATTTTGTGAGTAGATGGAAAGAAAAAAAGACAAGAAAGAATAAACATGAAGAGGAATAATAAAATATTAAGAAGAACAAGGACAAGAAAAACACATAAAAATAATGCGAGGAAGAATCTAAACATTGACGAAGAGAATACAAAACAAGTCGAGAAGTAACAAATGTAAAAAGAGGGCAATTATGAACACCCCGACTATGAAAGATAGAGATGTAAGAAGAAAGAGAAAGATAAATAACGAAGTCAATAATAAAATAGAGGTAACAAGAAGGAACAAGAAAACAGGAACACAATTAGAACGAAGATGGCGAAGAAGCAAATAAAGAAAACGAATTAAAAGAAGAAAGAAAATTAAAAAGAAGTAGATGAAACAAAATAAAAAAAGATTCATTGTTAAAGCATTTCCGGAATTTTGTGTAAAGTGGCATTGTACATCTTTGTTCTATTTCTATCATCTCAAGTTCTATTTTCTTGTAAAATGACTAAAAAGAAGATTACTAAAGAAAAACAAATGTAGTTTTTGTCCACAGTTCGCTTCACCTTACATTCGCTTTCTTAATTCGATTATTGCTTTAAAAAAAACAAAAACATTTTTCACCGTTACATGGGCGACACGGCTTACCCGCCTCTTTGGGTATTTAAATGTCGGCGTGCGCTGAGTAGCAATGTTTCAAACAAGTTCAGGGCACATTCATTCACGTTTGAGTCGGGCGGTGGGGGGAAGTAACCGTAAGCATTCTTTGATCCGTGATTCTATTCTGGAGCAAGATTAAATCAGAGCGGATTTTTAAATCAACAACTTTTGTGTTTCTCTTTCACAGCCAGGTCTTCAGAATAGTGCCTGTTTAGCCTCACGCAATATTTGTAATCGAGTTCTCAAGGCGCCGGTTGTTAACCCAGAGTTAGGCGTCATGCTCAAGCGCCTGGGGCTAACTATTCTATGACAGGGCCGGAGATGAGGGTAATTAGAAATCGCATTATATTACGGCTTTCAATAATAAATTGCATCAAAAATCTGGGATGTTTTGTGAGGGCGATCAATTCCGTGTAGGCAGATTAAAATCACAGATGCGAAAAAATCGTAAAATAAGCGTCCAACCATACCCGCAGATATGGCGTTAAGATACTAAGAAGCGCAGAAGAGTCTTGTACGGCGTTTAGGTGGCGGAAGCTGGTGCCTTCTTTATGCCCCGTGGAAAGAGATGCCGAAAGCGAATAACACAGAGGTTCGTGAATTTTCTCAGAAACAAATGGCCTTGGTAGCTAGGAAGAAAATGCAGAAGAGAAGCTATGGAATGAGAGAATTCTTTTTTTAAAGCCTTGTTTTATGTCTCCGTTACGCTTGAATGCCACAATGTAATTGGTACTCACGCGCTACAGATATGGAACACTGAATTATTTTTTTTTTTTCTTGAGAAATTCGGTTTCGGTTAACGGGTAGTGGGGGTGCTGCTTCCAAGGTGGTGAGCACTTCATGAGAAACTTTAATGGTACATTTGTCGGGCGTTCAGGAATCAGATGATTCTTGACGATAACAAGTGGAAATGGGATGGAGAGGGTTTCTCCAATTTTTATTTTACACAGACGATGGAGGAAACTGGAATATTTGAAGAATAAGAAACAAAACAAAAAGAACCGTGTAACTAAGATTTGGCGTGAGAAAGGGACAAACATTTATCTAAGGATATTTAAACATCAAGAAGTAAGTCCACATAACAAAGGAAAGCATGTATAGAAAAAAATTCTGTATTTACTATTACGTCCACTCTTGGCGTGAAGTTTTTTTGTTTTGAACCAAGGGCTGTCTGCATTGGGCTGGTGTGAGCCCGTCGTTTGTAGGATTTATGTAATAGTCTTATCCATAAATGCCCTGAAACCACGTCTCTGTATACTATTGTAGAGAGTTTAGTGCTTAATGAACTGCTCGGGTTTACCTCGTTATGATGAGATGGCCAAAACGCTGTATTTTTCTAGTTTATATATCTCATGCAGAATGTTAGTTCCTACAGTTTAGTTTTTCTGTGGACGCTATTATGTTTCTCACTGCTGTCTCTCCTAATGTTTAATTAATGGTCTTTCTTAAACATATTTTTTCACACGATGGGATTTCCCATCCTGTGATCTGGTCAGGTCCACTGTTTGACAATGCTAGCAATGAATTAGTAAAAATAAACCATATTATACATTGTGTCGTTTAGTTCCGTACTTATATCTGATGTTTGAAGAGTGACGGAACAGATTGCATACTATTGGCTTCTGCTTGACATTATTGTTGAGAAACATGAAAAATAGATTTATCAATGCCTCCGCCAGCGAAAATTACTAGTATTTTGTTTATATATTTCTATCTGGGCTTTGAGGTTATATCAGGAACATGCTTGAACAGGTGATTCCTGGAATGAATGAGTATGGTATCCGGACATGCTTTGAGAGGTGATTTCAGACCTGCTTGAGCACTGGATTTAGGGAACATGCTTGAGCACTGGGTTGAGATGCGTTTAACACAGAAAAAAGTAAAATTTTAAAGACATATTACTTTTATAGATATTTAATCTTTCTTGTCTACAGAAGACATATTTTTGAGTCAGGAATGAGCTTTCTGGCGCCAACCTTGACCTAGTTTTGAGTGAAAAGAGAAAAAATGTTAGAAGTGTCGATACAAAGCTGTATTTTTTGTATGTTAGGTTTAAATTGTGAGCGAGTGTTTTACATTAGTTTTTTGACACGATATGTAAGTTCTTTTGACTTGAATGTGCCTATTATGTCGTGTTGTTAGACTTCCCTGATATCGCTGAGAAAGCTTCCTTTTTGTTCTGTTAGTGGTCTGGAGAGCAAGACGTCCGATTGGCAGTGTGAGTTTAGAGCGATGGTCTCTGCGCGGCCTCAAAAGTTGCCGGGTTCGGCTTCGCACCGTAGCTACATCTTCCATATTTTAACCCAAGCTGTACAATGGGTTAACCTGCATCTTTGCAACTTGAGTTAGGTTTAAGAAGGAACAGGCAGCGAGGATGGGAGATGGGTCACCCACGTCGTCTCGATACCGGTCTTAGAATAAGTGAAGTCTCTAACAACTTCACTCCGATATGGCTGTATCGCTGTGGAGTCTACCTTTGCTACCTCTGTGAGCAATTGTATTCCTTCTGTTCATGGTTGTCATGATATTGATATGGTTTGAATGAATCTCCAATTAAGTGTGTTCGTTCCCTGATACAAATGCCCCCTTGATCCTTATGTGGTTGCCAGGGGGCCTCTTTCTGGGGCAAGAAAGAATAAGACTACTGCTCCTTAACATATGTCATTCAAGGTCACTAATATGAGGTCAGGCATTGAGCTGGTAACCTCATAATATACAACAATATGCTTCAGAAACTACTGCTGCAAGAGCGTTAGAATCCGTTATGCCGACTTTCTTCAAGGGGCCAGCTGCAAGTGACGATCCATGCTCCATAAGGAGCGAGAAGGAAACGATGATGAATGATGAATGCAGCTTTAGGCCGTGTTACGGTGAGGGCAAGATTTACTCACATCTGACATTGGCTCAGATTTGCACACCCCAGCAGAGCAAGTTGAAATATCCAGTACTCACTTCTAGACAGCTTTGAACGCACGTTAATTTTCTAGACTTATTCCAAGAGAAATGACAACTTTAGTTGCAGTGCCATAAATACTGAGTACACAACAGCGCACTGCGGTGTTACGTGGCGCCAATACATTTGTTGTCTACAGAACTGACTGACCTCATTGTCGTGGATTCGATGGTATTGTATGGTTGTGATTTTACCTAGTGTGATGCATGAGGTCAGCTGTGAAGGCTCCTGAGATAAATGTAGCTGTGAATTTACAGAAGGCCCTTCTTGCTACCACTTACGGCCTCAAGCATATCTTTTTTTTTACTAATGAATGTGGCTACGTTAAAATCTAGGGTACTGAATGCAATGTGTTGTGTGTAGATTACATACACACACAACACAGATATGTAATAAAGTCTAAATAATATTAATATAATTTAAAAACATCTGAACAACTCAAAGCTGTGTAAATTTTTGAGTAAATTTTCTTTAAATTTTATTTGTTCTAGAACAAGGTTTTTTCATTTTGGTCCAGACCATATGAAAGGTTTTGAAAATTATTAATGATATGCACCTGAATATATGGCATAATCATGAAAAGTTCCCGGCACATAGGTAGTTTACAAGACTAGTTAATACCTACTACTGTTTATAGTGGTAAAATTCCCCACTGGGAGACCCCTTACCCCCACCCCCCTGTTGGGGTGACTTCATCTACACCCTGTCTATGGGTCC
>JAMPIV010002667.1:517500-627500 GCA_024509875.1 Oreohelix idahoensis | reverse complement strand
CACTTCCCTGGGCAGATGGCACGTTTCTTGACCACAACTTCATGTAGTTGCCCAGATCACCTCACGGGTAAAAGCTCTATTGTAGAACATTCAATTGGGGGTTATTAGCTCGCTTTTCCAATCCGGGGGCATCAGAATAAGGTTGAATGTAGTCCCAAATATGGGGGTCAGACACCTTGGTTTTCATTTGCAACAATCTCACTGGGTGACTTAAGCCTATCCTGGTTTCAGTTTCCCTCCCTCACCTTGGGGTATTGAACTCTAACATGATTTTGGGTTTTCACTTGCTATTGGCATTATACCCCCTCCAGTTTGACTCTGGACTGATGGGGTGTGGGTTGAGATACCCGCTGGCATACAAAGTCCTTCTACACTGGAAGTTGTCCTTGACATTGACCTGGGCATGGGTTTGATTTTATATTGTGTGCCTAGGGCCAAACTGTTCTACCACCCCTTCAAGCTCTTCCTCTACCTTCCCATAACCCTTGGATAAGTTTTGTCCTCCCTAGTTAAGGCATCGAGTGCCCGGTCTCACACACTTTGAGAATCGCCCACCCATTGTGCAGGAGTTCGTGGGGAAGTAGAACTACTTGTCTTGGAGTCTGGTGGTTTCACCCGCAATTTTGTGGAATCGGGGTGAGGTCATTTCAGGGGGTTTTGGGTCATGGAATAGTGCTTGCAAAGTGGTCGGTTAAGTTTTTTCACTGTTAAGATCTTGGTCCGGAACGCTTTTTTTTAATATCACTTCCTATGCAGCAGGCTACATATACATGAGGTATCTGGGGGGGAAATAGGGAAACAGCTTCTCTTACTGCGAGTCAGATACAGTCAGAGGGAGCACTTTTAGAGTTAAAAATCTTTTGAGGGATTTGTGGTTTGAGGTTAGGTGATTGGTAAAACCCACATTAGGACACGAATTCGTATGATTGTCCATTCTTGTAATTTGTTTGTAGTGGTCTAGGTTGCTCATGCCCATGCAGTTTTTTTCCAGGTTCTCTGGGATGTCATCAGGGGGGGGGTATGGTCTGGGTCCAAGTTACCAAACTGATTTGGAATGAGTTGGATTCATGTCCCCTGACCAACCAAGAAATGGTACAGGGGGGGGGCTGGGGTCTGGGCCAGGTTTGGACTAATTACAATACCCAGACTGGGTCGTAGTTGGACCACCCATATGACAGTATTCCTGGGGCAAGTGGGTAAAAATCCCCCCACAATTAAGACCTAGGGAATGTTCACTGTTACACCTTGACACTTTTTATGTTTGTGGTTCTAGTTCCAACACTTGGCAGGGGTTGTTTGGTCAGGTTCTGTCTTTATATCTAGGTTTTGCAAGGGAGTTTCAGGGTTTACCCCTAAGAGTTAACAGTTCACAGGTTTGTAGATGTTCTTGGGTTGTTTGAAAGACTTTTGGTCCCAAGCCCAACCACCTTCCCCCAATGCACCTACCCCCCCTTGAATCCAAATAACATTTTTTTTGGTTAGAAGAGGTTAATAGATGGACGCCTCATCTTAAATACTTGTGTCCTCAACGGTTGTGGGTGGATGTTAGAGAAACGGACGATGTTGTTCCTTCAGGGTGTGGGGAATGTGGCGATCGAGATTGATACACATCCATTAGAAATTGGTTCTGGTTCAGTTGGAGTGTGGGGTACGTTGGGTGTGGAAGTACGTAATAATAGGGGGGATCCAAGTGAATTTGACGCCTGGGCACTGTTCTTTGGGAGGTCCATTGGCAAAATAACAGTCCACTCGGAAGCATTTTTCAATCCGAATTTCGGTAGTTAGCATAGGTAGTTGAATTCATTAATGTCCATCCGAGCAAAACAAGTGCACTTTCCTAAAAGCTAAAATAAGGTCTCACTTCAGGCTTCAACTGGAATATTCCTGGTTAATAGCCACGACGTACTCAGTTTTTTACTAAGAACACCGGTAAACCTTTTGGTAAGACAATGGCAAAGAAGCATTTTGCAACTTTTGATGTCTTACGTGTTATAATCTGGACACAAGATATAGTATCCATCTTTTGTGAAATCACAGTATAAAAGAAGAAAGATGTAACAACGTCCTTCCATATGAGGCTACGGAACATTAACACTCACATGGCCCTAGTCGTATACAAGGACATGCACAATTATAAGTGTTCGCTGGTAAATGTATTTAGTTAAACCGGCAGACGGTCTTCAAGAACGGTAGACGGGGGAGCAACACTTTCCCCCTTTCAATACAAAGGGTGTAAAAAGTATCTCACCTATGGCAGGGGAGAGCTTAAAAAAATACACTTAAATCTCTGATTGTCCCCAACCAGTAGCGGGAATATCAAGTCTAGAATATTTGCCTCTTCCTGTTTACAAATAAGACTCTCGGGCATTAGTCTATTATTGTCAAGTTGGGGGGGGTGGCCTAGGATGCACCTGTCTCCATGACGAATTCGGGGGGTTGCCAAGTCGGCTTGTCATCTAGTGGATCTGGGTTGGGTCTCTACCAGTTTTCATGTGCATACTGTAGCAAAGTGGCACAGCTCTTGTTATTTAATATGCACGGATGGTTTGATATCTGTTAATAAATCTGTATGGTTCCTCCAGAAGAGACCTGGGAGTGGGGGGGAAACTCTCTCACCTCCTGGTTTTTTAGTAAGGTTGGCTTCATACTGAGCTTTTACCCTTTGCTTTATGCATTGCTACTCAACCTTTTTTTTTCACAAGGATGTTAATCTTTTCCCATGGCTAATGGGGTTTTTTATTTTAAATGAAGGTGAAGTGTTTTCCCTTCCTTTGCCGATTTGAGTTGCGAATAGCCTAAGGTCAGATAGTAAGGTCATGTAATGGGGGCTTTGTTGGTGGACGGGGGTTTTTTTTTTTTTGTTTTTTTTTTGGGTGGCTTACCTGGACGTGGTCTGTACCAGATACTTCTTTAACAGGTTTAAACCATGATCATAACAAAATTTCTCCTTCCCTTTTTGTCAATTTTTAGTTTGTTCTAGACACCTTTCTGTCTAGAACATCACAATTTGTAAATTTATTCTGGGCTGCAAGGGTAGTAGATGCTGAGCACATTTTTCCACAGCCATAGTTCTCTGTCTTTGCCTTCTATTAAAAATATGCTGGCATGTTTTTCCTGGCTTGTTTCAAATTATTCATTTGCCAGTTTCCATCACTGATTACATCAAACACGAGATGGTCGTTCGTTCACGTATTGATTAAGATGAAGGTATCAGTCTCCTTCCGCCTTCTCATCTGTTCAGGTCCTTAATAGCGCTACATGCTGGCACCTTTAATTTATCATACGTATTTTTCATGGAACCCGTCGGGTCCCGTTCCATACATAGAAGCGCTATAGTGAGGACTTTTCTTCCTAGAATTATCACTCACAAATCGACCACTACCAATTTTTTTCTTGGGTTTGTCTCCCCACTTTAGATTGCTTATAAGAGATCTTCGCTCTCTTTTCTGTTCTTCCAGTTTATATAAGTCTGACCGAGGGATTGTCATCTTATCCTGGGTAAAATTTCTTCTTTGTACTCTTCGCATAGTGGCCATGTTAATCCATTCAAGTGAAGACTGGGTGTGAAAAGGGGGCTCCCATTGCACTTTGTTCTACCTGAGTATAATACTTTTTCTTTCCGGCCTAAGAGTGCCCCGTGGCGTTTCTAGGTCCTGCACATTTTGTCCCTTTGTGGGTGTTCCCTCATGAAATACGCCACATGCTTCTACAAAGTTTTCAATATCGACATTTACGTCGGGCCAATAGTATTTGCGAGCAACTTTTTGGCAGATGGTACCGACTTTTTCATGGTCCCCATCTTTTCCAACATGTAAGCTCCTTATTAAATTTGCCCTATATACCTTGGGAAGAACCAACTGTCCGTGACCAGTGGATCTAGTTCCTGTCTTCCTATATAGCAATCTGTCCTTCATAAAATATTCCCCCTTGCTCGGAGGTGTGTGGCATTTGGGCAATTTTTTAAAACATGGCTTGAGTGTCCTATCCTCAGCCTGCGCCTTCCTCATCTCCTCTGGATGAGCATTTATAGGTTCACCTTCTTCCTCCTTCTTCTGTGACCTGGTCTGCACTGTCGCCATGATCACAGGTCTCTCGTGATTCCCCAAGAAGACGTATCTACACCCCAATATCAGAGGGTAGATTGGTTCATCTATCACTGCTGCTCTGATTTCTCCTTCCACATAGCGAGTTTTCACCGTTATCCTTGCGATGGGAAGTGTCATGAGTGGTATGTCCTTAGTCGCCCCTTGTATTTCCACTGTTTCTGTGGTATACTGACTTGGGTCCACTAGGCTAGACTTCACAACTGAATCATAATCCAAACCTGTATCATAAAGGCACCTTATGGTGACCCCATTACAAATAACATCCTCACAAACTGGGGGGTGATAAGGTTCCTGCTGTCCATTAGGATTAACCTTTAATCTTTGAGTCCCCGACTTCATTGCAGCAATGTTTGAAGGTTTCCTTCTACAAAATTCGGTGTTATGGTTATCTTTCTTGCACCATTTACACCATCTTTTTCCTTGGTTCAACGGTTTTCTTTCATTGAATTTTTGGTCATTGAACTGTGAGTTTCTGTCTCGATAGTCATTTCTTGGCCGTTCAAAGTTTGTCCTACCTTTATTACCCTGTTCTCTATTTTCAAATTTATTAAATGGCTGTGGAGCTTTAAAAGTTTCTATATGCTTCTTTTTAGACCCACTTACCTCTGCCTGGGCTGCCTGATACCTCTCAGCGACATTTAAAACCTCCCCCAACTTCTCTGCACCTTGTTCCATGAGAAATTTTCTCATGTCTGGAGCCATGGACTCTCTCAATTGCTCTATCATGATCATCTCCTTAAGATCTTGGGTCTTCCCCAGAGCAGTCCATTTCTCCAAATAGGTTTCCAGTCTGGCAGAGAATTGGTGGTATGTCTCCCCAGACAACAGTTTGGCATTTCTAAATTTCTTACGATAAAATTCACCATTTTTTTCGTACCTTAATAACAAAGCCTGCTTTAACATGTCATAATTGTCTTGGTCTTCTCTGTTCATTTTTGCGAAGACTTCATAAGAAGTACCTCTCAGTCCCTGTGATAACTTTAAACTCCACCTCTCTCTCTCTAACCCATATGTAGTAGCTAATAACTCAAAACGTCCTAGGTACCCCTCTATGTCATCGTCTTTTTCAACAAAATGGTCTAAATGAAACCCCATAGCTGATGTTGAGGCTCCCAGACTGGGCGTAGCATCTGAGGCAAAAGGGCTGGCACCATTTTCAGGAGCCTGGCCTTGTAACTCCAGCTCCCTTAGTCGTAATTCGTGCTCCCTTTGCAACTTTCTATCTTCTGCCTCCCTTTCGGCCTTTTTATCTTCTGCCTCCCTTTGCTGTCGTTTTTCTTCTGCCTCAATCTGCAGCCTCTTAATTTCTTTTTCAGCCTCTAACCTCTTCTCTTCAGCCAACCTTTCAGACTCTAATTTTCTTTCAGCCTCTTTTTCTAATCTTCTTTCTTCCCGTTCAATATACTTATCACATTCAGCCGTTACATATTGAATTAAAACCTGCCCATCCATTCCCATATCTTAGCCGTAAGCACAGCAGCTGATCTGAACTTTGCCAGCTCCGCCATACTTTTTAGACAATTTAGTAATGAGCAAGATAAAATTTCCAACCACTAAAGTAATTCTAATTACTCTAGTCTAAAATAATTTTAATTAGCGAATGAACTAATTAATTACCACTGGCTGTGAAGATTCACCAACTTTTATTTTCACTTTTAATGTTAAGGGACACTTTTAATTTTTATAATGTGTTCCCCTAATTTAATTCTCCCCCCAGGAGATCCTAATATTATTGATAGGCTAATTATCCCGGGACAAGAGACCCCAATATATGTCGTGGATTTGATGGTATTGTATGGTTGTGATTTTACCTAGTGTGATGCATGAGGTCAGCTGTGAAGGCTCCTGAGATAAATGTAGCTGTGAATTTACAGAAGGCCCTTCTTGCTACCACTTACGGCCTCACGCATATCTTTTTTACTAATGAATGTGGCTACGTTAAAATTCTAGGGTACTGATATGTAATGTGTTGTGATAGATTACATACACACACACACACAGATATGTAATAAGTCTAATAATATTACTAAAATTTAAAAAACACACTGAACTAACTCAAGCTGTGTAAATTTTTGATAGTAAAATTTTCTTTAAATTTATTTGTTCTGAACCAAGGTTTTATTTTGGTCAGAACATATGAAAGGTTTTGAAATTATTAATGATATGCATGAATATATGGCATAATAAATGAAAAGTGTGTACATAGGTAGTTTACAAGACTAGTTAATATTACTACTGTTTATAGTGGTAAATTATCTGGGAGAAGATTAATGGATGTGCTGTTGGGGTGACTTCATCACTCCCTGTCTATGGCTACTAAACATTTTCCCTTTATTGATGGAATATAGTTGGTGTGTTAGAAAATAAATTAAGTTGGTGAATGTCCAGCAGGCCAGACGCTCACGTATCTTGAATGAGTAGTTCTGGTGCTGGAATCGGGTGGCCCCACCTCTCCGTGCTTGGGGGCAATATCAGGAGTCTGGTGGCCCCACCTCTCCGTGCTTGGGGGCAATACAAGGCTGCTCTGACAAAATTTACCAGACTGCACTGGTCCACTCTTGTATGTTCAACAGAGCATTTGACACCACTTTGGTGCCAAATAAAAAACTCACAGTTCTGAAATAAAAGTATTGGGTCATGGGTCAGAACTCTACCTCCTGAACCACTTCTACACTCAACATTACACAACAACATCACATAGACGGGGTCTGATCTCTCTGACGATACAGCACATCTTACCAAGTTGGTTTCACAGAGTATAAGTTCCCCAGGACTACATATTCTGAAATATGTTCATTTGCTTCCTGCCATTGAATAGGATAGGTGATATGTTCCACTGATCTCAACACTTGATCCGCCCTTCCTAATCCTTGCTGGCGTTTATGTATTTTGTTTGTCTCTAGACCCTGAACTGGGGCTGGGGATCTAGAGCGAATCCTTACTTGTTGTAAGGGATAGATTATGATATGGCAGTATCAAATCACTCGAAACATTAAACAATATTAAAATATACAAAGAAATACTTTCAGTCTTACCAGAATTATGAATATAGAACACAGTTATCTGCTAGCAAAACTCAGCTGAGCTGCTGGCTCTAGTATGGCGTCCCTCTAAATATTTCAATTAGCTTTTGGGAAATACACCACTGAATAATTTACTGTGTCTACTAGGACAACTTATGACGAATGGCAAAAATGCGCGTCTGAGCGCCGATAATATATTCATCTATGGCCAATCACCGCCTTTTTCTTTTCAAATTCAAACCTCCTACCAAAAAGTCATTTCAGTCATACCTCAGTCAAGTATGTATTATTGTCTGTTGGTCCGTCTGTCTCTACTTGCGTTTCACACAAAAAAAAACACACTTGTTTTTTGAACCAACTCTGCCTTCCCCTACACAATTTTGCCTTTAAAGTTATTTTTAGCCACAACCGTCCACTAATTCCCCTTCTCTTCATTCTAACTAGATTTTAGCACTTGAGTCTTCAAGGCCACAATTTTTTTGAAAATTAGTGACATGTTTTGTTTCAATGCAGTCGCTCGTTGATATGAACAACACAGTCTTTTGTCAATATCTTCATTATTATCTATCCGTCTGTATAAATAAAAGCATATTATTTCTCTGCTCAAGATGGGCCATCAGGCCAGCTAGGTTTTATATTCCTAACATTATTATTAAGAAAAAGTTACTTTTCAAGGTTAGTTTTTTTTTTTTTTAAATATGTTCGAGCATCTTCTGTAAGGCGTTTGCCGCTGAATTCAAATAAAGGACGAAGCATCTTCTACTTCTCAGATCCTTCTGTAAGGCGTTTTTTGCCGCTGGAAGTATCGCAAAAGCGTCCAAGAAATGACTGTTGCGTATAATAGCTAAGGTCCCTTTTGTCCATTTCTTTACTTTGTGTCAACTTGGGGACGTGAAGTTTTTTCCTTCCCCCCCCCCCCCCCCCCCCCCCCCCCCCCCCCCCCCCCCCTCCACCCCACCCCCCCCCCCCCCCCCCCCCCCCCCCCCCCCCCCCCCCCCCCCCCCCCCCCCCCCCCCCCCACCCCCCCCCCCTTAATTGCGTCTTTTTAGCCTTGTTAGTTTCAAGCACGCGTTCAGTCATATTTTTTTCTTTTGATCTTCGTTCTCATCCCGTCTCAAGGGTAAAAGTTTTGCCTTCACGTCTAAAAAGTTAATTTCCATGGCGGGTAGTGACCCGCGGCGTGGGCGATCATGCCTTCTAGTAACTTACGCATTCTTTTTATCCCTACATTTTATCCTTTGGAGATATTTTAACGTTGTATCAAGGTTAATTTTATGACACTCATATCAAAAGTGACAAGACAGGCTAAGCTGAACATGTGCTCAAAGGAAACACCTAGTCCCTTAGCAAATTAAAAACGTGTTGTAAGGACGAGGAGAACTGACAGATATATGATGTGTGTTTATATATATATATATATATATATATATATATATATATATATATATATATATATATATATATATATATATATATATATATATATATATATATATATACGAGGGGCGGTCGAAAAGTTTTGCACTTTAGTATGAAGGAGTCAAGGCACGTACCTGGAAATTGGTGTGAACTTTAGTCCTTCTCTATGTATTCACCCCTCAAGGCAATGCACTTCTCCCATCTCTTCTTCACCTTCCTGATGCCCTGATTGTAGAACACCCCCGTCTGGGCCCGGAACCACGTCTCCAGTTCAGTAATCAAGTCCTGGTCGTTAGAAAAACGGCGTCCACGAAGCGGATTCTTCAAGTTTGGAAACAGGAAGAAGTCACTCGGTGCCAAGTCCGGTGAGTATGGTGGATGGGGCATGAATTCATACCCGCACTGCTGGGCAAGGACGATGGAGCCATGAGCTGCATGAGCAGGTGCATTTTGTCCATGACACCGCTTCATACACAACTGAACCAGTTTCCCGCCAATTTCTCTTTCACACGGCACCCCGCGCGCGCCATGTACGCGCGGGAAATGTAAACCAATAGTGTGTCTTTACAATGATACATAGCAATCCCGCCTGTCTTAACGCTTTCTTAGTAAAGTGCAAAACTTTTCGACCGCCCCTCGTATATATATATATATATATATATCTTCTTCTTCTTTAATCCTTAGCCGCAGACCGTCAAAGCAGTCAGTGGCCATTACACCTGGTGGCGTCTTGTAGGGCAACAACAAATTGATTCCACTTTGCTCGGTCGGCGGCCATCCTTCGTACAGTGCCCCAACTCTGGTTCATTCTTTGCATCTCAGCATCCACAGTCCTCCGCCAAGTTGTTTTTGGTCGGCCTCTCTTTCGTTTTCCTTCAGGGGTCCATAGCATAGCTGTTCTTGTGATGGCATCGGGGTCTCTTCTGAGGACATGGCCAACCCAGCTCCAGCGTCTGCCAGCTATGATGGTGTGCATGCCCTCTTGCTTGCTCCGAGTAAGCAGATCTTGGTTGGTGATGATATTCGGCCAAAAGATTCGGAGAATTTTTCTTAGGCATGTTGTGTAAAAAGAGGACAACTTCGACATTCCCTTCTCTGTAACTCTCCAGCTCTCCGCGCCATAGAGAAACACAGAAAGCACACAGCTCTGATATAATCCTAATTTTGTGCTTGTGCTGTACTGAGAGGACTTCCAGATGTTGTTTAGACTAAAAAAGGCTGTTCTTGCTTTGTTCATTCTGTTGTTGATGTCTCGCTTGCTCCGCCATCTGGTGTTACTATGCATCCTAGGTATGTGAAGGCATCTGTCTGTTCCAGTTGCTGATTCCTTACTGAACAGGTGTTTCATGTTATTATTACACCTACGCCCACTATAATTAGTGTGACACTCATGTTTATTCATCAATATATATATATATATATATATATATATATATATATATATATATATCTGAGGTGGTGCCGTAAATAGCATCGCCACTTATTGCGATCGGCAGCTTCATCCTCCCATGTTGCTGGATCCATGTCCAGTGCCCTCATATCTCTCTTGCACACATCTTTGAACCTCAGCTGTGGTCGCCCAACTGTTCTCTTGCCATCTGCTAATTGTCCGTAGAAGATATCTTTTGGGATGCGACCATCTTCCATGCGGCGAACATGGCCAAGCCAGCGAAGTCTGCGCTGTCTAAGCAGCGTATACATACTTTGAAGGCCAGCACGTGACAACACCTCGACATTTGTCACTTTATCTTTCCACGACATGCCGAGGATGCGGCGTAGACACCGCAAATGGAAGGTATTGAGCCTTCTTTCTTGCTTAGCATAGGTCGTCCAGGTCTCGCTGCCATATAGGAGTGTGCTGGTGACGCAGGCATTATATACCGCAGCTTTGATCTTCATTGTGAGTTTAGAGTTTCCCCAAACACGCGATGTGAGGCGGGCAAAGGTAGCTGCAGCTTTGCCAATGCGGCTGTCGATTTCTGTATCCAGTGAGAGTTTGTCATTGATGGTAGACCCTAGGTATGTGAAGTGGTGCACCACTGCCAATTCATAGTTATCGATAGTGATAACTGGTGCAGCACCTACATCCTGACTCAGCACATTCGTTTTCTTTAGACTTATTGTGAGGCCAAAGTCCTTGCATGCTTTAGTGAAGCGATTCATCAAGCTCTGAAGCTCCTGTTGGCTTTGAGTGACGACTGCAGCATCATCAGCGAACAACAAGTCTCTTATAGTTACCCTTCTGATTTTTGTTTTTGCCTTCAGCCTTGAAAGATTAAACAGACGGCCATCTGACCTAGTGTGAAGGCATATTCCTTCAGTTGCATCTCTGAATGCATGTTTCAAGAGTAAGGCAAAGAAGATTCCGAAGAGGGTCGGAGCCAGAACACAGCCTTGTTTAACGCCACTTCGTATATCAAAGGGCTGTGACGTGCTTCCAGCATATTGGACTGTTCCCTTCATGTCGTCATGGAATGACTTTATCATTTCCAGCATTTTAGAAGGGCAGCCTATTTTCAGGAGGATTTTAAAGAGTCCATCCCTACTCATCATCATCTCAACCCATAACCCGTCATGGGTCGTAGGGGTGCCATGGTGGAAGCATCAGCAGACAGGGTCCTCCACTGCTCTCTATTCTCAGCAATGCGTACAAGTGTGGAGAAACCGTGTCCTGCCCATTCTTTGATGTTATCAGCCCAGGATTTTCTTTGCCTTCCTCTTCTCCGTTTACCTTCGACTGTTCCCTGGAGGATCGTTTTCGAAAGGGAGTCATGACGAGTTACATGCCCAAACCAGGCAAGCTTTCGACGTTTCACTATTGACAAAAGTGGTTCTTGATGGCCTGCATAGGTGTTTATCTTCTCTCTAACATAGACATTTGTTTTGTGCTCTTTATAGCAAATGCGCAAAATTCTTCTGTAACATTTATGCTCGAAAGCCTGAATCCTTCGCTCCGTATCTGCAGTGAGTGTCCAGCCCTCACACCCATACAAGAGAATAGATAATACAAGTGATTTGTATAATTTGATCTTCACAGGAAAACTGATGTTACTTTTCCAGATCACATTCAACCTTGTCATGGCAGCTGAGGCCATCTCAAGTCTTGTCTTGATTTCTTTATTTGATCTTCCATCACTACATATAGTGGACCCGAGATATTTAAAGGTGTTAACTTCTTCTAACGTTTGCCCATTTAACGTAATGTTGGTCGGAACATGTTTCTTATGGCTATTCACCAATATCTTGCTTTTTTCTATATTAATTTCCATCCCATATGTTCTTGTTACTTTCTCCAGTCTAGAGGTAAGGTCTTGAAGTTCTGATTCTGTTCCAGCTATCAGATCAATATCATCAGCAAAACGTAGATTACACAGAGGTCGGCCTCCAATCGATATGGTTGATTTATAATCGTAGAGAGCCTCCTGCATAATATGTTCTAGATAAATGTTAAAGAGCACTGGTGACAGGATACATCCCTGGCGAACTCCTACAGTTGTTTTGAAAAATTCTCCAATGTCATTGCTTGCAAAAACAGCACTGCTTGCGTCCTTGTATAGTGCTTCAATGATATCTATGATGTTGGTATCAAAATTGAATTTTCTCATTATTTGCCATAAACCTTCATGCCAGACTCGATCGAAGGCTTTTGTGAAATCGATGAAGTTATGGTATAAATCATGTTGATGCTGGAGATGTTTTTCGATCAGTAATCTAATATTGAAGATTTGTTCTGAGGTACTTCTTTTTGGTCTAAAGCCAGCCTGTTCCTCTGACAAGATTTCTTCTGATTTCTGTTTTATTCTGTTCAAAAGTATCCTTAACATCACCTTACTTGGATGACTAATAAGGCTAATGGTTCTGTAGTTCTTGCACATTTTTAGATTTCCTTTCTTTGGAAGCGGTATTACTAATGACTGCGTCCATTCTTTTGGCCATTTTTTTGTACTCCATATCTTCTGGCAAATTGTTGTCATGATTTTTACTATATCTGGTCCTCCATATTTCAAGAGCTCTGCTGGTATATTATCCACCTTCCCTCCTTTCATCGAACATATAGCCTCTTCCACTTCTTCCCGTAGTATTGCTGCATTTCCGAGTTCTCTGTTTTCGCACTTAATGTTGTTTAATATGCCTAAGTCAGTGTCAAGTTTACAGTTATATAATTCTTTACAATATTCTGTCCACCTTCTCATTACAGCTGTTTTTTCATTGAGCAGAGCCCCATTGCTATCTTCTATGACAGTTACCCTGGGCTGTTGGGGTTTTGATAGTCTTCTTAATGTGTCAAAAACTGCCTTGCTGTTACCTTTTATTAGCCCCGTATTAATGGACTCACATTGATCAGCTACCCATTTTTCTTTGGCCTGTTTCATTTTCTTTCTAATATTTTTATTCACCATACTGTATTGCCATGCTGCTTCAGGAACCTCTTTCTTAACCTTTTTCATTTCCCGTCGTGTATCACATAACTTCAGAATGTCATCTGTAACCCATGGTTTGTTTATTTTCTTTCTTTTACCAAGTATTTCTGTTGCTGATTCAATGAGCACGTCTTTCATGTTCTCTGTGACTGAGTTGATATCATCCTCCAAAAAGTTGAGAGCTGCGAATTTTCCTCCAACAGTTGCCTCAAAGATTCCCGCGATTTCTGGATCTTTCAATTTGTATAAATTGAATCTTAACTGAGAACATCTGTTTTGATTATAGTTCTTTTTGAGTTTAAGCTTGAGCGTCATCAATACCATGTCGTGATCACTACCAATGTCGGCGCCAGGAAAAGTCCTAGTCTTGGCTTTATTAATGCTGGACTTGAATCTTTTGGATACAAGAATAAAATCAATTTGGTTATGTATCTCAGTTTTTGGGGCATGCCACGTTGTTCTTCTTGATAACTTATGAGGAAATAGTGTATTTGCAAGGGTTAGTTTATAGTTGCTGGCAAATTCTAGTAGCCTTAGTCCTCGATCGTTGGTTTCTCCAGTCCCAAATTTCCCCACTGTGCCAGCCCAGTGACCGTATGCATCTGGCCCTATTTTAGCATTCCAATCACCTAGAACAATGAGAAGATCTTTCTTTGGAATTTTCTTAATTGCTTCATCCAAATTGTCATAAAATGTATCAATTGCCTCATCCTCATAGTCAGTAGTGGGGGCATATACCTGTATGATGGAGATGTTCTTTGGATGTGCTGCAATACGAATGGTGATAAGCCTGCTATTTATTGGGGTGCAGCTGATGACAGAGTTCAATCTATCTTTATGTACGATAAAACCTACTCCATGCTGATGTTTAGACTCATCTCCACTAAACCAAATTTTGTGACCATCATCCGTTATTGATTCACCTAATCCTGTCCATCTGACTTCTGCTAGGCCCAGGATGTCCCACGAGTATCTAACAAGTTCATGTGTTAGTTCTTTTGACTTTTCCACACGCATATAGCGTGCGTACATTCCAAGTTCCAACAACAAAATTTTCTCTTGGAAGTTTCAAAACAGGTGTTTGTACCCCATTCGTTGACTTATCACTCTCAAGGGGCAATGAGAGCGCGGTCGTTGTTAATCCGGGCATCGGCCGATCCGGCAAATTATTACTGAGTTGACTTTCCATCATAACATTTCAGTGGGCAAGAGGTTTGCTTGGCGGTGCCCATCTCCTCTCCAAGTATCCTTGCAGGTACATACAAAAATGTACCTGGAGCAGTAACAATAGCCCTCAATAAATCTGTAATGTTTTGAAACACTGTCCGGTTGACACATCACAAAAAAAAACCGCCATCTTGTTCACTCGGTAAACACAAACAGCGAACTCACATGACAGGCAAACTTGATGTTTTCATCTTTAAAATACTTATCAACACAATCCAGAAAATGAGCCAAACACACTACAAACTCATACAGCATTAATGAGGGCTGCTACCACAGATGCAGACTCCAAAACGACGACATGAAATGCACAACACAAAAAGTGCGGCCTACCACGCCATCCCTACTAACCAGGTCGAATGCTTTTGTGAGGTCTATAAAGGCGATATATAATGGTCTTTTCTGCTCTCTTGATTTTTCCTGAAGCTGGCGGAGAGAGAAGATCATGTCTGTTGTTGATCTGCCAGCTCGGAATCCACACTGTGCCTCTGGATATATGCGCTCAGCTAACTTGTGTAGTCGCATTAAGATGACTTTGGCAAAAACCTTACCAACAATACTAAGAAGAGAGATGCCTCTGTAGTTATTGCAATCACTTCTGTCTCCTTTATTTTTATACAGTGTTACAATCTTGGCATCTCGCATGTCTTGAGGAATAATTGTCTCTTCCCAGCACTGGCACAGCATCCTATGCAGGGGATGTAATAGCGTGCTCTTACAGCATTTGATTAAATCAGGAGGAATCCCATCACTGCCTGGTGCTTTGCCAGAGGCCAAGCTATCAATGGCCTTACTGAGTTCCACTAATGTTGGTTCGGCATCCAGCTCCTCCATAGTTGGCAGACTATTGACAGCATCAAGGGCTGCAGGCGTAACGGTATTGTCTCTAGCGTAAAGCTCAGAGTAGTGCTCGACCCACCTCTCCATCTGCTTACCCTTATCGGTTAGCTTCTCTCCGCTGATGGTTTTTAGCGGTGCCGTCTTACTTTTATGGGGGCCAAGTGCTTTCTTTATACCGTCATACATTTGTCTAATGTTGCCTGTTTGCGCTGCGATCTGGATGCTCTCACTGAGCTGGAGCCAATAGTCATTTGCACAGCGTCGAGCAGTTTGTTGAACTTTGCTTCTCCTAGCCCTCAGGATCTGTAGGGTTCTGGCACTCGGTGAACGTTTGTATTCATTCATAGCACTGCGCTTAGCTTCAATAACAGTTGCCATCACATCTGATGAAGCGTCAAAACAGTCATTTGACTTTGCTGTTTTCTTACCAAAGGTGGCAAGTGCAGTACTTTGAATGGTGTTCCGTAGATGCTCCCAGTTCTCTGTAATAGTATCACCATGCTGAGGGCTACTGAGCACTTTCTTGAAGGTCGCAGTGAACTGAGCGATAATGAAAGGGTCTGACATCTTGCTGGTATCAATGCGTGGTTTCCCTTCATGTCTGACACGATAGAGTTTTCTTGGTTGTGCTCTGATTTTGCAGCAAACCAAGGAGTGATCTGTGTCACAGTCTGCACTATGGTACGAGCGCGTGGAGAGCACAGACCTGAGGAGTGGCCTTCTGACGAGAATCGGGTCAAGTTGGTGCCAGTGCTTGGATAGTGGGTGTCTCCATGACACCTTATGCTGGGGTTTTGTCTGAAAGTAGGTGTTGGTCACGCAGAGGTCATGGTGGACGCACAACTCTAAGAGCCGTTGTCCATTTTCATTCATCTTGCCAATACCAAACCTGCCCAGACATGAAGGCCATGAACCATTATCGGCACCCACTCTAGCGTTAAAGTCACCAAGGAGAACAAGCTGGTCTTGCCTAGGTATGCTTTTGATTACTGCTGCTAGATTCTCGTAGAACTCATCTTTAGCTTCTGAGGCAGAGTACAGAGTAGGAGCATACACACTGACAAGGGTGATGGGACCTGTGCTAGTTTGCAGGCGGAGCGTTAACAGGCGTTCTGATCCATTCTCGCCTGGTTCAACCATGTTAGTTAGCGATTTTTTGTCCGCAAAACCTACTCCGTGTTCTCTAGCTTTATTAAGATCTTTCCCTTGCCAATAAAATGTGTAGTCCTTCTCGCTCACCGTTCCAGAGCCCGCCAGGCGCGTTTCCTGAAGCGCAGCTATATCCACCTGAAGTCGTTTAAGCTCATCATTAATTATGGCTGTCTTCCTTACATCGTTTACATCCTGTAGGTTTTCGGATAGTCCAGTCAACATAGTCCGGACATTCCAGCATCCCAATCTGAGAGTTTGCTTATTTCTATTTTTTCGATAATTGCTTGGTGCAAAATTTTCTGTCCACAGTTCGGGTTTGACCCTAATCCCCATGCACCCAATGGGGAAAGCAGACAGTGGCGGGACAACACAACCTTATTGACTGGGGGACTGCCCAGCTTGAAGCGGGCGGTAGCTGTCCAGTGAGATCCTAGAACCTCTCCCACTGTCGGAAGTAGCCCCTGGCGAAATGCCCTACGCCAATTGGGCAAAATGCTTATAACCGGTAACTGCTACTTCCCGTGTTTTGCCGACACCTATAGGGTGAAGCTGGAGTGTCCTCTCTAGGGCGCGAGCTTGGGCACAGTTATATGGAGATCAAGCTGTTGCCCATGCAGCATGTTCCCCCTCTCCACACAGCCAGTAGATCCAAAGGAACGGCAGTAGCCGATACAGTTTGGTACCAGCCATGTCGCAGGAGTTGCCAGAATAATGTCGATTCGACATTAGACTGCCTTAGGGACTCCGACTCCGGATTTATCCTCAGGGTTTACTCCCGAAGCCAATTCCACAAATGGATATTCCCGCAAGGCAGCGGTGGTTTGAATTCAGAGTTCCTTCTCTTAGATAAGCTACCAACCAAGGATCACGAGCCCTATCTGCCCGAAGCTGCTGGTTTTAAGGCGCCAGTCGCTCGCCTTTGCCCCTTCTCCCGTCAGTGGAAACAGTTCCGCCGGGCTCAAATTGAGCCACACGTGAAGGCCGGGAGCACTATATATATTATTATTATTATAATATATATATTATATAACCTCACATTATTCGACCTGTAAGACGAGCATGTGGAGGCAGAAGGCCTATTTATTCCTTGTTCAGTTAGAGACGGCACTGCAATTGGAATATGTTCATTTAAGTTCAAAATGAAGCATAAGCATTGAAAGCAGAAGAAAAAGCCGTTACAGAAAACAAACGAAAGAAACCTCAAATAACACAAGTCAACAAATTTTCAAAAGTTTTTTGTACCAGAAATTAAATATACCATTTCTTATTGATTTTGACATGCTGATTTCAAATATCATAATGAAATTCACCAATTGGCTCTAGTTTTTTTTTTTAAATGATGAAATTACTTTACAGTAATACAAATAATGTATGCTTGTTTAATTCTCTGGGGTGAACAGCTAGTATTTCTACTTTAGCATTATAAAAATTGTGGTTACATACTCAATTAATTGATATTTCAAATAAAATGATAGAAAAAATAAAAACATTATTTAAAGTTCACATATCATGTTTTAAAAAGGCACATTTGAACCCATTCCGTCATTATTCAGTCGCTGTTCGAGCTCTCTTTGCTTGCTTCTTGTAGTCAATCGATGAGGTGTCTCTTGTTACAGTCCAACAGTTATCAGCAAGCATTGAAGGGCTCCAATTGCCTTGATACCTTGTCTCCATAGCAGCAATGTCCTGGTGAAATCGTTCACCATCCTCATCACTGACCGCTCCACAGTTTGACATAAAGAAATCCAGATGAGAATCCAGAAAATGAATTTTCAAAGACATGTTGCAGCCAAGACTCTCATACTTCAGAAGGAGATTTTCTACAATTTCATTGTAATTATCAGATCTGTTGTTTCCAAGAAAATTGTCCACCACTGACTTAAATGCTAGCCATGCTGCTTTTTCCTTGCCATGCAACATGCAAAGAAACTCGTTATCATGAGGAAGTTTTCGAATTTGCGGACCAACAAATACTCCCTCTCTTATTTTAGCTTCACTCAGTCTTGAAAATTTTCTGATGAGGTATTTGAAAGCCTCATCAGTTTTCTCCATTGTCTTCACAAAGTTTTTCATGAGACCCAGCTTAATGTGCACGGGTGGCAACAAAATCTTGCTGGTGTCGACAAGTGCTGGGTTCTCAACGTTCTTACTGCCAGGCTGCAATGACTGCCTGATTGGCCAATGTCTTCTGATGTAATGGTCACTTCGTGCACGGCTATCCCACTCACAGAGAAAGCAACAGTACTTGGTGTATCCACCCTGTATTCCAAGCACAAGAGCGACCACTTTTAAGTCACCGCAAAGTGACCAATGATGATGATCGTAGTTTATACACTTCAAAAGCTGCTTAATGTTTTCATAAGTTTCTTTCATATGAACTGCGTGACCAACTGGAATTGACGGTAACACATTACCATTATTCAACAAAACAGCTTTAAGACTCGTCTTGGATGAATCAATGAAAAGCCTCCACTCTTCCGGTATGTAATTGATTTTGAGGGCTGCCATTAAACCAGAAATGTTGTGGCACGCAGAAAAGTCACCCTCTTTGAAAAAGAATGTAATAAGCGGATTCTGGCGGTTCCTATACACAGAAATTGTAACATCTTCTGCCAGGAGATTCCACTGTTGCAATCTGGAACCCAAAAGCTCCGCCTTGTTCTTCGGTAAATTCAGATCTCTTACAAGATAATTCAGTTCACCTTGGGTTATTAAGTGTGGTTTAGTGGATGTAGTTTGCTCAAAATCTGGGTCGCTTGAGGTTGATGGTTCAGGACCACCAATGTCCTCTTCTTCATCAGTGGAAGCAGCTGAAAATGATTCTTGCACTTTGGGAACTGGTAGGTCATCGCCATGTGGTACAGGACGTATTGCAGAGGGGATGTTTGGATATTCCAGAGTCCATTTTTTCTTCTTTGATATGCCTTTCCCAATTGGAGGGACCATACAAAAGTAACAGTTGTTGAGATGATCAGTGGGCTCTCTCCAAATCATTGGGACTGCAAAAGGCATAGCTTGCCTTTTGCCAGTCAACCACAGTTTAAGATGTGCTGCACATGTATTGCAGCATATGTGTGGCGCCCAGCTCTTATCTTGATCTCCTATTCTGCAGCCAAAATACAAACTGTACGCCTTCTTAATCACTTTAGTTATATTTCGTTTTTGTGATACAAATGTCACCTCACCACATATATAACAGAAATTATTAGCACTGTTCACACATGTCCTAGGCATTTCTAACTACGATACAGACGATACGGACAAATGCTCTAACCAATGGCAAAATTTTATCAGAGATAAGATATTTATACACAAAGGTGATGTAATCATAGGTAGGATTGCATCATCAACTTCTAGTTACATTTTTATTGGTCATTAGAAAAAATTATGCAATCGCCCACAACAGTTGCGTCATATATATAAATTGACCGTAATTAAATAAACTAGTAGCATATATCTTGAAAACTAGAGCCAATCAACATTTTTTAATGTCATTTTCGTTTTCAGCACACCAAAATTAGTTAAGATCAGCTATTTTCATTTCTGGTACATCTTGGTTGTTGACTAGTGTAATTTTCTTATAGATTCCCCGTCAGTCTCTCGTGTTTGCTTAGAGTAACTCCCAGGGAAAGTTGTAGACAGAAAAACATATGTACAAAGAACTTGAGAGAGAAATGAATGAGGAAGACACGAAAAGACATTGAGGTGATGGTACGAGAGAGGAGGATTTGGCGTACGTTGTTGAAGGCCTATCTTCTTTTCGGGAGCTAAAGGGTAGTGCATGAATGGATGTAGAATTGAATGATTGACTGATTGATTGACTGAATGAAGAAATGAATGATTGATAGAGTGATCGAATTGATTAATAAATGACTTAATTATTTGTTGTTGACTGGTGTTTACGGCATGCGTTTTTTTGTTTGTTTGTCTTTTTCCTCGGCAAATCAAGAAGGTCTGACGACATGCTCGGCAGTTGCGGGGTCCCAGACAATGTGGCTAAGTGTGGTCCGCGCGAAAGAGATATTGAATTAGAGACAAATTTAGGAGGTGGGAAAAACCTTCAGACCAATGGTCCATGCTCTTTCTCGACTTCCCTGAACTGATTGTAATCTTTTCATTTTTAAAAAAAAATGTATTTTGTGCGTGTCACTGATATTGTAAAAAATTATCATTTGTTTTTATACGATTCTAAACTTTAAATAACAGTCTTTTACATTACTAGTATTAGTATTTTCCTGTAAGTATATTTTTTATTTTAATGATATGTATTTAAATCTTGTGTGTTTATTAAAAGTAAATATTCTCCTAGTCTGCACTTGGAAGATATTGTGACCGGGGGAACAGGTACTCACGACACCATTCAGTCAATGTGTGTGACCGTGTGGGGTGTGTAAATGCTTATGGTATCATTCAAGTCATGTATTACTGGAATACTGCCAGAGATGTTTACTTCTTGATGACTATTGCAACCCAGTCTCGTTCCAAAAATTCCTCTGTGATGTTATTTGTTGTGTGTTAATTATAGCATACGCTGTATAACTTGCAACATGAGTTAGGCAAGAAAGTCTTCAAGTTCCATTAAAACATTTTATTAATATTTACAAGCCAGACAAGGTCTCATGAATGCATTCATTTTTGTATTTCATCCATCAACACATAGATCATTTTATAGGCTATTTTCTCCCTGTAGCCTATCCATGTTGGGGTGAGTATTTTTGCTAGAGTCTCTACTTTCTTTATGAGTTTTGCTTAGGATGCCTTTACAGGGCTTCGTGTCATAATAATAATAAATAATAATAAATTCTTTAAGCACCAAACACGGCGCATAAGGCAGAAACCAGTGCTCTCCAGGTTGTACGTTGTGACGCCACTCCTCTTAGCTCTTGCACATTGTTTAATCCCAACGTTCTTCCTTCTCTTATTATTGTTCTTCTGAGTGTTTCTTTTGGTCTTCCTTTTTTTCCTCTTACCCTCAGGAACCCAAGTGAGTGCCTGTAGTGGTATTCTGTTGTTTTGCATTCGTAGAACATGACCGATATATGACCATCGTCTTTTCCTTATATAGTTGGAGACATATTTCTGCCTAGAGTCTTCTCTTATTTGTCGATTAGTCTTGAATTCTTTCCAACTGACGTTCATGAGTTTTCTAAGACATTTGTTCTCGAATGTATTCAGCTTGTTCTCCAATGATTTTGTTATTTTCCAACTCTCACAGCCGTATGTTAACACTGCGATAAAATTTGAATTAAACAGACGAAGGGAGCCGCGCTAGCGTAGTGGTTACAACACTGCTCTGGCGACCGGGTGATACAGGATCAAACCCGGGCGACGGCATTTGAGGATTTTTCGTCGACCGGGATTTGGACTGGATTAACTCGAGACCTGGCGAGGACATTTGAAGGAGTGTCGTCGACCAGGGACTGGCGGCTCCTGAGCCGACCCAGCTGCAATGGGTACCTCCGAAATCGGCGAGTATTTGCCTGAATGGCGAGGGACACATGTCTCTGTACAAGAAATAAAGGGATTCTCACGTAAAATCAATGTCAGGTTAGACATAAAAATAATAACCTGAGATTTCGCCTCGAGTATTAGCGGGCGAACAAAAAAAAAAAAAAAAAAAAAAAAAAAAAAAAACAGACGAAGCTTGGTATGTATATTCAATGATCGTAATTTCCAAATGTTAGATAATCTATTGAAGGCGCTAGCTGCCAAAGCAATTCTAGTATAAATTTATCTTGTTGTGTCACCATCCTGAGTCATTTTACTGCCTAAATAATTGAAACTTTCAACTTTCTGTAGTTTTTCCCCGTTCAAGATGATATCAAAGGTCTCGTTAGAAAAGTTCATAGCTTTAGTTTTAGAGGCATTTATTTGGAGACCTATTTTAACCGAAAGATGACACAAATTATTTACTGCTTCTTGGGATTGTCTGGGTGTTGAACTTAAGAATGCTAAATCATCTGCGAAATCCAGTGTCATACCTTATAAAAATTCAGTTCGTCATTTGCACATTTAGGCATTTCTGGCCTAACGATATTTCTGAATATATGAAACAAATCACTCGAAGCTGTACTTACTGTAACATAAGAATTTCCAACATTATAAAATAAAGCATATCTGCTTTATTGAGTTGATATCTTGATACTTCAAGGTCAGCAGTATACGTCCGTACAGACTGGCTTCTGGGGATCAACTGCTTTATGTCCTCGAAGCTTGCCTTTGCAAAAATGCTCCGGGCTTTTTCCAGCCTATTGGTTGGACAGTCTATTAATACCTACCGATGGATCGTCATCGGTTGCCGAGCAACTCCCGCCAAAGATCAGCGGTTAGTCGCTATCTACCCTAATTCCAGTTTCTATCTGATAACCGCGTATTTAAATAAAACCTCGTAATTATTCTTCCTAATGTACTTTATAACTAATAGCACGAATGATGCTATGGTATCAGTAGTAGGCCATCCGACGACAATATCTGACTTTTAGTTTTTCAACTTGTTTTAATTAGTTTAAGAGTTTTCATAATAATTTCCGTTATCGCTCCCTATGGAACACGGAGACGCCACTGCAGCTGGTCCCCTTCTAGGAAGCCTGCATTAAAGCATGCACGTGCAAGTTGCAGCAATGATTCATGTAGAAATTCGGTTTAGAGGATGTCGTTGTCAACCCGTCTTCGTATAATTAGTGCGTAGAGCCAGCCTCTTACACGTCTGAATCTCTAGTGGGTGAACAAGTTTCTTCACGTGAGCAAAGATCTTCATTGTTCAAGTAACTGTTAAGCTAACATCAGCTCCGTATTGTTTTAAACTGTCTTACTGTCTACTCTTCATAAGTGGCCTCTTAATTTCTTCAGTGTTTGGTCTGGTGCTTCCCCTGCAGAAGTAACTGTTAGTTTTTATGTCTTGTTTTCCCTCTGAGCGGAAATAATTTCTTCCTGATTGTTTACACGAGTTCACGAGGGCGACAATGACGTGTAACAGTCACGAGTGCTGCACTCATTTCTAATTTTATTTTTTATTAAATATTTTTAGATTTTAATATAAGCCCATGTAAGGCAGTCTGACGACAGTGGCGTAACTACAGTGTAAGCGCCCCCCCCACCTTTTTTAATAATCCCCCCCTCCCCTCCTTACAAGTACATATTGGACTCAACAACTATAAACAAAATACGGCAAATCTGATTTTTAAAATGTAACTACTTTCTTAATCATCACCCTTTAGCTTCCCGAGAAGTGTAAGCCTTCAAGACACTTGTAGCAGGTCATCCTGTCCTGTACCATCCACTCAAGATCTTTCCACATTGTCTGTATCCTGTTCATTTCTGTCTGCAGAAACTGAGACATGACACGACGTTTATCACATGAACAATGGAAATTAAAAGGATATGTATAGAAGCCAGGGCCCTTCTTACTAGTGTACTTGATTCATAGAGAGTTACGCGAACTAAAATTTGGCCGCCATTTTCGGCCGTACCCGTATTGCAGGAAAATGGACCCGATCATGAGTTTCAGACCCAATTTGCATTTTCGTTTAGGTTAGCTAATAATTTGAAATAAAATTAGATGCAAATACAGTAGCACATATCTGTACTATTATTTGTATTTCAAATAACAAAACAAAAAGAAGAAAACAAGTTTACTTACCGGTTTATTGAAAAGAATCAGCAGCGTGGATTTTTAACACATACTCCGTTGAATTTTATATTCCGTTAGAATTCCACTATTTAGCAACAAAGATTCCGTTAGAGTTGCAACACTTAGCAAAACATACTCCCTTCGAATTGAACTATTTACATAGTTTGACATGTGGAAACTGGTGAATGACTGTTGTAGACACTGACAGTTTTACTAGATCCAGATAAACACATCAGTTTATGTTTTCATTAAAAATGCGACTATGTACAGTGTGGCGTTCTCCAACTTGCTCTTAGGTTTAATGATTTAATTCATGGAAGAGCAAAACATATTTGCAGTAGCCAAGTGGTCATACAAGAGTTCTTAAACTTGCTACATAAACATCCGCACAAGAATTGAAGAAACGTCCAGCTTATGCACATCACGAACATGTTTATTATGGATAAAACGTATGCTCCAGTGAAGTATTACTTGTAAGACCTCTTCCACTATACATAACTCCCATGGCATAGGGTAAACACAGATTCTGGCATATAACAGTCTATCAGTAAATGTCGAGATCCAGTCCTGTAATCAGCTGTATCTCTATGAACATACGAATATATAAGAACCGGGAACATCGCCCGTCTTCCGTCTTTAAACATCACTATATCATTTCTATTCACTCCTCTACCTATCCTGTGAATGAATCAGGCAGTCTGTCATTCCAGGATGAACAGACTTACTTCAGAACATATCTATCAAACACACCGACATCTGAAATATCTCCGAGCAATTCACACAGCCTCCTCACTCTTCCACGAAACATCCACTAATGCCCCCTGAACCCTTCGCTATCATTCGCCCACCTTTTGACCTCTCTTGCATACTGATTGTCGTAAATTTATTTTGAGAGAAAAGAGTCTTAGAAATAGTGGTCCGGTTTAGAGTGAAAAATGATGATGGAAAGCTCAGTGATAGAAAATATAGAGATTCAATAGTTGCTTCACAGCGAGCTGGAGGAGAGTAAAGACAGACTTATTTACGACAAATCGCTTCTCTCAATCTTCTCTTCCGCTCTCCTGGTCAAACGATTATTTGCCAGTTTTCCAGACTCGCATCTGCGCTCACCGATTTGGTGTTTTTCACACACACAGACGATGTAGATACAAACTATATTGAACGAATAGGGGAAAAGTTGGGCTTTGGGTATATCCAACACACAGAACTAAATGAGTTTATGTGATTTTATTCACTTTAAACATCAATCACTAAAAATATCAGATATTACATAAATTATCCTAAGTACACAAATGCAAATAACAAGTTTGGAAGGGGTGAAGAAGATTGGTATCGACTAAGCCCTTCCCGCTTATTAGACAAAGATAAACCCAGTCCAGAGATAGATAATATCAGGAACATAGGTACGTTAATCTAACAGTGAAGTTAATTACTCTGAAAGAGGTGTTACAAAATTAGGTATAGGTGATAGAAAAAAAACCTGTTCTTCCCAGCTGTTCTTCCCTTTACTAAGCAAATGGAAAGGAGGTGGTTTTAAACAGAGTTAACAAATTATCAACTATCCCACTTAAAGGAACAATGTAGGGTATACAGAAAAGATATATATTACCAGGTAAGCAAGTTAACAAAATGGTCACACAAAAGAATTAATTTCCTGTCATTCATACACGCGCTAGCAAAGGCCTTCACTCATCTTGCTCTCACTTACCGATTGTGAAAAAATCTTGCACTCCATAGAATAACACAACAGCAGTTACACCTCAAACTAAATGTATGAGTGTTTGTTCAAGTTCTAGCCCCAGATTAGCAGGTAGGCGGTCAGCACATAAAAGAATCCCGTAATCGCTGGAAAAGGAATCTGTAGTTGTGTCTCTTTTCTTAATAACAGTTTCTATGGGAGGGCACGGTCTCTGATACCGGGGTGAGGATGGTGTGGTCTATTTGACTATGCCGCTGATAATAAAATTCTTACGCGTGCTGGTACACTTTATCCGTGAGGTATGGTTTAAGCCCAGTGAGAAAACTAGTCACATCACTGTTCAGGAAATTATGAATTATCTCTCTGTGTCAGTAAACTAACAAAGCTCGGGCCAGTGTTCTTCTTCCCGTTACGACTTAAGTTGTTTGATGGTGCGTTAAATTTGTCTTTGGGTGTGCTTTCTTTGCTATAAGTTAGATAGCGGAATTCCAAACATAGAATCGCCTCAAAGATTAAAAATTTACACAGTCTCAACAAGTTCTGCGTCAGGGGAACTCTACACACTGTTTATGCTTTGCCTTGCTTAGATTGATTTCTTTATTGCTTTCTTAATGCTGGGATCGCACAGGTTACGATCACTCTGTATGAAAAAAAAAAAAGACATGTAATATACCGAAAACAAATAACCTTCTAAAGCGCGATGAATTTCCCGTTAAGCCTATAATACACTCGAGTATTTAATTATGTATTTAATAAACACTGCGCGAATTCTAGTGGTTAAAAACCCACATCTATAAAACTAGGACTTAACTGAATTTATTAATTATAAATTCCTTCGCGACTTTAAAAGTTAATTTAAGCATCTATTATCTTTTGAAATAATATAATAGATAGATCATTATATTTACAACTGGAACTATTGAGATGGTTTAATTTAATAGATTTAAATTAACACAAAATCCATTGAAATAGAATGACTGAACTAGACCACTGATCACTTTACACAATATATATTACCGCTCTGCACAGAATAGAAAACACTGCAAATATATATAAAATCCAGGGGGAAATCTATAACAAGATTTCAATAAAGCTAGTGCTTCTGTAAAGGTCTGGCCAGCGAGTGATAACGTGTCTAGTTCTTCATGGTCTATTTAGCTAAAATGGAATGTAAGTTGAGTGGGACATGATAAACTTGACAGCTTATTTGATCTCACGAACTTTTGGGGATCTGACTGCCAAATCAAGAGAAGAAACCGCACCCTGGTCTTCGTATCTCCGTTCGCTGCTACCCGTTCGCTTTCCCCGTTCGCTCGGTTCCTCGATTGACACCGAGACGCGAAAATAGCGGCAAGCAACTGCGTCTCGTATCAGGGACCACTACTGTCTTTGATAACGCCGATAGTCTCCCCTAAAAACCCTCGGTCTGTCTCTTTGATCTCGTGCCGCCTACTAAATGAGTCCCGGTGGAATGCGTTCTGGCAAACGAAAAGTTACAACAAATGTTCAGGGGTTCTAATGTTATGAAAAGCTAAAAGTCCCTTTAAATCATCCATCATATCAGGGAGAATTCACTTGTCAAACTAGACGTACGTCATACTGATTAGTGACGTCGTCTCTGCAGCAATGCGACGGACGGTAATAAAAACTTGTGGACGAAGCTATTTAATAGCTAGATATAAGAACATAAGTAACAGCATATAAAATGTACGTCACATCTTCCCCCCTCCCCTGCCTGAGGAGAAAAATGAAATTTTTCTTCCTCAGAGGTAGGTAAACAAAATATAAAGTGAGATTCCAGTGCCCCCAAGTGACCAGTTCGAATATAATACGAGAGGAGACCAGGAAGTACTCCAACACCTGTGTCTGTCATGAGAAAGCCAAATTTAACACAAAGTGAGGACACTGATATCAACATATCAAAGCCTAAGTCTTACTCAAGTTGAGACACTTTGACACAAAAGAGGTAGCTGAGCTGGCTTCCAGTAACTAAGACTACATGTTATATGAACCCATCCATACCTGTCAATCATTCTCACTCTAATGTCGCATAATTTCGGTCTAAGTCCTGTCAGGTCATAGACTGAGTGAATATTGTCACTTAATACAATTGCAAAGTCATTATGCTACAGATGACCATTAAGTAATTATAACCTAATATATGAAAGTTGTAAGCCACATGCAATGAAGTACATAATGTAATACCTTCATGATAAGAGAAAAATGTTTTCTGTATTTCTAATATTTTTTTTCCATTCATATTATGTTTTGTTTTCTTCTCTCACATGAGTCTTTATTCAGAATATCAATGGATGATATACCATGATGATTAAGACAAGCACAATAAGCTCTCCCGACCCTGTGTTGTTTGGTAAAAGTAGTTAATGTCAGTGCAGACAAGACAGATGCTCAGTTGGTACAAGACTTCAGTAGATGCAAGAAGATTAATAAAGCAGAAGACAGGACAGTGCATAGAGATACTCCTAATTAAACAATGTGTGTCCATTAATCAAAGTCTAAGCCCCAAGATAGTAATAAAAATTAATGTGTCCAAAAAAGAATATATTAGGTAAATATCCCTATTAAGTTTGTTGAGCACAAAAATTGTGAGTGTTCCCAAGTTCATGAAGCTAATTCAAGTGACCGATTCCTGTCCATGGTTTATCAAACAAAAGGTAATAAATTATCTCTGGAGAGTTTCTTTCGTTCACAATGTGTACTGAGAAGTACCTGAATCCTGAGTATGGTTAATGTCTCTTAGAGAAAAAGTTATACACTAGGTAGTTTTCCCTGAATTTCCATCACCGATAAAGTTTCCTACCAACACATAATGCAAGTATCCATGCATACTAGTTGCTGTAAACAAAGTCCTTGAACTATGCGAATAACAGTCTCATGGAATGAACATAAAGATAGTCAAATGTGGCAAATATAAGTGTACCTGTAGATTGTCGAAGACAACCAACTGGAATATAACAAATTCTCTCCATCTGGGGGATTCCGTGATGTATCAAACCAGTCCTAGATGGTTGTACAGCGTGACAAGACGTCCGCAAGATTGTTCTCGGAACCCTTGATCGCCCGGATCGTGTAAGAGTATGGCTGTAGACTTAGGGCATATCTAGCTGTTCGCTGGTTTGAAAAATTAGCATTTTGTAGATAAGCTAGAGCCCTCTGGTCTGTCTCGATGACAAATGGTGCCCCAATCAAGTATTTTTGTAGTTTGGAAACACTCCATGATATTGCTAGGAGCTCTCTTTCCAGAATGGGGTATTTCGATTCTGTTGAAGATAACTTGCGGCTCACATAGCACACTTGGTGTAAAATATTGTTGTGGAGTTGCATCAAAGACGCTCCTATCGCATATTGAGATGAATCACACCTGAGAGTAAAGAAGATAAATGGGTTAGGCAGTTTCAATATTGGTGCATTTGAAAATGAAAATTTAATACGGTTTAATACATCTTGGCATGGCTGGGTCCAGACTATTTTGTTAGGACATCCCTTTTTCAGCAAAGATGACAAAATGGAAGTTATTTCCGAGAAACGAGGAATGAATTTCCTGTAAAAGTTGATTAGACCTAACAAACTCATGACTTGTTTTTTTTTTGTTTTAGGAACCTCAAGATTAAGAATTTTTGAGACAGTGTCATCATCTGTTTTCAAGAATCCTTGAGAAATTCTATGTCCCAAAAAAGAAATTTCTTTATAGCCGATCTGGACTTTTGAAGGTCTAGCTGTGAGGTGGTGACTGCGTAGAATGTCCAATAAGGATTGAAGACCTAAGATATGGTCCTGCCAAGAATTGTGGAAGAGACAGATATCGTCGATATATGTTATGATATCAGGCCGACCAGCAAATAGGAATCTCATCATCCGGACAAACGTTGCCGGTGCGTTCACTAGCCCAAAACACATATGAGTCCACTGATATAATCCATTAGGAGTGGCAAAGGCAGTGTAAGGCTTAGATCTATCTGTTAAGGGAATCTGCCAGTAGCCTTTTGAAAGATCAAGTTTACTGAAATATGTGGCATCAGACATCTTTTCCAGTAAGGAATCAAGAACAGGCATAGGTTCTGCATCAGTAGAAGTTATACCGTTAAGACGACGGAAGTCTATACAGATTCTAATGGACTTATCTTTTTCCTAACAATCACTAGAGGAAATGAGTAAGGTGATTGAGATGGTTCTATAATACCCATTTTAAGCATGTTATCAATTTCCTTATCCACTTGAGCCTGAAAATGAATTGGTATGGGATATGGCTTTATCCGGATAGGTGTTTGATCTTGAAGTAGAATGTCATGAGCGATGACATCAGTACTACCTGGGATCTCAGTCAACACATCCTGATAGGATTGTAACAGAGTATAAATTTGAGTGTGTTGGTCGACTGATAGATCTGGAGATATAGAAACGTCCCTCCAAGACTCTGATGCTTGAAGCGGAACAAAAGATAATGGCAGAGAGACATCTTCGAATGAAGACTCCTCATCATGAATTACAGCAAGTGAGGAATAGTTTGAGTCAGACGCATCAATGGCCTCGAAAATTGGTTGAAGATTACCAGGTCGAGAATGGAATTTTTGGAGCATGTTGATGTGAAATGTTCTATGTTGACCCTTTATATCCACAATATAATCAACATCAGTTAACTGTGAAACCACTTTATACGGTCCTCTCCATGCAATTAATAGTTTATTCTCTTTTGTAGGGAGAAGCACATATGCTTCATCCCCAGGCCACAATAAGCGTAATTTTCTCTTCTCATTAGTGAATAGTCTGGTTTTTTCTTTTGCTCTCTCAGAAGCATCCACTGCTATCAGGCATGCTTCCACAATCTTTTTTCGTAGATTTACAACATATTCATAAGAGGATTGAACCTCCTCTGACAACTCGGAGCCCACGAGAAGCTGTTTTAAGATCGACATGGGACCTCTAGGCTTTGCCCCAAAAATTAATTCAAATGGCGAAAACCCAGTTTGTTCGTTTGGGATTTCCCGATAGGCGAACAAAACAGCTGGTAAAATTCTGTCCCAGTCCTGTGGACATTGTGAGGTAACCTTACCCAACATCTGTTTGAGTGTCTTATTGAATCGTTCTACTGTGCCGTTACCTTCTGGGTGATAGGCACTGCTTAGGACCTCTCAATTTGAAAATCCTTCATAACCTGTGCCATAACTTCTGATGTAAATTGTCTACCTCTGTCTGATAGTATTTCCTCCGGAAACCCCAATCTACTGAAAATGATCATGAGTGCATCAGCAACATCTCTAGTTGTGATGTTCTTAAGTGGTATCGCTTCAGGCCACCGTGTGCACATGTCAATGCACGTAAGAATGAATCTGTGGCCTCTTGCTGATACTACTGGTAATGGTCCTATGATGTCAATTGCCATCTTAGCGAATGGTCTGTTAGAGATATCAAAGGCCTGTATAGGTGCTTTGTGATATGCACCTTTCGCAGCCACGCTTTGGCATGTCTTGCAAGTTCTACAAAAAGTTTTCACATCTTTGGTGACCCCAGGCCAGAAAAAATTGGACAGCACTCTTTGTTTAGTACGAGCTATCCCCAAATGGCCTGCACAGTTGACATCATGGGCATGTTGCAAAATAAAAGGTCTAAAATTAGTTGGCACCATGATCTGTTTTTTCTCAGAATTAGCATCATTAAAATTTCTAATTAGAATACCATTTTTGATGGTGTACCAGTGAATCGCCCTCTCGTTGTACACAACATCATCTTTTCTAGCAACCTTGAAAATTTTTTTCAATGAGTCATCATTATGTTGCATAGTAATGAATGACTCTTTACTGACAAGTGAAACTTGTAAATTGTCATCATCCTCATTCCCTGATGCCGTACTATCATTGGCCTCTGCCTGAGCCTGTGCCCGTGTAGTAACTGCATTAGCAGTCACTAAATGCTGGTTTTCCCAACTTTTAATATCATCATCTGAGCACTCCTTCAGCCCAGGGAGGTTCCCCAGAATCAACTCGCTGACTGGATTTTCCAACATACAAGCAAGAACATTCCCTGTGAAGTAAGGTGTGTTTATGTAAACAAAGGCAGTTTGATAATATTCAACTGTGCCCCCGAAGGTAACACATTTCACCTGTTTACCTGTGTAACATGAGTTATCAACCAGAGATTGTCGCACCCCTACGGTAGTGCATCCCGTATCCCTGAGGACGGAAACAAGTCTATGATTAACAAATCCCCTGCAAAATTTAAGTGAACCTTTTCCATCATGAGAAGCAAGTACTGGTAGAGGGTGACCACAAATTAATCTGGATACTTCATCTGTTTGAAAAAGAGTGTTGCAAGCAGAGCAATTTGCTTTATTAGAAAGATCAACACTGCATGCATTGGCATGCGACGTGGTCTCATACCCTTGATTCCGAGCAACTGACTGGTTGTTTTGTTCAACAGCAGCATTAGCCCTATGTGGGGGTCGAGAGCCTCTGTAGTGCTGATTATTCCAGTTGTTCTGGTAATTACAATCATTATTATAATTTGATCTTCCTCTGTTAGAATAGGAATTCTGAGTTCTGGTCCAGCCTCTGTTTGGTCCATTAAATTGTTGTTGAGGCATATTTCCCTGGTTATGTGGTCGAAATTGTCTGTATGCAAAGTTATACCGACCCCTGAAGGATCCGTCATTCCGGCTAAAATTTCTTCCCCAGCCTGAAGCATTATCAGGTGGTCCCTGTTTTTGATTTCTTGTATATATAGCCTTTGCTGAGGCAACTGGTAATGCCTCCTTGATGTTTGAGTTGCTTATATTCCTCCCAGGATGTGCGGTCATGAAACGTCGCCCCAAAATTTCCATTTCAGCAATGGTTTGCGGATCCCTCTCTTGGAGATAGGTCAAAAATTCTGGACTGACTGAAGAGAGAACCTTATCTCTTAGCATGAGATCCATAAGCGACTCAAAAGTATGATCGATTCGTGACAGTTCAATCCATCTCTGAAAAGTAAGCTTGATAGATGCAATGTATTCTGCGAAGTCCTTGGCCGAGTCAGGCAATAAAGTTTTGAATTTTAATCTATAACCGTGAGTATCCAGCTGGAATTTTTTCAATAATAATGCCTTTATAGAATCATAGTCACTTCTAGAGGCATCATCCAAAGTGCAGATAGCTGTAAGAGCTTCACCTGAAAATAATGACATTAATTTACTAGGCCATTCAGATTTGTCCAGTTTATGTTCCTGACAAATTGTCTGAAACCTATTCAAGTAACACGATATGTCATCGGATGGATGAAATTTAGGTAAATGAACCTTAAAAGGACACCCATGATCCCTTTTTGTTGTGCCCTGATTAGTGCTCTCCACCGGTTTGTTCTCATTCTCAAGTTTAAGCTTTTGAAGCTGAATTTCAGCCATTTTTTGCTCATGCTCAAACTGTGCTAGCTTTTGTTCTTTTTCATCTTGCCTCCTCTTCTCCGCTAATTCTTGCTCTAATTTTTTCTCAGCTGCTTCTCTGTCTTCTCGCCTTCTCATCTCAGCTAATTCTTGTTCTAATTTTTTCTCTTCCTTAGCCACCTGCTCTAACGCAAACTCTTTCAAGGCCTTCGCTTGAATCCCAAGTCTTTCACCCACGGTGACAAAATGTTCTAGGCGAGACATGTTGAGATACCCTGATATAATCAATCAGGTACACAAATAACAACTCTTAAATAAAATTATATGACTTTTCAACAAATTGCCTTATACTCAATATCAGAACTGAACAATTTTGCACTATTTCCAAAGGATACAGTAATATATTTCCAAAGGAGCAACCAAGACAATACAATTTAAGATATATATATATATATATATATATATATATATATATATATATATATATATATATATATATATATATATATATATATATATATATATATATATATATATATATATAGACAACAGATCAAGCATAACAAGGGCAATACTAAGGTATAAAGAAAGATAAGGTATAAAAGTTTTAACAGGTAATGAAAAAAAAAAACGTGATCAGTAGAAGATCCACCATTTAATACATGAATCAACTGAATTGATGGTCAGATTCGATAAACAGAGCACGACCACTAAAGACGAAAAATTACAATAATCAACAGAATATGACAAAGACCAACATTAAAACAAGTCCGAAAATAATAAAGAAGAAAAAAAATTAATAATAATTGTAATGATCTAACAGATTATGATCACCACACAGTACCTATAGACAATTTGTGTGTGCCCGCTTTACGGCGAGATGTATCACACAACAAGACAGCCGAGCCAACCTTGCCCGCTTATACAAGAATTCCATATATTAATACATTAAAAAAGGAAAACAAACATCAGAGCTGATGGAGATCCAACCAAAATATTCATGAACACAGACCGAAAGATGTAAAAAATCGCACTTATCTTGTATGAAAATAAAACAGTCTCCTTCCTGGCCTGAGATATGGTGCTACAAAAATGGATGTGCCGCTCTGAAGCACTCCACAACAATGTAAAACGATTCGTCACTAGTCCTTCCCTAAACTCCGGTCTGACAGGACTCCATTTTGAATTTTATTGTAGACTCGCAGAAGTCGATCACTTAAAATAGTGACTGCTGGTAAATTGATATTTTCCTCTAATGAATCAAGTTCTTGATAACGCTGGCATCTTAACTTTTCCACTACCGACATCTTGATAATAATGACCAGTTAATTCATAATACTACGAAAGTTACTTCACAAATTTCCTCTCCTCCATTCACACCCCGCTCTGAGCAGATGTGACCTTCACCTTGTCCGTAAGAGGGACGAAGCCGGTAAACATTTGCTTGTAGACTTGGTTTAAAAATAAAATACTTTACAAGTTCAAAATACACGATACTTGGCCCCCAAAAAGCTGTGGCGTTCTCCAACTTGCTCTTAGGTTTAATGATTTAATTCATGGAAGAGTAAAACATATTTGCTGTAGCCAAGTGGTCATACAAGAGTTCTTAAACTTGCTACATAAACATCCGCACAAAAATTGAAGAAACGTCCAGCTTATGCACATCACGAACATGTTTATTATGGATAAAACGTATGCTCCAGTGAAGTATTACTTGTAAGACCTCTTCCACTACACATAACTCCCATGGCATAGGGTAAACACAGATTCTGGCATATAACAGTCTGTCAGTAAATGTCGAGATCCAGTCCTGTAATCAGCTGTATCTCTATGAACATACGAATATATAAGAACCGGGAACATCGCCCGTCTTCCGTCTTTAAACATCACTATATCATTTCTATTCACTCCTCTACCTATCCTGTGAATGAATCAGGCACTCTGTCATTCCAGGATGAACAGACTTACTTCAGAACATATCTATCAAACACACCGACATCTGAAATATCTCCGAGCAATTCACACAGCCTCCTCACTCTTCCACGAAACATCCACTAATGCCCCCTGAACCCTTCGCTATCATTCGCCCACCTTTTGACCTCTCTTGCATACTGATTAGTGACGTCGTCTCTGCCGCAATGCGACGGACGGTAATAAAAACTTGTGGACGAAGCTATTTAATAGCTAGATATAAGAACATAAGTAACAGCATATAAAATGTACGTCACATACAGATAGTTTTAACAAAATCTAATTACATATTTTGGACCGGAGATTTTTTTATAGTTCTATTATATAATTATATTATATAATTTTATTATACTGTATATATTTATATATAATCTATATAATTTTAAATTATATAATATAAAATATATAATTATTTTAATTTTATAATTATATAATTTAAATATATAAAATGATATCATGTAATAAAATTTTATATTTTTATTATTTAATTAATATTTTTAATTAAAATAAAATTATATAACATTATATAATAAATTATATATTATTATCATTATATAATAATACAAATTATAATATATATATTTTATATAATATTATATATATATATTATATATATATAGATATTATATAATAATAATTATATAATATTATATATATAAATATATTATATATATATATATATATATATATATATATATATAATATATATATATATATATATATATATATATATATATATATATATATATATATATATATTATATATATATATATATATATATATATATATATATATATATATATATATATATATATATATATATATATATAGATATATATATATATATATATATATATATATATATATATATATATATATATATATATATATATATACTATAAATATAACATATAATTGTAAATTTATATATTATATATATATTTTTTATATAATTTATATAATTTTAAATTATATAATATAAATTATATTATATATCTTGGTCATATAATAACAGAAGATGGCAGATGTGAAACAGAAATCAAGAAGAGAATAGAAATGGCCAAAGCTACATTCAACAACATGAAACATATAGTGACATCCAAACAGTTATCTCACAAATTAAAACTGAGAATCATAAAGTGTTATATATATTCTGCATTTCTGCATGGTGCAGAAACATGGACGATGAATAAGCATTTGGAAGAAAGAATTGAGGCTCTTGAAATGTGGATATATAGAAGAATGGGGCGTATCTCATGGAAAGAGATGAAAACAAATAAGGAGGTCCTAGAAAATCTAGGTATGAAAAGAGAACTAGCGAGAGAGGTCAAAGTTCGGCAGCTAAAATACTTTGGCCACATAAAAAGGCATAACACCTTGCAGAAGACCATAACAGAAGGGAGAGTTGAAGGCAAACATGCAAGGGGAAGACAGCGCTATAAGTGGGAAGATAACATCAAGAGATGGACAGGAAAGAGTCTATCAGAGTGCACCACCAAGACAAGAGACAGAAGATGTTGGAGATCCATTACAGCCAACCTTCGTTGTGGAGATGGCAACTGATGATGATGATGATGATAATTATAATTTATAAAATATCATAATTATATAATAAAAATTATATAATATAATAAAATTTTATATTTGTTATACTTTATTAATATTTATTAATTATAATAACATAATAACAAAATTATATAATAAATTATATAATATTATTATGATATAATAAAAATTATATATATATATATATATATATATATATATATATATATATATATATATATATATATATATATATATATATATATATATATATATATATATATATAATTATAACAATAAAATTATATAATATAATTATATAATAAAAATATAATAAAATCTTCGTTGCTAAATAGTGGAATTCTAACGGAATATAAAATTCAACGGAGTATGTGTTAAAAATCCACGCTACTGATTCTTTTCAATAAACCAGTAAGTAAACTAGTTTTCTTCTTTTTGTTTTGTTACTTGAAAAAGAAATAATAGTACAAATATGTGCTACTGTATTTCCATCTAATTTTATTTCAAATTATTAGCTAACCTAAACGAAAATGCAAATTGGGTCCGAAACTCATGATCGGGTCCATTTTCCTGCAATACGGGAACGACCGAAAATGGCGGCCAAATTTTAGTTGTAGTCACTCTATATATCAAGGGCACTAGTGATCACCATTTAATAGTAGCAAAACTGAAAGTGAAACTAAGAAGGGCTGGACCAACTGTAACTACACAGAAAAGATTTGACATCAGCAAATTGAAGATATATGGGCCTGACCATATAATAACCATGAAGGAGTCACAGGAGGAAGATGAAACTCGGCACATTTAAATTTCATCATATTTGCACTGAATGTGTGAAGTACGCGTTTGTTTCTTCAATGGGTTTTCCCGCTACGGTGCACGGCGCAATGTACCCTATTGACCGGATCTGCTGCTCCAAAGATTTGACAAAACAATGGAAAAGAAGGAGGCCAGAGCTGTGATAAAATTTCTGATGTTTCAGGGAAAAACACCTACAGAAATACACAGATAGATTTAACAGGTGTTTCGTGATTCTCGTCCACGGTAAAAAAAAAAACTGGTGTCAACAGTTTAAGTGCAGCGCCCCAACACCTGTCAAGCCGAGAGCGCAGAAATCTGCAGGAAAAGTGATGCTGACTGTATTTTGTGATGCCAAAGGTGTCCTGTTGAAAGATTATCTGCCTCGTGGCAACACAGTTAATGGACAGTACTATGCAGATCTTCTCACCAAACTAAGAAAGGTTGTGACCAGGAAACGAGGGATAACGCGCACTCAAAATCTTCCTTTGCTTCAAGGCAACGCGCCCTCTCACAAAGCACGGCTTGTGCAGCTAGCAGCTAACGATTTGAATATTGAAATTCTTCCACACCCACCATATTCTCCAGATTTGGCTCCATCAGACTTTTTTCTATTCCCAAATCTTAAAAAACTGCTAAAAGGAAATCATTTTGACAGCGATGAAGAAGTTATACTGGCATGTGATGACTGCTTTAGTTTGAAAAATAGGGTGTTTTACTCCCAAGGTCTTTTCAAGGTCAAGCAGAGACGGCAGAAGTGTGTCAATTCAGACGGTGGCTATATTGAAAAGGAATAAACACTATACAAAATTTCAGCTCTCTGTGACATGTCTTTCATGGTCAGGCCCAAGACTTATGTCAAGCCCCTTGTATATTTATATGTTTATATATTTATATATATCTATATATATATATATATATATATATATATATATGATGCGTGATGCCATATAATGATGGATGGTATCCGCATGTCTGGTTTTGTGTGGTGTGCAGATGTGTTCAGTCAAAACAATGTTCATACAAAAATAACAGGGCAATCCACATAGGACGTCAGTAAACTCACGACGTATAAAGTCAATGATTCTTGTAACAGCCGTTGACGTTTTTCTTCATCATTTATTGTGGACGCCACAGTGACAAAATGGTTACGCGAATATGTAGGCACATCAAACAGTCATTATCACAGCAACATTCAATACAGCAATAGACGGTAGACAGCATTACAATGATGAGTCAGATGCATGTTATATTTCAAAGTGCTGTAAATGTAGTCAGGTGAAAAACTCCATCCTTTTCTATAACAGCCAGGAGATAACCAGATGTATGAGATCAGTTCACTCTCCTTAGTTTGACTTCAGCAAGACAGACACGTCTGCCGAAGTATAAATAATGTCCTCAAAAATATCCTCTAGATAATAAAGGTTTTCCAAACCTAGTTCATTTAACAAAGTAGCAAGTAATGGTCCTTGGTACATGCATCAACCGATGCAGTACAATGCAGCGACATGTGAGCTGGGAAAAAACATCTCGTGACGACGACTTTCGAAGACAGGCTATGAATCGAAATCGCTCACGACCCAAAATCGATAGAGTTAATGAAAAAGTCAATTTACCTTGCTTTCAAGAAATACAGAAATATCACGCCTCCCGACATGTGGGAATACACTAGAGGTATTATCCCGAATAAACGAAATATCCATAAGAGGACTACACATCCCTGACAGAACAAAAAATAGCGGAGATCCCCTCTTCAACGAGGCATCTCTTTCGCCATTCCAAATCGCTCACTCCACTAGTGGTGGGCGGAAACCGATCGACCAAGAAGCAAGACAAGTCCAGCGCAAAATGACCACAGCTCAAACTTAACTGCATTCGATACCAACGCGAGAAGACAAATGCTTACCGAGAAAAGTGACTATAAATTTCAAGCAGTTGTTGCCCTTGCGTTATAAAATAGATATTGAAATAAAACGATGTTGCGAGAATTTATCACGCAACAATATATATATATATATATATATATATATATATATATATATATATATATATATATATATATATATATATATATATATATATATATATATATATATATATAATCTTATAAATATAGAAGAAGTGTTAAGAATAGACAGACCTAGGGAACAGCATAATATAGCCAAACAATATTTATCAAGAACAAATGTTAATATTAGTGTCTGGGAATGTGAAGGTCTGATGCTGTTCTTACAATGCATATGACTTTTAACAGATGAAAGTCAATTAAATATCTGTAAAAGTCAGTTATATAACTGGAACCACCAGGCCTTTACACCCCTCCATTTTAATATAATTCTTGTTCAGAGTTTCATCTTGATTTTGTTTGTTTTTTGTTTTTTTGTTTATTTATTTAACGTATTAGCATAATTGTGATTGTCCCTATTTACAATGATTTGACAAATGTGATGCCACTTTCTCATCGGCAGTTGTTCATATTATTTGGAATTGAAAACAATATATATCCTAATTATAACCCATCAGAGGTTGAACGGGATATTTTTCTTCATTAATTTAAAAAAAAAAAAAAAATCTTACTCGACGCTTATTAACCTTCTAGCCCTGGTATTGTCCGGCCGAAAATGGCGTCTACGTCGTTCAGCCTCGTTGTCGATTCTGACATAGTTGTCGTAACTCTCTATGAATCTAGGGCACTACTTTTTACTACTATTTCCCTGGACCTACTCCGTGCTAGGGCTTCAAGGACTACCTGCTCAACTCGGGCTGTGGTTACGCCACTGTCTGAAGAACTTCTATGAAAGTGATCGAGGTCTAAAAGTGAGGGTTAACAGCCGGGAAAAACACTTGAAGACGTCCAGGAGCTGTAACGATTGGACGGCGGAATATGGGGTTTGGAAAGTGGAAGTGTAGACGAGAAGGTGGTTGAGATGAATTGAGTTTCCGTTTCTGTTGGGAAGGAAACGGATCCAATTTATGCTGTGTCAACCCCGTGGGGGACCGCAAGGTGGAAAATAATAAATTTCGTTCTAAATGTGTCATTTCTGACAATGTCAGTGTTACAAACGTGGATTAAAATTTTAAGCCCATTACATTCTAAATGGTTCGAAATGTATTATCGATATCAGTTTATTACATTCCTAATAATTGAGATCGCCATAAAGCTGTCAGTTATTACATTCTAAATGGTTCAGTTGGCAATTAGACTATGTACGTTTCTGTTTGTTTGTTAATTTATTTATTTTCCTGTGTACTGCTCGATGCTTTTATGAGTACATTTAGTACAAACTATTATAAAATAAAATTGCTTTCACATTAAGTCTTCCTTTACTGCACAAAACAAGTTGTTCTAAAGTTTCCATAAAAAGGGAATATGGTCACTTTTTGTGTGTGTATCTCCATACATAGGGACAATGGTCACCTTTTGAACAGTCGCTTTACTCACAAATGTGATTCAAACGTCACCATATACGGGGAAAAGGGTCACTATTTTAATAAAATGCACTTTATTAAGAAAACATGTGATTTCAAAAGTCTTTATACATAGGGAAAATGGTCACTTTTTAACAAACTGTTACTTTATTCATAAAATATGTGATTCAGAAGTCTCCATACATAAGGTAAATGGTCTTTTTTAAACAAAATGTACTTTATTAAGACATGTGATTTCAAAAGTTTCCATACATAGGGAAAGTTGTCACTTTTAAGCGTCACTTTATTCACAAAACATGTGATTTAAAGGTCTCCATACATAAGGAAAATTGTCGCTTTTTTAAACAAACTGGCATTTTACTAACAAAATATGTGATTTCAAAAGTCTGCATACACAGGGAAATTGGTCACTTTTAACAAACTGTCACTTTATTCACAAAACATGTGATTCAAAAATCTCCATACAAAGGGAAATTGGTCACTTTTAACAAACTGTCACTTTATTCACGAATAATGCGATTCAAAAGTCTCCATACGTAGGGAAAATGGTCACTTTTAACAAAGGTCACTTTATTCACGAAACATTTGATTCAAAAGTTTCCATTCCATACATAGGGAAAACGGTCACTTTATTTACGAAACATGTGATTCAAAAGTCTCCATTCTTCTTCTTCTTCTTCCGTCCTTAGCCAGAGACCGACCAAGCAGTCAGAGGCCATCACGCCTTGTGACGTCTTAAGGGCAACAGCAGATTGATTTTCTCTGTTGTAGTTTCCCATCACGCCTAGCGGCGTCTTTAGGGCAACAACAAATAGATCCATCTGCCGTTGTTTCCGTAATCGGTGTGACAAGCCAATGGGTGATCAGCCCATTGGGCAAAAGTCTCCATACACCAGGGAAAATGTATTAATCACTGAAAAGAGAAAGAAAGAATAGGATAACGTCTTCCTCATGCGTGTCGTAAGTGGCAACTGAGGGGGTGGTTATGCACTGGGATAGTAACCTCATCAACTTGGACAAATTGCTAAAGAAACCACTTGTGCAAGACGATGTGGTATATTATGTCGTATGTTTCCTGAACGGGGGATAGCTACCGTGATAGACCAGTTCTCCTTAAAGAGCAAATGGACAGTGATTCACTCATTCTTTCACTGACATAATTTGTGAAGTATTACTCTTAGATCATCCAGGTCTGAAATAGTCTGGCTCCTCAGAGCTGCAATTACTGACAGCATATCTGTGCAACAAGCTGCCAATGCTTTCTTCTGTCATTAGGACTTCTGTTACAGTTGTTTCTAATATCTCTGCTTTGAAGAAACTTGATAATTTTCCCTTTGGCATTGACAATTTGTGTGTGTATCATTAATCTCAGAAGGATTCCTCCACCTCCATCTTATGTTGCATTAGTTGTTATCCATCTGTGTATACATAGATCCATGTGTTGTTGTGGTAATGTATCTTTATGTGTTTTGTGGATATCGCTTTCCTTTTTCTTTTCAGTCCAGCTGTTCTTTCTCTCAATATCAGAAATGTATTATATCATTTCAGGGAAGCGCTACTGTTTCCAAACTGAGAGCTTGCGCGCAGCGGAGGTAGGTTTAATTGTTGGAATAGCATTTGTACAGGGTCTGCTCTCATCTTTATTTTTAGTTGCTTATATTTCACTGCTTCTTTGAGTCTTCCCTTCTATGATCATTTATTCTCTGGAATATTGGTTGGTCTGTTAGCCTGAATTTCTCAGATTATTCGAGTGTGTGACGAAATCAGTCGTGCTTTTTTATAACTCTCATTCACTCCGGCAGTATCGCTTCATTTCTTTATTTCTCTCTTTCATCGTCCTTTTATTTGACATAATTTTTGGCCTTTGATTCATTATTTTACTTTCTATGCTGAATCTAGTAGGGAGAAGTTCTAACACTCCACTCCCCTACGGAAGTATCGGCTATGGGACTCTAACACGTGGGGGATATTTTGAATTAAAACACCTCAACCTAGTGGTATAGATATTTGATTGGTTTGATTTGAGATGCCTGAATAAATAATGAATTCCATTGGAAAATTCGGCGGAAACACAATCCGTGATTGAACTGAGAAGTGGAAAATATAATCTAGCGAGCTCAGAGACACATAAAGACTGCATTTGCAACGTCAAGCTATGCACCTCCCAGAAGCCAGAGAGAAAAGGCTCGGACTTAGAATTCCATATTATAAGTGACAGATCGAAGTATTTGGGAAACTTGAAACCTTAAAAAGTAAGCCCGCCTTTATAAATACCGAGACTTGATACTTAAGGGACCAGGACTTTAAAATTTGAAGACTGGAAACCTAGGAATTGGATTACAAGTCATAGGGGAATTAAACACAAGTTTTCCCAGGCCAAGTGATTTCGCAAAACACCCGCCGTCAGAGGAATTAACTCTAATTTCCCAGACCAAAGTGATTTCGAAGCTTCTAATACAGAGCTGCGTCCACTCAAAGCTGTGCAAGGAGCTTGTATAACCCAAAAATTTGAGGTAAGTTGTGAACATTTATTTTACAAATGTGAAATTTGACATGTTTCTTGCTTAATGGTTTTAAATAAGGCTGGCAATCTCAACATATGAAAAGAGTATATTCATGAACCACTACAGCGAGTGCTGGTGATTGTTTCTTGCTAGTTGTGCGGGAAAATCCGACAGCAGAGGTGACACCAGACTCCGGCTGGAGCAGTGATGAGTGATGACTACATCATATGTGCCTCAAGTGTAGCAGATCATTTTGTGAGATTTATGTAATTTGTTAATGTTAATTCAGGCACTAATCATTATTCACGATGTCCAGACACATTTCCCAGTTAATACACAAAAGAATATTGGTGAATTTTAATCATATTCATTGAGCTACGTTATGTGCTCAAGAATTTAGTTCTTCTGAGAGATTAACATTGGTGGGTGGACAACGGAAGAGTGAGCCTGTCATATAGACAAGCTAAGTGCTTATTAACACGCGAAAGCAACGGACATTGATAAAACCCTCTATTTAATCTCCGTGGGGAGAAAATTTGATTCCAATATAAAATTTCCCAAAATTTTTCATTTTTATTTTAACTGTTAAAGACTAATTCTTTATTAAAACTGTTACATGTTGTTTTAAAACTAAACAATCATAGTCGCTCCAGTTTTTTTATATGTATGAAAGCAAACGTATGAGCCAGAATATCTTATATATATATATATATATATATATATATATATATATATATATATATATATATATATATATTTATATATATATATATATATATATATATATATATATATATATATATATATATATATATATATATATATATATATATATATATATATATAGATATATATATATATATATATATATATATATATATATATACACACACACACAAATACCTAGACATATATTTACCTCTAAACAGAGCTACAAAGAGGAATTCGCTGAATTAACTCATCTGGGGGCTTGAACGGGCTAAAAACAATTGCTTAAATCCTTCACAATAGGCTACGGACAGATATAAGTTAACTAATGCTCAGCGCTATGCCGCATGGTCTTGACTTCTGAATCATCTTGTGAAGACTCCCTTCGGATAGAAGCGCCACTTCACTTCTATCTACATCTCTGCCAGAGTAATATTGTGCGAAGGTAAACACCTTTTACGACCCATTTAGATACTTGAGTTTTGGCCACTGTTAGACCACTACTGCAAAGCAGGGGAGGCAATCCGTGACATTGTGCCCTGCTATCTCTTCTCCGTTGGTTAGAGACACGAAGTCTTTTCTATGTTACCAATTCAAAAGATTTATGATACAATGTATCCCACTACATTGCAACATCCCCGACAAGGAAGAGGCTTACAGATTGGTAAAGAAAGATAGAAAGCTACCTCAATATGGTACAAGCCTAACGAATGAAGAGGTACAGAGTTTTACCAGAAGCAGATTCAGGAGCAAGCAGAAATCTGAGCATCTGGCCACAAGAAAAATGATGCACATTACCAGCTCAACAGAAGTGGTGATCTTCAGACTCTGCACAGGCCACAAAACTGAGATGCCATCTATTCAACAAGCTGCTTCCGATGAGTATAACATCAATAAAATGACCGCTGAGCATCTGCTGCTAAAGTGCTCAAAATATGACGAGCAGAGAAAACACATTTGGCCGTCGCCAGGACTTTTTCTGCGTTCAGTTTGAAGTCATGATATATCTGCAGGTTTGTCGCCAAGACGAAGTCCACAGTCTTTTCCAGGTCAGCGCGGCAACCCTATAGCTTCTACTTGAGCTAGACACCTTCTAGACAGGTCAAGCGTCGTGGGTCACCGTGGGCTGGGCAGACTTGGAGAATGTGTTCAGGGGTCTGGATTCCGGTTCCAAATGAACATTCATTTGTGTGAAATATTCTGAAGCGATAGAGGTGGCTTAGTAATCTACAGTGGCCAGTTCTCAGGCGGAAAATGATAGTGTGCTGGTGTCTATGAAGCTGGTCGATTAGGTCAAATCTGTTGTATTTATCTCCCTCCAACTTCCACTGATAATTGTGCTGGTTGTGTATGATGGTTTTAGCTTCTCGATAGGGCAATGTGTGGCTGGATTGTTCCATTCTACTGCCACTTCTAGATAGAGCATCTGCTCTCTAATTTCCAGTGATTCCACAATGGGAGGTTAACCACTGGAGGGCAATGGTTGATTATCTTTGGATAATGTTAAGCTACCCGAACTAACTCTTTGAATATACAAATAATCTCTGTTCATTGTTTTATTTAAACATATTCAAGTACTTACTTTACGTATTTTTTTCTGTCCACTGTTGTCGTGAAGAGTAGTGGGAAGCGGAAGTTTGCCTTCTTGTGCCTAGTGTTTCGCATTGGGCGATGTGAACTCGTATTGTAGGATATCTGTGATGTCTTTCCATCTGCCTCTTGGCCTTCCCCTTGACTTGAAACCAGATCTTCTACTGTTGTAAGCCTGTAATGACAATGCATCGGGCTCCATTTTCATGAGGTGACCAAATCACTTACTTTTCTGTCTCTCTATACAGTTGATGTAGGATGTAAGTCCTACAATTTTTCTAACATCAGTTCTTCTCATTCTGTCTCATTAAACCGGATGTTGTTTACATGTATGTTAAGTGGATCTGGTGATCTGCTGATGTTCATAGTTTCTGTCTTTGACGTGTTGATCTTCGTGTTATATCTTCCACAGGTTGTTTTAAGTGCATTAACGTATTAAAGTTGTCGTCTGAAAGTGTAGGAAGAAGGCGAGATTCATTCGTTCATTTTTATTTTTCTTATCAGCACTAACTATATCGGTGTCTGGAAGTCAATGATAAAGACAGAGTGAGATAGGTTGATGGAAATGAATGTCTTCTTTCTTTCGTTTTTTTTTTTTTAGTTCCTTTCTTTCCTATTTCGTTCTTTCTGTATGTTTGTCTTTCTATCTGTCTGTCTTTCTGACTGGCTGGCTCTCTGTATTTTAGGCTCTCTGTCTGTCTGACGTTCTTTCTTTTTGTTTCCTTCTGCTCGTTCGTTTTTCTTTCTTTCTTTCATACTGTCTGTCTGTTTTTCTTTCCCTCACTTCATTCTTGCGTGCTTTCTTCTTTCTTTGCTTCCATACTTGCTTCTTTGCTTCCTTCCTTCTTTCCCTTTTTCATTCCTTCCTTCTCACTTTCTATCGGATTGTCTTTCAATCTGCCTGTCTTCTGTAATAACGAATAGGCTTATAATATGTGTATACGTGTCCCGACAGCTCTGTACATATAGTCGACAATGTTCGTGCCTGATTATTTCAGGATGTCACCCCAGGGTTCCTTCCTTTTACTCTTCGGTGAAAGATACAAAAAAAAAGCGAAAGTCAGGTTGTAAACAACTTTATAAATCACAAAAACTCGTACACAAAGTCTGGTCACCCTGGAGCGCGTGATTCTGATTAATATTCTGAAGTATTCTGGTCTCCAGGGTCACGCTGACGTGATGATGTCATGAAGTAGTCTGCTTGGGAAACAGAAGTTACATTAATAATATGTTATTTACATATAGTTAGTTTATGCCGTTTTATTTTGTTTGTTTGTCTGTGTTGTTGCTGTTGTTGTTTTTTTTTTTAACGAGGAAGCGAAACTGAAGAAAAAGTGAATTATTTGAAAGAAATGTGTTTTATAATCACATCGCAGAGTATTTATTGAAGCTCTCTCTCTCTCTCTCTCTCTCTCTCTCTCTCTCTCTCTCTCTCTCTCTCTTACTGTGTGTATATGTGTCTCTCTTTCGTCCTCTCCACATTGATTCATACATACTCACACATATTCACATACTGCCTGTCACAAAAACATGTAACCACACACAAATACACACTCAAATTCATTCATACAAGACTCACTCACACACAAACTCAAACATATAATTATACACACACACACTAATTCACATAGGCTCACTCACATACCACACACAAGCACATACGCTTACACACAAATACATGTATACAATTACATACATACACTCACTCACACTCCGCTTGTCTCTCGCACTTACGCTCATGGTCATACCCAGATACTTACGTTCTCTCGTGTTCAAAGACGTATACATGGTCACGTGTTAAACAAGCATTTACTTTTCTCTCTCACAAACACACATATGTGGTAGCACATACAAATACACGGCGATCCACAATCAAACAAATAAAACACTAGCAACTGAAAAACTATGTCTTTAACCTTCCACCCCATTTTCTGGCATCTTGAGAAGTAAATAGCTATATTTGTGAGCGTGTCATGTGGCTTGTATCATGGTGTATCCTCTTCTTTAAGAACATCATCGACAACTGTCACAACAGCAACGAATTAAAACTTCTCTTTAATTCAAGCCCGCCAACCATGGCAACATACAAGTTTCCCTCCGTTCATCCACACACACACAACCCATCACACAACACCTATCACTCACAACCCATCACACAACATGTGCACAGCTGCACTTCCCATCATTCCAACAGTTATTAAGTAAGATAATCTGATAATAAAATCAAGTTGAAACGATGGCGGCAACGATATAAGCGGGAAGGAAATTTCAAGAGATTAACTGGAAGTATTACGCGTAATCCGTATTAGATCTCATGGGAAAGCTAAGTAAAAAACTAAAAGCGTAGTCATTTAGAGAGTAAAGCACATCGTAAAACATAACAGTAAGTCACAAATTTATTCCTTCATTATCTTTCAGCTAAATGTGGAGAATAAGCCATCATCAAATACACGCCAAGTCCTTTTGTCATGTACCATCATTTTCTATACCCTTTCCATGCCAGCTTTATCCCCTTCTTCTCTGTGTCTAAATCCCGCCATCACGTGGTATTTGAGCTTCAAATTAGAATGGTTAGGGCGCTGGCTCCTTCAGGCGTAATCGCCGGGTTCGAAACCGGATAGCGAGGATAAAACCCGATAAACCCATCTCATAAAGTTGAGATCTAGTGTTGTAAAGTCTACACCACTTCACTCCCTTAATGTAGTATATTCTATAGGACTGTCTCTTTATATGTTTTGTTCCGTCTCCTTCTATTGAATGTCAGACGGGCCTGCGTGCCCAATTCTCAACCCTTTGAAAATAAAGTTCGTTCGTTCTCTTACTAGGGAGCTGCGCTCGTGTAATGGTTACCACACTGCGCTGGCGATCGGGTGATTCAGGTTCAAGCCTGGGCGAGGACATTTGAAAGAGTGTCGTCGACCGTGACTTGGACACAGATACGTGACGAAAATTAGACGCACAGACGTGAAAACTATATCTATGGAATAGGGATCTTTTGGGACAAGCTGACCGACACACGTAAATAAAGTTTATGTAAATTTTATTTATCATAAAAAACTTCACAACAGCAGTAATTTGAATATCAAATCAAATATAAATAAACAAACGTCAATGAATTAATTAAAGAGTTTGACTCATAGGTGTAATCCTCCCTCCCTCTGTTGAGACAAGATCCCGTTAGACGAAAGTTATTAACCTCAAAGAGTCAAAGATTTATACGCTATGGTCTAGTATTTCCCTCAACAGTAAAGAACAGAGTTATAGGTAAATCTCTTCTGAAAAAGGGACAGCATTAGCAAAAAACCTGCATAGAAAAAAATTACACTAAGTGAGTACATGGATTCTACAAGATATATGTGAGAATTATTCATTCATTCTTCCTCTCTTCTCAGACGACCGTGACCACGAACATTCTTTCTTACCTAAATACTTGTGTTGTATCTTCTGGAACAATCTTTAGGACACACACACACACAGAGCACATCCAGTGTTATTTTTGGCAAAGAGAACCCCAAGCTCCTCAAAAGACAGAGTCAAATCCACTTCTCAGGGGAGCGTTCCCTTTGGTATTATTATTTAGGATTTACTGTTTATGTCACATTTAATTTGTCCAGGTAAGAAATTTAACAGTGTCACAGTGTCAATAGCTTGAGGTTTCCAGTACATAGGAAATGTCAGGTTGGTAATTTCTCTCAGTATAAAATTCTTGGTCACACCACAACTGGTCAAATGTCGGGAAATGGTAATGTTAGTTAAGTCACCGCAACGGGCTGACTGTAAATGAAATTTGCAAAGAAATCTGGATCTATATGCCCAGTTACAAAGTCACTCTTAATGTTCTTTGGGTGGTATTCTGTCTCTTTCTGGGTGTAAACACAACCTCAGACAGTTTTTACCTTGAAGAAACCCAGATACTAATTAAATTGTTCTTGTGTATGGTTACTCTCAGATTTACATGTAAGCCGCTGGTAAGTTTAGGGTTTGACCCAATACTGTGTAAAGGAGAAAAAAATACAAATACTTAACCATAATATAGTATTCTCAATCCTATCCTTACCCCGCGTAAAATAGAATATTTTTATCCACTTCGGTTATTTAACTTAAATTATAAACTACAAGCTTAGAGCTAGTCTTATCGTTTAAAAACTCCCGTGAAATAAATTCTAGTCAGTTAAAAAATCAATCATCATGAATTATAAATAAATACATATTTCGTCAATACTCATGATGAACCGTGCATTACTAGTTGGTTAAAAATATTCTCTAACTGGTTACTAGCAGTTAATTAAATTTATTTTATAGCTGGAATAGTTTAGCTAGAAATAGTATTTATTCTGCTAGCCAATGTACCACAGTAAAACGTAGAGAAATATAATTGACGGACTTATCTAGTAAATCACTCTGCACCGAAAATCCAGTAAATATAACTGACGATATACCACTAAAATCACTCAAGACTACTAGTATAGTATTTACCTTCACACGGACTACTCAGACTATCTCCACCGAGAACTAATAACTCTACTTAATACAAGTAATTCTAGAATCGTAGCTAGATGTCTTCTGAATCTGTGACGGTACTGGATAAATTTAGTTAGAAATGCTCGAGTATATATATATATCTGAAATCAAAGGGAATGGCCACTATTCACCGAAAACCAGACTCTCTGCCAGATTTAGCACCTACGGGGAAATCTCTGCTCAAATTCTATTATCAAAAGGAATCTACACACTATTACCGCTGCAAATTTCGAGCACCGAGCAAACGGCCTCTCTTTAGATCAGGCGTAACGTAATTGACCAGACCGTGCGAGATTTATTCGATCGTAAAATCACACTATTTACCCCAGCAGACGTGGTCATTGAACGAAATCGAGCGCAGGCCATCCTTTGATCTCGCTATTCTCACCGTGTTTAATTACTTTCAAACAAACAGTTCAGGGGAAGGTAATAAAAAATTTCTGCCCCTTTGATTCCAAATAATCTGCTCTGATCGCTGTCTGATCTTATCACACGATTTTCAATCGCTGGCGTTAATAATTACAGCTCAAACTTTAGCTAATAGATCTGCTCGTGGACATACATCAAAGAAATAGCGAACAGCAATAAAATGCGTGCTAAATTAGAAAAAGAGACAGATCTCTGAGTGTTAGAACGGTTTTTATGTTAACGAACAGGCGTAGGTGAAAGCTAGGAAAAGAAAAGTGTAGATAGAGAAATAGATAGATGAAAGCTATTTTCATAATATGTCACACTTGGGACTGTTCTACTTGTGCCTGGAAGGGCTAGGCTATGAGGCCTTGCCGTATTGTCTGGTTGCAGACCTTGTCTCTTCTGGTTCCTTTAACCACCTTCCTAGGATACCTCATTTCTGAGATTTGGAGTTGGCTTATGTAGGTTTTAGTCATTGCCCATGACTCGCATCAACAAGTAAAGACTAGAACGTACGTGGTGCGGTACAACACCATTTTCATCTTCTTGCCAACTTCTCTTTTACTGGGTAATTCTCTGTTGATAGAGAAAAAAGTATCTCAGCTGCTGCTCTTCGTGTAATCAACACTTCCTTGATGCCTCCCTTCCGGTCTGTGACAGATCCAAGGTATTTAAAGTTGTTGACCTGCTATAGAACCTGTTCTTGTGATATCAAAATGTGTTTTGCTTTGGAGCTGCAAATGACCATCCCTATCTTCACCACCTCTTCCTTATATACTTGCTGGTTGGAGTGAAGATGTGCCTCTGGTTTAGCAATCAGGGCAACATCATCGGCAAATGCCAGCTCTGAAATACAAATTGTCTCATCTTCCAGTACTCCACTGAATACTTGCCTGTGCTCTCCTTACATGCTTTGATGACATCATCCACGAGGAGTATGAACAGATAAAGTGACAAGATATCACCTTGGTTTGGTTTTAAGGACTATCTTCATTGCACACGGACTATTTCATCAGTGCTTCGATCTCCTCCCTTAGATTACACAAGGAGGATCTCAGCACAGTGCACGAACTCCGTAGCACCGGCGAGAATCCCAATGTGTGTATATAGGAATCACACATTCTTGAAATATTTTTGTTGTGGGTAGGTTTCTTATTTTTAAATTTTGCCAGGGCAGCGGCCTGATAGCCCTAATCTTTACAATTTCCAACTGCAGTGGGATTTTAATCGTGCGCAACTTGCACACGGGCCTCCAATTTTTTCGCCCTTTGTCGAGAAGGCTAGGCATCCGATCTCACTATCCATGAGACGGGGGGGGGGGGGGGATGGGGGGGGGGGGGGGGGGGAGTATGACATGATTAGGACCACTGGTTCTGAAAAAAATGTATCCATAAACTGTCTTCCCTCAACTGGGAATACAACCCGGTACCTCTAGAACTCGAGGCAGACGCCATACCTCTTAGCCACTCCGACCTCCAACAAGACAAGATATCACAATGTCTTACACCACTGGTGGTCCTAAATTCTTCTGACTTATGGTTTGTCGTCCTCACATAATTTTGCAACTCTTGTAGAAGCTATGTATAGCATGGATTAGATGTCTTGTAATGTTTTTCTTTGCCTAGCTGTCCCAAAATTTGCCCCAGGGGAACCTGTTGCATCACGGTTTTCTTTCTTGTTTGGTTTAGTTTAGTTCTTGTAGTACAAAGTATTGTTAACGTTCATACATCATGCTGACAACACGAATGGACACGGGTATGGTTATCACAGGACATAACTGGCCGAAGAACACAAGACATCTTGTAGTGGGTCCACGATACGTTTCGCTTAACATTTATTCAACTCAGGAACAATGGCATAGTTGGAGAGTATTGAATGAAGTCTCCTCAAAAATATACATGTGCATAGTCAGTCCATAATATATAGGCATTCATAGTATTTAGACATCAATATACATTGTCTCAATTATTCAGCCCTGGCCGCTGTACTAAGAGGTGCGTGTCAGGCAACGACACCCAAGTAATGTGGACCAGAAAACGTGAATATAAAATACTTGAGTTATACTTCTCTGTAAGAGGTGGAACTTCTGTATAAGTTCAGGACCATCTTAGAAAACATAGTGGCGGCCTTCGAAGTTAGTTTATGCCACTTAAATGTATAATATTCCTCCACAATTCTGGGAGCTTGAAAAACACGTCTTACTTGGAGGACTTGAAATAACGAAAGGCCACGAATATTAGCCGTTAGAATAAATTAGCGAAAACGCGTTACGTCATAGGCAACCGGTGACGCATTAAATATGCAGCGTTCAAATATAAGTTAAAAACCGTGCAAAACATGAGTTACCACAAAGAGACATATTTCCTCAATAGCAACGGCTATATGCCTGTGTATGGCAATAATACATAACATATTAACATTTGTTCTTTAACAGAACCTTATCAAACGCCTTCTACAGATCCAAGAAACAAAGATGCATTTCACCTTTAAACAAGAGCCTTTTCACACACGGCTGTTTGTGCCCTATACCAGAGCGCTCTTTTAGTTTCGGTGACCGGAATTCTGACACCGGGTATAAAATTTTGTGTGCACCGTAAAAGACTATTTAAGTTTTTGGCGGGGAAAATCAGCTGATGTGTGAGTAAAATCAGTAAAATATAAATCATTACACACTCGTTCTGGATAAACATAGCGCTAAAATTCTTTTGTGTACTATAACTTTGTTCTGTGTTCTATTTTTGATTGCATTTTTATTTGTTTGAAATTAGTTTTGACGGAGTTACAGACTTTTGAAAACAGCGTCATCATTTAAGGAAATTCATAAAATAAGTAATCTTTTTATTAATTTAATATCTAAAAATCGGCCCATTCGTTTGAGTTTATAATTATAAAGACTTCTCGAAGGGAAGCTAAAGATTATTTCCACATACTTTTTTTTTTGGTTTCATATCTTGAGAATGTGTGGTAGTCAGTTTTGTGAGTGTGGCATTACAAGAACAAGCATATTGTCACCAGATTTTATAGCATTTAAATCCCTTTAAACGCATTCCTGATACCCACAAATCTTAAATAAGGTAGTAAAAAAATAACTTTTTGTAAAGCACCATCTGTTTTTGCATTTTCATTCATTTATAATGATATTTAGCTGCGTATATAAGAGTCAGAAAACATGTAAAGCTATAGATAGATTACTTCCACATAATTTGATCTATCTTTCAAGTCTTGTTAATCTTCTATTTATAATATGAATTTTTTTTAAATTGTGTGTGAGATAAAGACTGTTCCATTGGTGTTCTTTGGTAGACAATCCTGTGCACACGACGGCTGCCAGCGAATTCTAAGTAACTGTTTGTATATCTTCTTTCATTCAAAGTTACAATGCAGGTAGTAAATTTAGAGAAACCAAATTCTAAATCTAATACCATCCTTTTATCAATGGCTAGAGTCATAGATACATATGATAATTTAGAAATATTTATGAATGGCATGAAAGCTCAGATAGAGTCACTAAAATATTTAGAGTGGGATGGTAAACAAGTTGTTGTTTTCTTATTCGGGGATTATTTCCTTGTTTTGCTGGAGACACCACAGACATGGGTATATTCCTTGAGCTCCAGACAAACCAAACATTTTCATCAAAGACATCCAGAGAGCATACAACTTGCAAACCAAGAAGTTTGGCCATGTTGATAAGAGATTACAATAGATATATGAAATATGGGAAAGGGAATAAAAGGCAAGTGGCACATTACCATAATTGTTTACACAAACCAATGTTAGAGATTGAAATTGAAAATGTAGCTCCTCCTTACCTTCATATTTTATTAGGCATTGTTTTGAAACACCACAGACTTCTAGAACAGGTAGCTGATACAATAGACGCAAAGATATTTGAGAATTCGCAAGAGATACATGGGAAATAGGCAGAAGAATTAGGAGCTAAAATTGAATTTTTCAGGTAGGTATTGAACTTTGTGAGGATAAGGAGGAGACAGATAATTTTAAAGTTAGACTTGAAAATGCACAAGATGCGCTGGCCAAACTTCAGTTTCAAGATCTGTGTACTAGGTCTGGTCCAGTTTGCTCACACATGGACAAGGTACTAGCCAAACACAAAATCATGCAACAGGCTTATAATAGCAGAGCATTTATAGGGAATTACTGCCACAGATATCTCACACAAAAAGTTTATAAAGATCTTACAAGAGCAATCATTACACAAACACTGAAAATTACAGACAAACAAGATATAACTAACATAGCTTTTATTGCCCAAGAACAATTCAACTCACTGAAAGAAGCATTTGAGAAAGTACACAACAAAATATCACACAGTAAACCAATTAGTAAAGAATCAATAACAGCATCGATAGAGACTTATATGTCTTTGTTCAGAAAGCTATTCCCTAGTAAGACAATTCATAAACAGCACATATTAGAAAAAACATTGCGCAGACTGGATCAGAACTCATGATGTATGATTGAGATAATTGTTAGCTCTCATGTTCTGGGGACAATTGGGTGTGTTATTTTAAGGTTATAAATGTGGACATGCAATTTAAACTTTCAATAATTAATGTTTGACGCATGAAACCAAAACAAAACTTTGATATCCATTTTCTGCAGGTTTCTACTTTTGATTTCTGTAATTTGTTATGCATGTTGATTGTGACCGTTTTAGTGTAAATTGAATTAGAAACAAACCATAACAAAATGTAAAAAAAAAAAAAACCGTAAATTTTACACTATTTCAGACTATTATATCTTCTGTTCTAATTGTGATAAAATGTTTGTTCTTGTTCTAAAATTTACTCTAACATTTCTAGTCTAGCTTTACGCAAAATTAAAGCCGGTATTTATAATAAAAAAGTAGCATAAAAGCAATTCAAACATGTTTTTCCCATTAGGAAGCTGACCACGTGACCTCTGTCAAGTGGGCTATAAATAGCGCGGTCGGGGGAAAAAGGGGAAATAACTAAAAGATCGCTCGCAAACAGCCGTGCACACAGCCTTCTGAGTGTGAAGATAAGGTCCTAAGTACTTCGGTTTGCTCAGAAGCTACATTTCACTTCATCCAGTTGTGACTCAGCTAGGCGTCTGAGTCTCTGCTCCAAGATGGTAGAGTAAATTTTACCAGGGACACTGAAAAGAGATATGCCTCTATGATTCCCACATTGTATGGTTGTCACCCTTTCTTAATATGAGTGTTATGATGGCAATCTCCCAATCCTTTGTATGGTCTTGTGGCGCCAGGCTGCCTATAGGACAGGACTGTAGGACTCCCTTAGGATTAATAGGTCGCCTGCTGCTCCCATGTACTAAACCATTTGTGGTGTTATATCATCATCCTGCTGCTTTACCCATCTCGATTCTCTCCAGTGCTGCGTTCAGTTCTTTCGTCTTAATGTCATAATCACCACCATTGGTTTTACTCTTCTCTTTAGTGCTTATTATTTCTGAGGCTTGATCTTGCTCACCATCAAGGAGCCCTGAGAAACATTCTTTCCATCTTTTCATTACTTCCTTTGGGGCAGTAAGCAATTTGCCTTGTTTGTCCTTTATGAATTTAAGAGAGCACGGTTTTTCCTTCCTCGCGTTCTTTAGGGTCGTGTAGAACATTTTCTGGTTTTATTGAACATCTTTTTTTTAGCTTATCTCCAAATTCTTCCCAGGATTTTTGTTGTTGTTACTGCTAGCGCCTTTTTCTTGGCTTCTGTTCTGAGTATCACATATTCTCTACATTTCTCTGTTTTTATGCTGTCTTTTTTAGCTTCTAAGTATTGTTCCACCTCCTTTTTCTTGTCTCATATTTTCTCTGTAGCTTCTACTGTTCACCACGGTGTCTTCATTCTCTTCATCCCAAGTCAGACTTCACCACATGCTTCTGCTACAGCTGCCTTTCTGATGTCCTTGAATTTAATTCAGAGGGTTTCGATGTCATCAGGTCGTTCTTCCGTGTTTCTCACTGCTGTAGCAATAAGTCCCTGATACCTTGTCTTAACTGCTGGCTTTCTAAGCTTGAAGATCTTAATGCTCATCTCTCCTGCTTGATTACTTTCTTGAGTAATGGATGGCCGAACAACTCTTTCACTTGTTCTTTTAATTGTCAGCGGGTAGTGATCACATCCAATCTCTGGCCCTCTCCAGACTAACATCCCGCACATACTTGAATGAGCTCTTCCTAACAATGGCATAATCGATGACTGATTTATCATTTTTAGTTGGCTTATTTCTGGTTATGTGTGAATGCGCTTTGTGTTCGTAATGACAAGGTTACGTTCGGTGCAGAATCTAAGGAGTGGTTTTCCGTTGTCATACCTTCCGATAACTCCACCCCATCTAGCATAGTCATTTCCAACTCTGGCATTGAAATCTCCGAGAAGGATAATTTCCTCCAAGCAGTCGCCCGCTGTCTTTTGAAGCAGCTCCAAGAATTCTTCTTTGACTTATGCTCACTCATCTTCATTTGCCCATACACAATGACAAGGCTGACTATGGTTTCTCCTTCTTTTAGCTATAGCACAATAATGCGCTCCGAGACTAAGTTCCATCCTTTGAAGCTATCTCTGTTGTTTTTTAGCTCCAGTACAACCCATACCCCCTTTAGCTGTTTCGGTTTGTGGGGTCTCGACTGTAGCGTAGTATGTCGCCATTTAGATCCGTAACTTCTTGTCCCATTTCTTCGTTTCCGCTAGAGCCAGGATTTATAATTTTGCTTTCTTCATCTCCTCAACCAGCCCCTCTTCTTTCCCGTTAATACTCCTAATGTTCCATGATCCATAAATCGTCGTGCGCAATTCGTGCCAGGTGGTCGCCGTGAAGTTCAGTCCGGTTTTATTTCTGTCATTTCTATTAATCGGTTTTAAGACAAAAAGTGATTGGTCTGTTGTGCCTTTGCAAGATGGAAGTGCTGCCGCCTTACGGCCTCCATGCATGCCTCCCTCCTCGGCTTTACAGCCGAGCTTGAGACTGGCCTAGACGGAGTTTTAAAAAACACGCCAGAAGAAACTATTAAAAAAATAATGAAAAACACATCAGAGTAAACAAGCACAGATTTCAAAAGTAAATATTCAGATGGCACAATAGACAATGTGAAAAAAATAACACACCGTAATAAACTAACAAAGTGGTATGATTCAGTCGGTTAGCTCGAACCAGTTGTTTTCATTCGCAAAACTGCTTGTTGAATTTATTTAAGTTGGGCAAATATTAGGAGATAAAATTGTTATTGTTGATAACATATTATCAAATTGATATTATCAAATTGATCCATTCACTTAATGTTATGTGTTTCCCATTAAGTATAATTTGATAATAGAAACACGGAATTCTTCCACTAAATACCACGACATTGTGATGCCAGCTTGAGCGCCAGGCTCCCCTCTCGTGACTTTCCTGGATGAAAGAGATGTGCCCAAAACAGAAGTTCTCAAATGCATTTAACAATAAAAAAATAAAAAATAAAAACTGAAAATAATGCGCATTATGACTGTGAGTTCTGCAGAAGCAGAAGGGACATTCGGTTCAATGAAGAACATTGCTACAGATAAAAGACATTCTCTGATGTTTGAAAACATTTCTCATGGCACCAAAGCCGACATGGAAGCACCTAGTACAGTCTTTGATACGTCTTGAACATCATACAGCTTCCGACAACTTAAACAAGAGAAAAAAATGGGAACTGAGTTCTTGCAACATCAACTAGGATTGTAGCCTATTTAATCTGTATCGGTAAGTTTTGAAAAATACATGTAATTAAGTATAAACATGTTGCTTGTGCATGATAATTTATTTGTAATTCGTTTATTTGCCATACATTAAATATTTATTTTTTGTTTTATTGATATAAGTTTTCCATTCTTTGTTTTTAAATCCTACAAAAAAGAATCGTTTTGGTGCGTTTTTCCCCCCCTCTTTAAAAAAAAAAAATAAAGTTTTGCCTCGGTTTGGCGAAGCGCGTCCCGTTCAACCTAGTCGGTTATATTAGGGCGCATGTCCAAATATAAAAGACCAATAGGTCTGAACGTTTTCCCCTCGTTCTATGTTTCGTTGATGTAAAATAAGATAAGTATCTGATAGAATGGACTGTTTAAAAGTTAAAATGACACCACTGATTACATACACGGAAGAAATAATAAAAAAGTTTGAAAAACATACGGAATAGACACGTGCAGATTTTAAAAGTAAAATATAGAATAAAAAACATAAAACGAGAAACAACATAACTGTTGTGTAACGACTGAGAATGACCTTCATAAAAACGGCCACAGCTGTCCCAAGGAGAGGTGAGCAGGTTCGAGTGAAATAGTTTTCAAACGGTTCTGACACCAGATTTTATTGTGTAACCCTTCCAGTGATGGCCTGTAATCTGAGGGACCACATCCATACAACGAGTCTTCACAACACACGAGAAGCAATCAACTCGACCAAGGCGATCCAAATAGTGTGTCCAGTGTGCCCATGACTTAAGACGGCACGGGTTTCTCTGTTGTTCACACTTCCTACATTTTAGTAGGAATTGCACTATATCATTTTTATCATTACTGTGACGCACTTTCCTTTACACCCCATCTAACTTATTACGTCAAACCGCGAAACGATAATTGAAGTAACACCCCACCAAGTAATCCCAAATTCTTCAATCATCATTAAAAAACAACAGAATTAACAACACAAACTGAAGTCATCACACTACCAAATTCCATTATGTTACTTAATTACTACCCGTTTGGCTCCTTACCAATAATGACACATAAGGAAGGGAAACCCGAGGCCTGTAAACAGTAAATTAATATTAGACAAACAAAAAGGTATGTTTTCAGGCGCTCGTAAGAAATAAAGAAGCAGAACACCAGACAACAGAAAAACAACAGACGCGAGTGGCTTACCCAGGGTTCGAACCCCGTACCTTCCGTACGACAACACCGCCTAGCCATACGCAGTAAAGCATCTTTTTTTGGGGATGCCTAGCTGGCCGGGAGGATAGTGTGATTCGCTTGTATGGCTAGGCGGTGTTGTCGTACGGAAGGTACGGGGCTCCTTACCAAGCATAGGGTAATCGCTGATGGTGGTTCCTTGCAGAAAACTTGTGTTGGGGATCGGAGTGGCCAAGAGGTATGGCGTCCGTCTCTAATTCTAAAGGTACCGAGTTAGCTCCCACCAGAGGGAATGTAATTGATGGAATTTTTTTTCAGAACCAGTGATTCCTAATGATATCATACTCGCCCTGATTTTCTGGGTAGTGAGATCAGATGCCTAACCTTATCACATAAGGAAAAATAGGAAGTCCTGTGTGCAAGTTGCGCACGTTAAACATCCATCGGTTGTCGGAATTGTAAAGAGTAGGCCAGACTGCCGCTGCCCCGGCAAAAAAAAAAAAAATTCTATTTAACAATTAGGAAACCTACCCACCACAAAAATATTTATAGAATGTGTGATTCATGTATACACATTTGGATCTTCGTCAGTGCTACGGAGCTTGTGCACTGTGCTGAGATCCTTCTGTGTGATCTAAGGGAGGAGATCGGAGCACAGATGGAGTTGTCCGTGTGTAATGAAGATGGTCCTTACCAAACTTGTGTCAAAGCATGTTGGTCTTGCAGACGTGGTGTGGTGTCTGTGGCAATTTATTTTACAGAATGAAGTTTTTAATCCCATGGTGTCACTGCCGTAACAAATGTACTCTCTACAGGTCGCTTTACGCTGGTTCCAAGTTTGTACCACCATTCACTCGATCCAAACAACAAAACTAGTTGGGGGGTTGGGGGGGGGGGGGGGGGGGGGGGGGGGGGGAGAGAAGATATCATAGATCGATATATCGTCATTGTCTTCATCATTTCTCGTTTCACTCCTTACTGAGCGTGGATCTACGAAACAGCTGATCCCGTTGCTGGAAGCCTACATCAGAGCATTCACGAACACTTCAGTTAATCAAATCTTTACATCTTAACTTCTCTTCAACAAACACCTGGCAAGTTCTCTTGTCACGTGTCGTCAGCTCAAGTTGTTTCCAAGTCTTTCTCATCATTTTCACTTCTGTTTCTAGTTCTCTTCTCCGTGTGTGTGTGAGTGTGTGTGTGCGTGTGTGTGTGTACGGTGGTTTTTGTTTTTGTGCGTCTGCCTTAGCTCTTTTTCCCTGGGGATTCAACAACAAGGACTGCCTTGTAATGTTATCAACAGGCTCCTCAATATGTGTCATATCCATCACCAGTCTTCTTCTCATCTTTGGTTCCCTGGCATTCGTATGGTTGTTGTCACCTGTTCCACATTGGTGACCTTGCTATATCATGTCAATCCTCCTATTCTACGGAAGCGGCCATTTATGAATGTGCCGCAGTGGAGTCTGTAGCAATTTATTTGACATGATGAGGTTACCAGCCTCATTGACAACCTCATACAAGACTCCTCTACCGATATGGCTGAGGGAGTACAGCAGTTCTTTCATTGTCTGTTCAGAAACCCCTGGAACTTCACGGTAAATCGATGAATATTAATAACGATGAGTCTACTAAAATATCAACGCAACCGGCTTGCAGACGGAAATCGTATCAAAATTAAACATAATTAGTTCAATCTTAATGAGCATAGCCTAAGAAGAAGAAAATGTACTATGACGACAGGTAAAACACGTGATAAAAGAAACAGAAGACATCATATCTTTGTAGTCTATGGATGGGAAACAAAGTCCCGGTTCCACTAGTGACCAAGTTTTATTTTGTTGAGTAGATGATACGTCAACCCTCAGTGGCCGGTTCTCGGTCTGCAAATTATCACGTGATCTTTTCTTGGTAAGGAATAATGTGCTTACTCTGGACTGTTCTATTTGCTACATTGTTTTCTTGTTTTCTTGGTTTTTTTTTTTTAGCGCCCGTGTGGGAAGAAAGCTATATGTCCAGATTCCGAGAAAATAACATAACCATTTAAAAATAATAAATTTACAACTCTGAAATATTTTCACAATATTCCTGTAATATAATTTCTACTTGTTAAATATGGTACATAGTGCGCAAGTTTCTTCTTCTTCTCTTCTTCCGTCTTTGGCCGTTGACTGGTGAAGCAATCAGTGACCATCACGCCTGGTGGCGTCTTGTAGGTTAGCGACAAACTGTCTCCATTTTACTCTGTCGGCAGTCATCCTTCGTGTGGTTCATGCTCTAGTTCATGCTTAGCATCTCGGCTTCCACCGTTCTCCGTCAAGCTTCAGTGACTGTGAAATTCGTGTCGAGGTCTCTTCTTGGTTAGGAGTAATGTGCTTCTTTTTTATCTTATTCTAGAATGTTTTAAACCGTTCGTGTGGGAAGAAAGTAATATGCCCAGATTCTGAGATAAAAACAGTCATATGAAACTAGTAAATGTACAACACAAGATATATTTTCACGATAAATAAATGGTTAATATTAACTGTAGCGATGATACTGGAACAGGAAGTGTTGAAGCTCTGTTTAAGTACACCATCTCATTTAATTATTCCTTGTAGGACAATTGTAACTGTTTTAGATACACCGCTTTACCATTTCCTCTTGGTAAGTGTCTCATACTGTTAAGCCATCCAACGCTGAAGCGAGTAGGAACTTTATGCTTTGTTGTTCTAAGTGGATGCATCTCTATCATTAGACGTTCATCTATCGTTAGACGTTTAACACGAAGTCTGCTTCAATTACTTCCTCCAACAGTTCTCGCTAAACTCGACAACATTTAGAGCAGTTATTCTCAAGTTATTCGAGGTGACCCCAAAATTTTGGTCGCATGAAACATTGCGATGGGTCGCGTACCTTATTTTCCGAACTCGAAATTGTAAACGGTATGCCCTTGGCGGAATCCCTATAATATAATTTTTACTTGTCAAATTTGCTACATGTGTCTCCAGATTCTCCACTTTGCTCTGTCGGTGGTCATTCTTCTTGTGGCTCTCAACTTAAGTTCATGCTTTGCTTCTTTGTACCCCGGCTTCCACCGTTCTCCGCCAATTGTGAATAACTGAAATGTGTGTCGTGGTCGTAAAAAGGATGAGATCCACTGAATTAAAGGTTTATTATTTACATAAATAAAGAAAAATGACATCATCATTATAATTAGCCTTTATATTATGACAGTATATGTAGGACTTGCAGTCACATGCAAGAAATGTTACACAGATTTGTTTTTTATGAGACAAGTTAATACAAAGGTCGGGGTAAAAAAAATTGTCAGCCTGTTAAACTCCTTTAAGATGATCTGATAATGACTAGACCAGCTGCAGGCAACCCAGGAGCTATAAGCATCTACTTTAGAAACGCTCAGGTATCTAACGATCTGCCTTGACAAAATAATGTGCGTTTTCAGGTTTAAGATTATTAGCAATTAGGAATAAGTGTAATATATATGTAACATTTCCCCTAGCAATTAGGAATAAGTGTAACCTATATGTAACATTTCGCCTAGCAATTTGGAATAAGTGTAACCTATATGTAACATTTCCCTATAGGTCTTTGAAGAGATAAAGAAAGAACAATACTACTACTCCCTCATTTATGTAACAAGACATGACAAATATGAGGCTGTGCACGGGGCTGGCAACATCATCATGTAAAACGAATTGGTACAGAACCTATAACTGCAAGAGCACATGAATGCTGTGGCGGGAATGTCTCCCATGCTCTGTAGTAGTGGCTCAACAATGGCCACATTTAAGAGTATAAGGATGAGGGTCTTCAAAGGTACCAACCTTTGCTCAAGATTACTCTTTACAGGGATATATATAGAAGAATGATGCTTCTAATTAAGGGAGCTTCACGGGTATTTTACAGAATGACAAGTATAACAACTGAGATAATCTAATCCGTTACTAACTTATTATTCTCCGCCCCTTACATGTTATTTTCAACATATCTAAACATACTCCATGACCATATAAGGTCTTGCCACTTCCGTGTCACCTGTCATGTTTACCAAGTTCACGACATCAACGATCTTTCACTGATAATCTCCCCCAAGATGGTAGTTGTTCGTAGTTGTTTACCACCACAAAGTGAGGGCGGAAGCGATTACGTTGCTCTTCGTGCTCCCATATCACGATTGTTATCTTCCGATAGCCTTGCTTATCACCAGCCTGGCTTTACAATATGGTCATGTTAACAAACTATGATACAATACCATCTAGTAAAAAAGAATTGTAGATGGATGTCGGAGTTAAAAATTGCCCAAACTGCGTGACTTCTTATGTAGACGACCTCCAAAGTCACTAACAAAATTACCAGACCGCAACCAGAACAAAGAGATGTGATGAAGACTGGTCTCGCTCGCCATTTGGAACGGCACTGGGTAAGGTGATTATAAAATGAAGGTAAAGATAAATGTTGTCCCATATCGGATACCTCCGCATGGGAGTGAATTGTTAAGGACTTTACTATTACTGGGCTCTGCTTTATTAGGTGCGGTGACCTGTTCCGTTCCCCGCTGTTTCTGCATTCCCTAACTCAAGTATAAAGTCAAGTGTCCATATACACTGGGTCTACTGGATCGTGACGCCACCTGATTTCAAACTCGATAACTTCACCTCGAAAGCAAGCGCTCTAGTCACTCTGCCATTCATCGCGTATAAGGAAAGCCCGTTCTAAAAACCAAACCAAGATCACCATCAACAATTTCCTTTGCGCTCCGAATGGAGCATACAGCCGCTACTATAGCTGATCACCTTGTGGGCCTGCTCCTGCCGCGGTGATTTCTGTGACCCTTTGTTTGACATGATGAGATTGCCAGCCCCATGCACAACCTCATATCAGTTTCCTTCTACGACATGCATGAGGGCGCAGTAGTCCTGTTCTTTCATTTCCTCAACAGAGACAGCAGAAACTACAACCCAGAAGACGCATAGCAAGTAATTTATCAACTTTCAATCAATTTATTTATTTCCATTGATGTTCACATCATCTTTCAGCGCAGACATTTGTTCGCAACATTGCAAATTCTACCTCTTTTAAAAAAATTTAAAAAAAAAAAAAACATCACTGCAAACAGATTTAAAAGAAAAACAAATACAATAACGAAAATCTTAACTTCCGCCAAGAGAAATCACTGTGACGATTTTTCTCTGCTCTAGAGTTAATGAATAATCTAATTTGAATCACGCTATTAACTTGTGACATTCAAAGCTTTCTCCATCCTTGAATGCGTCTTCACAACTTCACAGACTCTCAGGAAACGAAAGCGCAATTGGGGTCAATTGTTTAAATGTTACTCCAGTTTTGAGGTGTGAGGTTATTTTCGCCTGAATGCCTTATGACGCACAGTTTCCGAGAGTTTAGCATCATATACGGCCATTTTTTTCTCTCTCTCTTCATTAGCTTCATATACAGGTAACAAACACGACTATATCGATCTACGAAGCAAGGGCATTCACGGAACATGTGAGGGGAGGTTCTTACTTTCGACGGTCAAGGTTCAAAAAACGTCTACACTTTTACCAGCATTTGAAAATCAAAGGAAAGGTCCGCAAGCTGCAGCTTCTGTTCGTGCCACGAGGACAATCAAAATAACGATCAGGTGAAGACGTACAGAATGGAATCAGAGGATGTAGGAAATGAATAAAATGAATAAATTGAACTGGAATTGATTTAGAACGCTTGAAAAACATTGAAAAGTGGTGGGAATGAAGAAATCCGATAAGTGCCAGCGCTTTCTTCTCGCACCAACAAAAGGATCCGGAAATCTGCACAGTTCTGTCAAGCTCTTAAGACAAATAGAACTACCAGTGATCCTCAAACCCTGCCTCCAGGTGTCTTTGTGTATACATGTGTATTCAATCTTATAGATATGTAGCATGTGTGCGTGCATCTATGTGTATGTATGCAGGTGGCTAATTCTTGCACGATTTATTTGTCCATTTAACGAGACTTTATAACCGGAGCCGAATGACATGTCCACCATTTAAATAAGCTAACGGCTGAGATACGAAGGTCTCAGATGAAGGGGAATTATAACGTTGCTTCTTAAAAGTCTGTTAGCAACGAAAGATTTAAAAAAGTGTGTTTCCTTACACTGATGCGTCTGTTAGTGAATGTGTGTTTCCTTACACTGATATGTCTGTTAGTGAAGGTGTGTTTCCTTACACTGATATGTCTGTTAGTGAAAGTGTGTTTCCTTACACTGATATGTCTGTTAGTGAAAGTGTGTTTCGTTACACTGATATGTCTGTTAGTGAAAGTGTGTTTCCTTACACTGATATGTCTGTTAGTGAAAGTGTGTTTCCTAACACTGATATGTCTGTTAGTGAAAGTGTGTTTCCTTACACTGGTATGTCTGTTAGTGAAAGTGTGTTTCCTTACACTGAAATGCCTGTTAGTGAAAGTGTGTTTCCTTACACTGGTTTGTCTGTTAGTGAAAGTGTGTATAGTAAGCTTATTCTTTCCAATTTCGAATTATCGCGCTTCGAATTAAGTGCACTTCACTGTATATATTGCGAAAATTGAAGTCTCTATTTTATGAGCACCGATCGCCCACATTGCCTAAGACGTGACGTGTCCAACTTCTATCACATCAAATGGCCTATTTACCCTGAGATATCAGATGTGCTGTCTGGAAATGGTATTGACAAACACAGTAGTTTCTTAAACCAAACACGTCTTTGTCTTCACCCTGGCAAGACGTTTGACTCAGCCAATAATCGATCGGGTCGATTTACGAAATTTAAACTTCAATCACAATGAGAGAATGACAGGGTCAATCGATTTAATTGTCCTGAGAGTTAATATTTAGAAAATTTCCTTCGACATTTTTACTCATGTAATACAGTTTATTGTGTATTTTCCTTCAATCTTCTATTTCATTTTTCTTCGTATTTCTCTTTTTTTCATTTTTTTTTAAAAATTTGGAGCAAAGTTTTATGAACCTTTCAGTTTTCGGTATTTTTAACACAAATATGAGCGCACGAATGGCTAAGCGGTTAGAACGCTTTATTCTTGCAGAGCAGTTACCGGGTTCAGGGATCGAAACATGGTAGCGTCACGCTTCAGTCTACCCAGCTGTAAATGAGTATATGACTCTGTTCTTGAGTTAGGGAACGAACGAACTTTATTTTCAAAGGGTTGAGAATTGGGCACGCAGGCCCGTCTGACATTCTGCCCTTCCTTTCTCTCACCTTTCATACTGAATTCATTTATTCTCACATGCATTTTACATATCAATTTCAAGGAATTCAATGTTGTAAAGTAAAATAGAATAGCACACTCATATTAACATTAACATAAGCATGACATAAAATACGTTGAAAAGTACAAACATCGTCATTAGAACCTACAGTTGACATTATAAGAAAGGATAATTCGATTAGTGGGGCATGTAATCAGAACTCATAAAGTATTCGAAAAGTCTACGATTGTATGAATAGGGACTAAGGTTGTTTCTTAGGTTATGTGGAAGACAATTCCAAAGATGAGCAGCACAGTACGCTAAGCTTTTCTTGAATAAGTCAAGCCTAGGCTTGGGTACGTGCAATTTGTTTAAGCGTTGACTGCGTCTTTGTGACAGAGTTATGTAAATATATTACATGAATCTACACGTATTTGCTTCCATCTGTTTTCCACCTTTGCTTGCTTATTAGTTATGCACGTTTTGTTAACGCAGAACCTTCGTACTTCTATATCTGTCGAACTCATAATTGTAGCCACGCCTATTTTTTCTTTTCTCTATTGTCTTACAGGCACTAGGAATGTTTATAAACAGACCTATTAGCTAGTCCAGAGCCGTTAACTGTATTATAACGCCAGCGATTGGGCAACCATCGTAATAGTGACAGGCCAGAATATGATGCACGTAACGAGAGAAAAGGGGAGATAAGCTAATGAAGAAAATCAAGGGCGATAAGTTAAGACGTACTTTCGCTAGACATTGGTCAGGGGGAATTAATCTGAGGAAAGGGGAGATAATCGCAGTTGCCCCCCCCCCCCCATCCATTGGTTCGGAACTTACTTAGCTACAGTGAGAGACGCCAGATCAAAAGACTGTTCGCTCGTTGCCAAAGTCTAGCGGTCGGCAAAAGTGTGAAAAATAGCTTTGATTCAGGATTCGACCGAAGAATTCCCCAAAATCTGGGCGAAGGCGTTATATGTAGCAAGTACTAGCGAATTTTATACCCATTTTATATATATATACCCCAGCTTTTAACATCATTTTATCTAGTAGCCGCAGAATTTCAGAACATCTAGCTTCGAATCCTAGACCATTGTTCTTAGTATTTTCGATTGGAGATTGTTTCTTTTTCTGTGTTGCGGTAACTATATTACTAGCATTTTGAGTGATTTTATTGTAAAGTTCGTCATTATATTTCACTAGGATTTACTGTGTTAAATTGGCTAGCAGATTAAAATAACTTATAGCTAATTCTTCCAGCGGTAACGTAAATTTAATTAATTGCCATTAACCAGTATGAGATATTTTAATTGACAAGTAAATGCACTATTCATTATGAGTACTGACGAAATATATATTTATTTCTAATTCATTATGAGTAATTTTTGTAATTGACAAGAATTCAGTTCACGGGTTAATAAGAACGATAAGATAAGCGTTACACTTGTGGTTTCTAACCAAATCTTATAGCCGAGTGAATATTAAATTATACCGTTACGCGGGTTAGGATAGATACTGATATTGTGAATTAAATGTTGTATTTTCTTCCAAAAAATCTACTACGGGTCACAACCCAAAAGCGGCTTCAATATAAATCTGAGAAAACGGGTCTAAGTCCAATAGACGCAAAACAAACATTCTTATGCAAATATCGGGTCTTCAAGGTTGACCTGTTTGGCCTCTTGGTTTACCCAGAAAGAGAGAGAGAGTACCAACAACAACAAAACTTATAAGAATAAATTGTAACTGGACCTATAGATATCCAGATTTCTTTTTCCATTTTCATATAAATTCAGCCCGCAGTGGCGAAAAATATCAAGCACTAACATTTCCCGACTATCGACCATTGTGGTGTGACGAGGATTTTTCATCCCGAGAGATTTACATACCTGACATTTTCTCTTCAAGTATCAAATTTACCAGCTACTGACACTGTGAACATTAGATCTCTTAAGTATTTTCCTACCTGGACTAATTGATGTGACATAAACAGAATCCTAGTAACAGTAACAAAGTAAGCGTTTCCCAATAAGAGGATTAATCAGTCTTGGAGAAACTAGAGCTTGTTTTGCCAAAACCCAACCTTGGATTTGTGGTTGTATCAGGAGATATGTTACAGAGGTTGTGAAAGCACTTATTAGGTAAGAGTGAATGAATGTGGCCACAGGTTTTGTCAGAAGCGAGAGAAAGAAGGAATGAATAATTCTTCTATTGTATAACTAACGTACTCACTTTGGTTTTTTCTGCTTATGTTTGCTAATACTGTTCATTTCAGAATAGATTAAATTAGAAAAACTCTGTTCTTTACAGTATAGTCAAATCCTATACCATAGTGCTAATCTTTTGACCTTTTTGGGGGTTAAACTTCTTCTAACGGGATCTTGTCTCAACAGAGGGAATTGCACTTATGTGTCTATGTCTTTATTAATTCTGTAACCTAAGATTTTTTATATTTGATCTTTGATAATAGATGTTGTGAAGTTTTCTTTATGATAAATAAACTTAACATAAAACTTAATTTACCTGTGTTGGTCAGCTCGGCCCAATATCCCTATTCCATTAATGTAGTTTCACGTTTGTGCGTCAAGTTATCGTCACTTATCTGCGTGTGTGTATGTGAGTGGTCGATAGTATATATGTTAATATATACAGAAAGGTAAACTGTCTGATAAACACATTTTAGTCGTAAGATAGGCTGGACTAGAGTATCTTCTCAATCCAGGAACAGACTTTACCTTTTTCACCATTTCACTCGTGAAATCTATTTCTTTACCTTATCTCTCACTGAGTTACCAGTTCTATTCAGGCCGGACCAGAATCTATCTTAATCACCTATCCAAAATCTACGACAGTCTTTCATTGCATTTGAACATTGGCCACAGATATGCTGGAGCATTATGTGACAAGATTTTTTGAACAAATTTAGCTTTGATAAACAGAAGAGGCTTTCTTAAGGGCAGTATTTGGAGATTTTTATATAGATCTACACACTGAGTTAGGCAATAGTCAGAGACTAGACGCACTGCACGCTTTTGTAGTGAACGGAGTCTCTTTGTGTTGGACATTGAGCAACCATCCCAGGTTGTGGAGCAATAGTCAATGTTTGCTTGTATGGGAGATATACAGAACAATTTTCATGCGTCTTCATCTAGGAAATGTTTGATTTTAGCTAACTGGTAAACTTTCTGTGCCGTTTGCTTGGTCAGTGCATGTACATATGAGTTCCAATTTAGATGCTGGTCAACGACTATACCTAGAGTTTTATGTTCATTAACGTATTTGTCGTGAAACATTCTAAATCCACATATATAAATTAAAAGGAAAATGTAAAGCCTAACACATAAATTCAATAAAAGGGAAAGAAGAATGGTAAAGAACAGTGCTGTCACAATGACTGTACTCGAGATCCCCCTTTGTTTTTTTTCTACTTCGTCTGAAAATTGTAAAACGCTTTCACGTTTGATAGTAAAGCCTATAGCAGCATACACGCCTTTCTAACAATAAAACCTTGAGATACGCAAGCTGATTAATGACCTAGATTAATACTAGCATTAATTTCATTTTATACACTGCGTAATGAAAAGACAGATGAACTTAGGGTAGAGAGAGAGAGGGCTGAACGGAGGAACGTATGCAACACTAACACGCGTCTCGCGATATAAAATTAATGCCACCCCCAAGCGTAAGGCATGAAGCACTAACTTTTTTTCAAATAGACAGTGATAAAAAACACTACCAATACGAGGGTTAGGTTTAAAAACCTGTTTAATGCTTATTAGTAAACATGACATTATACTGTTTTATGTCTGAAAGCCTGACAGTACCGAGACACCACATCATATCGAAGTGAACGGGAGGTAGAAGAAAATGCATATTTTGAACGCAGCCACTTAGCTCCATTAAATTTATATATTTGGGTTCCTTAGGACTTGCTGACAAAGAATATGTTAAGTGTTACGCAAATAGTCTAGGAATTAACAAATTATAGCCAAAAGAAAATAGTGAGGGTGTCTGACAGCACCAAATCATAATCGCACAGTGGCATGTTTTGAAACCACCATTTTTACGGGAAATAGGCCAACATGTTAAATCCGATTTGATTGGCGGGAAGTATATGTAAGACGAAACACGATTAGTCGGACTGCAAATACTAATTTTGGTTGTTAGGGGAAACGTAGGAAGGGTAAATTTTTTCAAAAGCTTGTGTAAACATGGTCCTATTGGCTAGACCCGCTGATATAGTCAATTAGGAGCGTCTGTTCAGTGCCACATTTTAGAATAAACTTACTAAGAAACAGTGCGTTGAGATCCAGCTCATATTTTTCTAAATAAAAGCCTGGGACAGAGGCAGATCGGAATTTGTGCCATAATTCATCGCCAGTCAACGTATTTGTTTATTATTTCCATGAATTGTGGTAAGATTGACATATTTGATATCTTTTTGATGAAAATTGAATGTGAATTGATAATTTATGTCTGTATATGTGTGTGGTTCAGTAGCAAACATGAGGCAAAGCCTAGATATTGCTCCAACCTGAACAAAACTTGTCGGAGAGAAGTATATCTGCATGGGATCGCCAAATAGTACACTGACACCTATCTTATTGACTAGAAGGAACTAATGCTGGAATTGCAGAGGCGTAGTAACCATTAAGGAGAAGAATACTGGTGTAAATTGTTTCAGATGAAGCTAGCAGTTGGCCTACCCACTGAACTCAGTGTTTGTTATGTATTGTGTTCAGTGTGGAAATAGATTATAAATTAGTTCTGAAGTAGGAGGTACAACCTTCTTGTTTCAGGGACCGTGGTCCTAACTTATTGAAGCAGCACCTGGTCTGAGTTTTGCTGAATCCAGAGGCTGATAGCATACCCCTTGATCCAGATAGCGACCAGTGAGGTGTCTCAAGTACACAGTGAAGCAAGCGAGCAGAGGAGACTGTTTCCTGCCGCCATCACAGAAGATAAGATTCTGTGGCCAGAGCAGCTCAATCCTATGTGCCCCCCCCCCCCCCTCTAAAATTGACAGTAGATTAATTAAAGAGGGACAATAAATTGTTTCAAATGACAGGAACTGTGAACTTTTCCCAATACGATTTCCACCATAAGCAAACACTTGAAGTCATGATGACAAACAACAACCTAGCTTGAAAAAGCCAGTATTACCTCATAGTACTACTTCACAACTTACACACATAGAATAATAATAATAATAAAATATGTCAATACAAAGATCATATCGATAAATTGTGTACATACAACTTGTAATTACATTTGATTGTGATTCCTGGTTCACTGTGTAGTTGAATCAGGATATCTATTATTGAAAGGAATTAATACATATATTTTTAAACTTTAACACTTGACTCATTTAAGAAAGTCTTATAGAGTGTTATATGTGTGTGAGTGTCACAGTGTTGTAAAGTGTTGTGGAATAAATTAAATTGTTTATCTGTCTGTTGTTGTTGTGACTTACACTTCATCATTATCATAACCCTAGACATTCAACGTAGTCATCACAATATTCCAGAATAATTCTGACTGAGGTATAAATGTGGTAGCAAGTAAGGTCATCTGTAATACACCACACTTATTAGATACAGATACCTTCACAGCTGATCTCAGTCATTACACTAAGTCCCCTATAAATATTTATATCATCCCACTTTACCACAGTTTTCAATTAGTGAGGTACCAATGTAGATCTGAAGTGTTGTTTTCTCTGAATTTTGTAATTTTTGAGTAAATATTAACATGCATTTTGTTTTAATGATATTTATTAGCATGCGATTTCCGTTGCTCCACTTAATCAGATTATCTGTATCTTTTTGTAACGAAAGTTCGAGTGTGTTACAACTTTTATCGCTCTTGTAAACAGTGCAGTCGTCTGCAAACAGGTCACAGGAGGAGTGCTTGATGTGTAGTGGAAGGTCATTAATGTATATGGCAAAAAGTAGAGGACCAAGTATAGAACCCTGAGGAACGCCTGCATTTATTAATGCTGGGTTTGAATAGGAGTTATTGTAAGAAACTACATGTTTTTTGTGTGACAGGGATGATTTAATTATTATCACCAATTGAAAATTTACTTTTGATGTTTCTAGTTTTCTAATTAAAATAGCGTGATCTATCATTTCAATGCCTTTTTAAAGTCTACAAAGACTGCCCCACACATGTTATCGTTGTTATTATTTAGGTGCCAGTCGTCTATCATCTTAGTTAGAGCAGTGTGACATGAATGTTTAGGTCTGAACCGCGACTGACTATCAATTAGCAAGTCGTTGTTAACTAGGTGTTGTAGTGCTATTTTATGTATGTGTTTTTCCAGTGGTTTGCATAGCGATGATAATAGAGAGATTGGCCTGTAGTTACTAAAGTTACTATTATCGGAGGAACCTGGTTTCTTCTTCTTCTTCTGCGTTCGTCCTAAAAAGGAAGTTTGTTACGTTGTGTCGCCGTTTACAGCAAAGCTGCGATTTCTGCGCCTTTCGGCCCGACACATCCGTTTTCGGCACGGCATTTTTGAGACCGGGTTAGCCTTCCCTCTTCGATCCCTACTCTCTCAGCCAGACTGCAGTGATGCAGCCTGTTTCCAGGACCACCACTTGGAGGTGGAGTAGGGTCTTGGTCAGCTCTGGTTCGCTGACCCTGACGCAAGCAGTCAAGCTATTGGTCGCTTACTGCATTTCTCACTTTTGATGCATCTTCGGTCCCGAACCACGTTTGAAAAGAGGATATACCTTAGCGACTTTAAAGTGTGATGGAAAGTAAATCTTTGCGATACATAGATTGTATATGTATGTTAGTGATTCACTGAAAACTGGCGCAGCATAGTGCAGTATTCGATTACTGATTCCGTCAAGTCCTGATGAGTTATTCTCTATAAGGCCTAGAAGATAGTTATACACTTCATCAACTGTCATAAATGGAATGTCGGATGGGATTGTGTTTGTGCATTTGTTCTCACAGAATGCTGACTGTTGGCCTAGGTCACAAGGGGAATCCGGTAACGTAGATTTAAGACTAGTTATTTCTGCCTGAAAGTAAGTGCTGAAATCTGTACAAGTAAATAAGGTACTGGGGGTTAACATATCTGTCGAATTTCGCGTGTTTGCTAGGGTGTTGATTACTTTCCAGATATCTTTACTGTTTGTTTTGTTTTAAACTAAGTTTTTGAAGTATGTTTTCTTTTCTTTACGTATTAAATATTGTACCTTGTTTCTTTGTGCTCTGTATGTGTAAAGTCCTTATTTTTGTGAGCTCGATCTCGTTGCCTCATGACTTCTAGCACTGCCTGTGTGATCCAAGGAGATTTGATCTGCCGTTTCACACGAACTTCTTTAGTTGGTGCGTGGTTATCAAACACGCAATGAAAGATAAGTGTCCAATGAGAAATGGCGTCATCGGGATCAGAAAGCTGGTAAACATTGGCTAGAGGTGCAGCTCGCAAATCATGTAAAAATAGTTAATGGTTGAAGTTTTTTGAAACTTCTAAATTTGATACTTATATGTTTATTTCTGGGAGCTTTATATTTATTCTTTGACCATGTGTAACAAATTGGGTAGTGGTCACTCATTGTGGCAATAGGAACCGAGCATTCTATAATGTTTTCTGCACAGGTGATGTAGATGTGGTCGATTGTTGTGGATGATGTTGTTGTTACCCTGGCAGGCTGGTTGATTATTTGTTTTAGGTTGTATGATAGTATGATGTTTTCCCACGTTTGGTTTGTGTTGTGCATGTCAATGTTGAAGTCGCCTAGAAGAATAATTTCTTTGGCAGTGGTAAATACTTTGTCCATCATAGTGGTGAAATATTCGTATCAGATGGCTCCTGCACTGGGATTTCTATAAAGATACCCGACAAGAAAGTGTCCCTGACTCGGTATTTTTATTTTTAACCATATGCACTCGGTCTCCTCTGTCTCTAAATCGCTTTTGCGGCGATAACTAATAAAAGTGGAAATATATACTACAATACCTGTTTCTAGCTTTCTACTTGAGTCTCGTCGAACAGTTTTAAAGCCTTGTAGTGCAATATCATCTTCTGATATTTTGTCATTTAAACAAATTTCCGATAGTCCAAAAACATGAAAACTTTGATTCAGAATTCGTGCAAGTTCAGGAAGTTTGCCTAATAGATGATTGTTACGTGTCTTTTTAGATGGTTAATGTTAATATTTAATAACAGGATGGTTCCTGTGGCTAAGATGACGTCTAGGGTAGTAAATCTCTAGGACACCGCAACCAACCAACACCACTCAGAATTATTTGAGTTACAACTGACGAAGTGGACAATATACAATTTATTTCAGACTGCACGCAGCTCCACATGCAATAGTTCAGGCCAACATATAATGGCAGATAATATGCAGTAGACGAAATACCAGTCCATGTCAGGAAGGCTGTCCTTTTGTTCTCAATATGATTTATATCTCTTAACATTCGACACTGAGCAATTATAATTCTTGTCAATACCGATGACTAGATAACTAGATACATCTCACCGAAGATCTTGATGTATTAGTGAAAACATCATCATCATCTCAACCCATAACCCGTCATGGGTCGTAGGGGTGCCATGGTGGAAGCATCAGCAGACAGGGTCCTCCACTTCTCTCTATTCTCAGCAATGCGTACAAGTGTGGAGAAACCGTGTCCTGCCCATTCTTTGATGTTATCAGCCCAGGATTTTCTTTGCCTTCCTCTTCTCCGTTTACCTTCGACTGTTCCCTGGAGGATCGTTTTCGAAAGGGAGTCATGACGAGTTACATGCCCAAACCAGGCAAGCTTTCGACGTTTCACTATTGACAAAAGTGGTTCTTGATGGCCTGCATAGGTGTTTATCTTCTCTCTAACATAGACATTTGTTTTGTGCTCTTTATAGCAAATGCGCAAAATTCTTCTGTAACATTTATGCTCGAAAGCCTGAATCCTTCGCTCCGTATCTGCAGTGAGTGTCCAGCCCTCACACCCATACAAGAGAATAGATAATACAAGTGATTTGTATAATTTGATCTTCACAGGAAAACTGATGTTACTTTTCCAGATCACATTCAACCTTGTCATGGCAGCTGAGGCCATCTCAAGTCTTGTCTTGATTTCTTTATTTGATCTTCCATCACTACATATAGTGGTCCCAAGATATTTAAAGGTGTTAACTTCTTCTAACGTTTGCCCATTTAACGTAATGTTGGTCGGAACATGTTTCTTATGGCTATTCAACAATATCTTGCTTTTTTCTATATTAATTTCCATCCCATATGTTCTTGTTACTTTCTCCAGTCTAGAGGTAAGGTCTTGAAGTTCTGATTCTGTTCCAGCTATCAGATCAATATCATCAGCAAAACGTAGATTACACAGAGGTCGGCCTCCAATCGATATGGTTGATTTATAATCGTAGAGAGCCTCCTGCATAATATGTTCTAGATAAATGTTAAAGAGCACTGGTGACAGGATACATCCCTGGCGAACTCCTACAGTTGTTTTGAAAAAATTCTCCAATGTCATTGCTTGCAAAAACAGCACTGCTTGCGTCCTTGTATAGTGCTTCAATGATATCTATGATGTTGGTATCAAAATTGAATTTTCTCATTATTTGCCATAAACCTTCATGCCAGACTCGATCGAAGGCTTTTGTGAAATCGATGAAGTTATGGTATAAATCATGTTGATGCTGGAGATGTTTTTCGATCAGTAATCTAATATTGAAGATTTGTTCTGAGGTACTTCTTTTTGGTCTAAAGCCAGCCTGTTCCTCTGACAAGATTTCTTCTGATTTCTGTTTTATTCTGTTCAAAAGTATCCTTAACATCACCTTACTTGGATGACTAATAAGGCTAATGGTTCTGTAGTTCTTGCACATTTTTAGATTTCCTTTCTTTGGAAGCGGTATTACTAATGACTGCGTCCATTCTTTTGGCCATTTTTTTGTACTCCATATCTTCTGGCAAATTGTTGTCATGATTTTTACTATATCTGGTCCTCCATATTTCAAGAGCTCTGCTGGTATATTATCCACACCCGGTGACTTCCCTCCTTTCATCGAACATATAGCCTCTTCCACTTCTTCCCGTAGTATTGCTGCATTTCCGAGTTCTCTGTTTTCGCACTTAATGTTGTTTAATATGCCTAAGTCAGTGTCAAGTTTACAGTTATATAATTCTTTACAATATTCTGTCCACCTTCTCATTACAGCTGTTTTTTCATTGAGCAGAGCCCCATTGCTATCTTCTATGACAGTTACCCTGGGCTGTTGGGGTTTTGATAGATATAATAGGCACAATCGTTATTGTCGTAATTTTTATCTGAGAGGGTTTTGATGGATATTGGTCCCTTTAGAGTGTAGAGTGATATTGAAGGCTCTGTGAGAATAAGGATTTAGCAGAATGGGGTAGTAGATTCACAAGCGCGGGGAAGAGCAAGGACAGTCTCTTATTACGACAATATCTGTTTCTCACAGACTATTCCTATCTCTCTTCTGAACAAACAATTGTTTGTCAGTTCCAGTCGCTCAGGCGCACTCACCGATTTGGTGATTCTGTCGCACAACGTACATGAATACAGCCTACACAGATGGGAAATGTTTGGAGTTTTGGGCCAGCCGACAACCAATACAAATAAAGTTTAATACTTTTATTATCATAAATCAGTCACAAATAATTATACATTTACAGTCAAAAATCAAAGGTTACAGAATACAAATATGACAAGGGAAGAGGGGGGTTTGAGGAGAAATATCCCATCCACCGTTTCCCGTTTGTATTTACTAACAGACAAGACCCGGTCCAAAAGACAAGAAAGGGGGGGGGGGGGGTGATCAGATATAGGCAATTTAACCAACTGGTAAATTTATTACTTTGAGGCAAGAGGTTACAGTAAAGGGGGGTAGAGGAAAAGCTAGGGTTCTCAAATGTCTCCCTTTAATCAACAAATTTTACGGGAGGGGGGGAATGAACACAGTTACACAATCCCGCTAGGAGAAGTCCCGTACAAGGAATATAATGCACCTTAATACTAGGTCGAACTAATTAAAAGGGTAAAGAAAAGATTAAATCTCCTTTCATTAAAAAAAAACACACTAGGGCTGGCCATCCCACAGACACACACGCAGACTTACCAAAATGGTGAATTCTGGCACTCTAGGAATTATTTACCACAGCAGCTAATACCGTGGAATAATGGACTGGTCTTCTTATTTCTTCCGTGTCAGGCCCCAGATTTAACGAGGTAACAAATAGTCTCAAAAAATCGCCAGACGGTGAAGCGTAAAGGCTACTGTTGGTTTAGATAAAGTTCCTAATGAATGGCACAGGCACTTGGCTAAACGTGAGGTATGGTGTGGTTCCTAAAATTGGCACAGCTGGTGGAGATAACTTTCTTTTTCCGTACTGTCACAAGTTAAACACACTGAGGTAAGTTCTTCTTCGGGGGTGGGTAAAATCCACTGAATATACTTGACAGACAGCGTTCAGGTAGATCTATGTTCTTCCTCACAAATAGGGCAGTGAATAAAATATGTTCTGCGTCCAGTTTACTTTAAGGACTATATGAACTAGTATTTTAAAAGTGTTTCTTGGGTGGCTTTATTCTCAGTTAAATTCAGAGGAGCGGGGCCCATTACAGGTCGCCACAAGTTTAGCTTTAAAAAAGTTCATATGTTACTGGAGTTATCGAATTGAGTTGGCAGAACTCTGTATATAATTAAATATTGCTGGGATGCAGGTTGAATGATCGTTCTGAATGAAAGATAATCAAAACAAGAAATGCATTTCAAATCATATTATAATCTGACACGCGATAAATTACAGTTAGCCTATTTACTTTATTAGCGTCGTCAATTTAACAAATCAGGAAAACTCCCCGTGAGTTAAAAATAATTAAAAGCACATCTATCTATACAGAACTAAACTGTATTTACTAGTTATAATTCCCTTTAACGTCTGCAAAATTAATTTACGCGTCAATTGTATTAGGAAATACTTTTAGAAGTAACATTTAGTTTGCACTAGAACTTTGAAAATGGGTTTATTTAATAAGGTTAAATTTACACCACAATCCAGTGAAATAAAATGAAATAACTAGACCACTGATCACTCGAAGCTAATGTATAAATTACCGTCTGCGCAGAAAGAATACACTCCAATAGTCAACAAAGGTAGATGAAATCTAGCAGGAATCCGACTAGGCTATATGCTAGTGAAACTAGGATTCTGTCAGAACGAACGATAAAATTCAGTTTTCGGAGTTCTTTATTTATACTATCTCGAATGTAACTTAAATGGGACGTGTTGGATTTTCACACCTTTCTTGAAGTATAGCAAAATCCGAGGTACAACGCCGTTGTGTTAACCGCTGTGTTTCCTCCGTTTTCCCCGGTCTACCGATCTTCTTCGTCTCAGGCTGCTCGCATGAGGGTGCGAAAATTTCTCGAGAAACTAACTACGTTAGCTGAGAGTTCCCTGATTTCTTTAGATCGTATACCGCTCCACGTTGAATTCTGAAGATCAGCCTGTCTTTGATGGTACCGCTGTTCTGAGAAGCTTTGGCAACTCCCACCAGGCGGGGCGACAGCCAGGTAAGGAAATGAACTGCTGTTAATTGCTCTAGAAACAGGAGTGAGTCTCTGGCCACGTCCTCTTTTGGGCCGGCGTTAAGGAAAAGATTGCTATAAATCGTTCTCAGAGATGGTCGTGGGCGTGATTTAACCTCCCATCACAAGCCATGCGATCTCAAAAGTTCACAGAAGATAGCAGGCTACATATTAATGATCCAGCGTGTAAAATTCTCGTGGAAATGCTGCATGCGGGTTAAAGTTACAATAGATGATCAGGGGTTCTGAAGTTATGAGAGGCCAATATTTTGTTATAATCCATCGAGTCAGGGAAATTCATTTGTCATACTTAGACTACGTCACAGTTATGAATTTTAATCATAACAATGATAAATGTTTAGATGACCCAGCCGTAGGCCATCCTTAATTAGCCATTGTGTCTGATTTGTATGCATTTAATTTTGGATAGGGAGTTTAAAAATATCAATAACAAAAGCAGAGTTAACGCGAAAATCACGAATATTTAGACTAATTCACTTTACCAAGTAAGTGGCAGTAAAAAATGTTAGTACTTAACTTACAAACACTTGGCAAAGACAATACTAACAATTGCAATGGACTGAAACTGTCAGGAGTATATGACTGTAGTCCCACAAAAGCAGACACGCACAGTTTCACACCACAACACTCAAAATCTAACAAAGTAATTAAAGGACAGAGAAAATACGAATTTTAAATAGTGAAATATCGAACAAGTAAAAAAAAAAACTTTTAAAGGCCTGTAACCAATGAAATACGAGTGTTCCAAGAAAGTAACAAAGGGCTTATCACTTTAGGCGTAACAGTAATCAACTCAATTACAAGGGAGAGATGTCTTTGGTTGCAGGGATTAAGTCAGTGAAAAGGTATGTGTATAGTCATCATCGATAATGGATGTCTCTGTCTGGTATATAGTAGGGGCCACGTTGCACAGACATCATTAGGGATTGGCTGAGTGACGCAAGGCTGAATTGCATCAGGTAGCCAAGTTCAGGATTCCACTGAGGACGATGATGTTGGCTACGGGAGGAAGAATGACTGTAGATTTCGTCTGTCGTCGTTTCGGCACTGCTAGGAGATGTCTTGGTCTGGGACCTTGTGACACTGCTCGTAGAATTGCCTTGTAATTTGTTTGTGATGGACTGTCATATGGGCATTGGAGGAAACATAGCATCATAACGTTCGGCTTCTTGACTGTTGGTGGCATTATGGTTTTTGTAAGGTAAGCCACTCCCAATAGGTGCGCTTCTATGAGGGGCCGGTAAGGTATGTTGTGCATTATCCTGATTTGCTGATCTCATGGTTGCGTCAGCACTGAGACGCATTCTTCTTTTGTAGTGGACATCCGATCGTTGTGAATGCCTTTTAAGAGAGAGTCGCTAATTATGATATGTGTTGCCTCACTACATGGTTGTTGACTCGTCTTTCGTTTTGATTTTTGTTGTCGCCATTGATTCTCTTGGTGTGAATCGTCCTGGTGAGCCTGGGTTAATTAAATGGGTGTTTGGGGCGTCGGTACATAATTGGGCAGCTGTTCACTTTCTACTGAACTCTCGTTAAGGGCTGAAAACCTGTTACGTATTTTTACACTGATAGGGTAATTTTCGTGTGTACTTGAAACTTGTTTGGTTTGACATTGTTGCTGCTTGTGGCATTCGTTTGATGTTTGTTCTTTGATAGAATCACCAAATGCTTCAGGTACAGTAAGATGATTCACCGACTGAGTTGTTTTAGAAATAGGAAAATCGCTCCGCAGTTGTTCAATGATGAGTTTTATTTTGGCATTATCTTCTCTGACAGAAAGTATTTCATTTTTGAGGAGTTAGTTTTCTGTACTCATCGATGTGTGGACAATAGTCGACAGATCAGCAATTAGAGCTCGCACTGTATCCTCTATTTTTATCACCAGTTCCTGGCAGCACGGTGTATTTATCCTGTGAGTAACTTCTGGGTAGTGTTCTTGAGATGGACTCTCATCCGTTTGTGTGGCCGAGTCTTTAGGGCCCATGGGATACTCTATGGCCAGTACGTGCAGAGAAATTGGAGTATCTGTAACTTTGCCGCTGATTGGAAAGTCGCATGCTGCGGAAGTCAAAGTGGATGTATTTGTGGGAGAGTTTACGTTAGTGGTAATGTTGAGGGTTTTGCTATCAGCAGATGAGACGTTGGCAGTTGATGATGTGATGTCTACTGCGAGCGGGGGTAAACATATTGCGGAGTCTAATTTTGTGGTAGAAATTCTGTTTTGTGCAGACTCATTTAAACTGACAAAATCCGTTTCCAGCCATGATTCAATAACAGTGGCAGTTACTTGAGCCATCACTTTGTTTTTGGTATGGTAAAGGTGCACAGATAGTAGTGGTGTTGTGATTAAATCTTCTACAAAGGCACCTTGTTTATCCGCTATCGCCTCGACATGGTCATTCTGATAGGGTTTGGTGCACGTTGTGCGAAATGCCTCTTAATGAAATGTGTTGTGGAATAAGACAGTGGCATATTTACCGTCATTCGCTATTTTGAAGGTTAAATCCGACTCTTTGATACATCCTTTCAGTTTAACGCGAAGAGCTCTGTCTCGGACTAGCGAGTAGTCTTTAATCGTGGTTGGGCGCAATCTAGCGTCCCTAGGGCCTTTTATTACCTGCGAGTCGTGGCCGTTCTCTAAGTGTGACATGTTTACATGTCCCTTAGGTTTAATTACCAGTGAAATACATCGCTCCGCTGGACACCTTATCTGTTTACGAGGGTTTGGTAGCCAAGAAGCTGACCTACCCTTTTTTTTACAGCGGTCAGTAACGAGTCACGTGGTCATTGTTCAAAGCTTTGTAGAAGGCATTTGTAGTTACCAAAAGACAATGAATAGTTCATAAAGGCAAAGGCAGCAAGGAAGTGAACCGGTCACCCAGCTTATAAAAAAGCTGGACCTTGTATGGTAAAGATTTTAACACTTCACTCCCCTACAACAGTATGTGGTATGAGACTACCTTTACCTTTACCCAATATTACATTTGGTCCGCGCACATTTAGATAAAAATATATCCTTTTCTTCCCTTCCTTCACGTCAGTTTTTCTCACCTTTACACAGCCACCCAGTTTCATGTCAGTTTTTAATCATCACTTTTTAAAAATCATCTTCGCGCTCCCAGGAAATTATGTCCCATGATTACACTTTTAAGCATCATCTTTTTTCACATTAAAAGCAACTTAATGCCATCATATTCTTGTAACCCATTCCCATCATCGTCGTACTCTGGTCTCATCATCTTCACATTACATCTTATTGTCACATTCCCCTCACCTCTCACAACCAGCTTCATGTGACAATCATTAAAATGAAAATCTTCTTATGACACGTGGATCGTATTCGTAATACTCTCTCACATTGCCACTACATTCACAGCAATAAATTCTTGCCAATTTCCCTTCACCTTCCAACGATCGTCTTTATGTAACATTCTCATCCCCTTCAAACCACCACTTTCTTCTCACATTTGCATCACCTTCACTATCATCCCCATCACACATTCTCCATCGTCACATCATCGCTTTCGCGTCACATTCCCATTTCATTCCACAGTCTATTTTCACATCACCATCTTCTCGTCAGATTCCCAACATCACCGTCTTAATGTCAAAAGCTGTAGCACATTAGCGCCACTATCTTTGTCACATATCTATCACCTTCACACTGCCATCTTGATGCAGCATTCACCTTCACAGGACTACACAATGAATATCACTGTACCTTTCTATCCTTTCAGATTACCCATATGTTATCTCCCGCATAAAGAATTTGGTTTCCATATCTGTAGTCAAATTCGCCAGTAAGAACTTCAGTCTTTCTCTCAATCCTTCTGACGAACGGCGTGCACTTTCCCTAGCGACACCTTTTACAAAACAGCACAAAGGTGCTGCCCAGTTTCTTTAGATGGAACAAACAAAGAACCATTAGACTGAGACGGCGAGAATGTTTGTATAAATGAAAGCTGAGTCAAGCAGGCTATATGCCGACGGTTGAAGACAATAACTGACTGGCAGGGATAACAGGATAAGAAAATAATGAACGAAAAAGGGTTAATTCTGGTTCTTAAAATCAGTCATGATCGATACTGAAGTGATTGCCAGTTCTTTAACTGTTGGGAGTTGAGAGCCAATTCTATAACTGGTAGGGAGTCGAGGGCTAGTTCTATAACTGTAAGGAACTGAGGGCCAATTCTCTTACTGTATGGCATTGAGGGCATGGATAGAGTATACATTGGAGTATAGTTGTAAGAGTGGAGTTGGTGTCATCAACATCATCACCATCATCATCACCATCATCATCATCACCATCATCATCACCATCATCATCATCACCATCATCATCATCATCATCATCATCATCATCATCATCATCACCCTCACCATCATCACCATCATCATCACCATCATCACCATCATCATCATCACCATCATCATCATCACCATCATCATCATCATCATGATCATCACCATCATCATCATCATCATTCCCTTTCTGTGCCTTACGGAGCATGAAGCCATCGTTGCAGCTGGTCCTCTTGCAGGTAGCTCACACCTACAATCAGTGGTTGCTATGACAATATGATTTCCATAATGCTGTTGCCAATCTCACACAAAACCTTATAGTAATAACGTTCTACGACATGAAGGAGAAGCAATGCACAAAAATATAAATTGGTCAAAAGATATGACAAATTACTGACTAACGATAACATGCGATCCACATTTAATCTACGCAGTATAGTGAATGAATCATGTACTTTCTGATTTTTTACTTGCATTGGTTAACTGGAAAATAAAACTGGATCCCTTAAACTTGTGTATTTCCTTTAACTGTTTCATGACTTTAAGTCTTAACTGAATATTAGTTTTTCAGAGCGGTTGTCTCTTCTACCCAGTAAAATTCATTTTTAATTAAATATATCTTGATGCGCTTAAACACCTAATGTAAAGCTCACAAGAAAATTGGTTATTACTAGAGCTATGCTTAAAATAAAAGACTGGCTGACCTGGTTTATTTTTATTTTATTTTAAGAAACACGTTGTTTTAAGCGACATATCCAACGCCCGCCCCTTCTGATTCCAAAGTCTATATTTGCTGTTTATTAATTTCCTTACTTTAAGACCCTTACTTTATTCGAGTTATTTTCGCCTTGTTTTATATTGCTTTAGTTATAATATAAAATGGGCTGTGTCAATAGCGCCCCGAAACTTGTCAGATTAAAATGTATCAAGAAATGGAGCTGCTAGCAAAGTTTCAGCTTTCTAAGGTGAGAGGGAAATTTCGATCGTCAAATATTTGAAATGTCACACATACATAATTCCCTTTTGATCGTAAACGAAACTGGTTAAAATAGACATAGGGCGAGACATAAGCTTCTGGGCAATTTACTATCATGACATGGACAAATATCCACAGTAGAACTAATTAAAAGAAAAATATTTTTTTTAAATCACAGGGGAAAGGAAGTTATAGAGAGACATAATCACACACGGCAGCCGATCTAACACTCGAAGAAGAAATGAAGATTACAATACGTTTGGTGTCTTGCGTCTTCTTCTTTGATCCTTAGCCGCCGACCGTCAAAGCAGTCAGTAGCCATCACGCCTAGTGGCATCTTGTAGGGCAACAACAAATTGATTCCACTTTGCTCGGTCGGCGGCCATTCTTCGCACAGTGCCCGAACTCTGGTTCATTCCCTGCATCTCAGCCTCCACAGTCCTCCGCCAGGTTGTTTTTGGTCGGCCTCTCTTTCGTCCTCCTTCAGGGGTCCAAAGCATAGCTGCCCCTGTGATGGCATCGGGGTCTCCCCTGAGGACATGAGCAACCCAGCTCCAGCGTCCGCCAGCCACGATGGCGTGCATGTCCCCTTGCTTGCTACGAGCAAGTCTTGCGTGTAAATTTAAATAAATAGCATAATTTTGTGGAATTCAGAATGTCAACAGGGTGCTCCATAAGGGAGGATCCCGTTACACGCCCATTGATGCATATAGAGAATATGATGTTAGGCCCATATTTTCTTGACCATCGGCACACTAGGGGTGATGTAGTCAGCATCACACCGACCGCCTTAATCTTCCCAGAGTTGTCTGGTACTCAATTCATGAGTCTGGGTCACCCCGGAGCCGTTTGCGGTCTTAAAAAATCCCACCTCAACTGGTGATCGAATTATGGCCCACCGAGCTAGGAAGCCAGTGAAGATGCTCTATAATGAGTTTAAAGTTTACCAGACCAGTAAATCTTCAAAGATGAATCCCATGATAACTCAAGAAGCTACTCTTTTTCGTTAAGCAGCAATTCATTTTCGTCTTCAGGAATGGGTTTTTCTTCAATCAATTTTATCTTTGGTAAACATGAAATGGTCTCTTAAGTGAGCCCTCAATGTGCAATTCGTGCACCTAAAAAAGTTATTTGTAAGTTGTTTCTTAGTCCTTGCAAGTAAGTCACTGAGAGTAGAGAACGTATTTTTAATTGTTATTGTCAAAGGTAGCGACTTTTGACTTCTAATTTCTTAAATTTCGTATCAGAAAATACAGTAGCACTATAACCCAGATATTCACTTCTGTTGCGAAGGCTGCCAAATGGGGACTTGCGTTTTCTGTTGCTGTTGGTTGATTTACTTTTTACTTCAGTACATTGCGCACCCCCTCTGTCCTTATCGCGGACCGCACGGGTACGCGTGCCACAGGTGTGGACACACTACTGTGGTTAAGTGAAGTGTTAAAAGACTTCACTGTGCTAGGTCTCAGCTTTATGTGGTGAAGTGACTGGTTCCCTTCCTCGCTGCCGTTGCTTTTCTCTGATTTAAGAGCGTAGTCAGGTACCCATTTAACACTGCAATAATGAAGAATGCCGTTATCAGGTTCTGAACTCGGTAGCTTTGCCTCAAAAAGTAATCGCTCTAATCACTCTGCGTCTTAATGCTCAGATTCTAGATGCTTTATTAATTTTTTATTCGAAAGAACTGTGAGTAACGTTTTTACATATCTATGTCATCAACTGAATCTTCCCTACTTTCTCAGTCATAAAGAAAGACCTTATATTTGTACGCGTTTCTTTACACTCCTGGTGTCTTTTCTCCCTCCCTCCCCCTGTCTTCTTATACACGGACAGATAAAGAGATAATGTTGTTTCCACTTCCTGTAAGCTTCTAATATTTGAGCATCAGAACACACAGACAAAGTAATAACCGAATTTGGCAACGTTTTTACAGGTTATTTGACACTGTTTTTGTGCAATGCACTCATACTGTTTTATCAAGCCATATCACGTGACAGCGACGTAATTTCCGTAACCCAGCAACAAAAGAACACAGTTATTTGTTCAGAGAAATAACTTGTCATCTAGAGACGCTGGAATTTGTCTACTGAGAACATTGAAACATGTTCCGGTTAGCTGTTAAGGATTTTTTTTTTTTTTTAAAACCCGTGGCTTCTTTCTCGGACTTGATGTCTTCTAGGACAGAATTTTTTTTTTTTTAAAGTTTTGCCTCGTTTTGGCGAGGCGCATCCCGTTCAACCGAGGCGGTTATATTAGGGCGCATGTCCAAATATAAAAGACCCTTAGGTGTGAGATTAGGTCTCTAGGACAGAAGGAGTGGGTTTGGAGATATTGTAAATTACATGCTACAACCAACGCAAGACACAACCAGTATCTTATGCTCCTCTTAGAAACCTGTCAAATGTCTTATTATTGATTTTTAAAACATCGGTTATATCTTTTACGCCATTTCCCCCACCCCCGGCGTTACTACATTACTAATCAGAGGAAGACGCTGGAGATGGATGGGACGCGGGGTTGAGGAAACATGTTGATGACAGTCCTTGGTCTAGAGTCCCCAGGGTGTGGGTGGTGGGGACCTGTGAACACATGGAGAAGAGAGCTGTAGACAGAAATCAAGGGGATGAGGAAGACACGAAGAGACTTGGAACTGATGGGACGGGACAGGAGGACTTGGCTTAGGTTTGGTGAAGGCCTGTGCTCCATGGGGAACTCAGGGGTGATCATATTAACTACATGAAGGGGTTGTCCTCCTTGATTTGACCTGAATGTTTCTATAATTAGAGAACTCATGTTTTTTTTTTTTTCTGACATTTAACATAGAACGATTTCAATGGTAGTTTGAACACGAGCATGCTTGTGCAGTCAATTAAGTCAGTCAGCTACCAAGCCAGTTGACCCCCGATATGTCATCGTTATTGCGTAATGTGCGGAATCCTTAATTCATTTATTAAAATAAAAAAAAATAGAGATTTTGAGAAATTACCGTCGACTTTGTTTGTCAATGTCTATTCAAGTTTTGTCTAAAGTGTATTCAAATTCAGACATATATCCACAAAAAAGGGGTGGGGCGCAAATAGTAGAACATGCCCTCTACGAATGTCAGCTTCACGACAGGAGACAGTGACATCATGTCCTTCACCCTTCTCCTTAGAGGCAGAAACTATATTGCAACGAGAGATGCCTGAGACAGACCGTCAACTTTATGAGAGATATAGAAGTTGTTACATTAGAGCGACTGGGTAAACGAAAATAGGTTATTCGTCGCAGTGGGACAAGGGACAAAGGAAAACTCCTGCGATACGGCCACAAAGCCTTCGTTATGGACAAACTTACGAAAACAGATCAGAGAAGACAGCGAGAACAAAATAAATAAAGAAAAATAAAATGAGATAGCTGATGTCGCTATCGTGAATTCCAGTAGTATAGAGCGAACACAGACAGTACTCAAATACAACTTCAAAGAGCGAACAAAGACAGTACTAAAATACTTCAATCCAACATAAACCAGATGGTAAATGTTAAATTTGAAACGATGAAAACAGCAACTATTCGAAGAACGAAGAAGAATCTTTGTATTTTAAGTTAATTAATTTTTTTCAGCATCAAGAAAACGTTGAAAAGTAATTGTACGGTTAGTCAGGAAACTGTACATATATTAATTGTTTGAGATAAAAGCTATCACTAATTAGTTCAAAAAAAGATTGAAAAAAAGAACATCTTTGGGTATTATCACTTGTACTAATTCTCTATTAACCTTTCTTTTCTTCAGGAGAAATGTGAGTGAATACTTTCACATATTTGTGTTTCCTATGTCATTAATTTAACTGAATCTTTCCTAACATGAGGCTGGAGAGATCACTGTACTTGAAACACTTCACCAAGTTTTCTCCCTTGTTTTAATGTATCTGTCTATCTACTTGTATGTAAAGCAATCTTTTTAGTAAATAATGTAATATACTACTGGACAAAAGTTAAGGGCCGCCATTCAGTTTAGACAAGGTTTATATAATTCTTCCTGAGCAGGGTCGATTTTCCAAATGTCCGGTAGCTTGAATCTCTCAAGAAGGCTCTGAATGGTAGAGTGGGACACTGCTAAACGTCTCGCAACATGACGAACAGATTGACCATCCTGAATCCATGCCATGGCTCGACCACGGTCTACAGTGCTGAGACTTCTCCTTGGTGGCATGGCTAATGCAGTGATCATTTCGACCACTTGTCATACTGATTTATTGCATACCAACGGTGAACACTCTTTACCGATGATCATTTTCCACGTGCATTCAAATTCAACTCACTTTTTCACCTTCTGAACTAGTGGGGCGTGTTGCAAAAACCATGAGTTTTTGCTGCAACAATGGCAATTTTCACGTGCGGGTTAAAGTGACCCAGTTTTTGGACATTTAAAAAAAAATTAACCTAGTGCACACAGAAATGTATACACATTTCTCTGAGCTCAGTTTTAATGACATTTTCACTTGTCTTTACAGTTTGCCAATCAATTATATAAACCTTGTCTAAACTGAATGGCGGCCCTTAACTTTTGTCCAGTAGTATATTTAGCTGTCTCGATAAGTAAACTCGTATTGTTATAGTAAATTTATTTGTAATTTAATGTGGTGAATTTCTCGTTCAATCGTGGTAATTTTTTCACCTGTAGCTTAGTGGAGGAAACAAAAATGAAAAATAAATCACATATTTTAATTTTATTCTGCTAAAATTTCATTTTCCGTCACAGTGGCGCAACCCTTCAGTTAGTTACCTTGGTAGCGCGTTCTTCCAGCACGTGGCGTACGAACTTTCTTTACCGCTGCGCACGTTCTTAACACCGTTTCACCATTGGGCCCAAAATGGCAAAACCCGTAAGGATAACCCCAGCTTTATTATCTTCGGTAACCGTATCGATGCGACACCTTCTTCAAATTAATACTGCACATGAGGACCTTGTAATCTACACCTGCATTCGTTACTTCCATTTTTATCGCTCCTTTGTTCTTTGTTTTCTTTTGCCAATCTTTTATTTTGTCGTCATCAAGAACAGACGTGCCTGGCGCCGTCCAGATGTTAATTCACACTTAAATCTAGTTTTTGTTATCTTCTGCGTCCAAACCATTTTCTGTGAAGTCGTAGCCATTTTCCCTTGTCAATGGCCTTACTTCCAGGACGTTTTATCTGCGTCTGTTTTTGTTTGTTTTGACAGAATTTACATCAGTCCCGCCTGGCAGAGATGAGAATGGGTAGTCTTATCTTTCGCAGGAGATTGATGTTTTCAAATTCTCCATCGCGTCGGATATGACTCAAGATCTCAGGTTGAGAAGTTTCATCCTAGTGGTGATTTCAACGCGACATCTGTGTAGCTCTTGTGATGCATCTTGGGTGTATGACGTGTCCTCATAGATAATGTATTGAGTTCACTAGGATGAGAGTAATTGTTACTTTTAACGCAGTACTGTGAAGTGTAAGCCTGTATACATGGAAGAACCGGTGAATGGATGTATTAATAGTTTTGTGCGTAAATTAATAAATAGATGAATAAATGGTTGAATTAATAACTATATGAATGGATATACCCATAGATAGAAGGTTTAGTAAATGCATGCTTGGGTAGATGGATGGATGGATTGATGAATGGATGGATGGATAAATGGATGGATGGGTAAATTAATGAATATTAAGTGGAAATGATACTGAGAAAAAATGTAGATTGAAGGACGGGTGCATGCATAGAAGCTGTGCAAATGGATGCACTGATAGGTAAATTTATGGATGCATGGTGCAGTACAAAAATGAGTAAACAGACGAGTAAGCCACCCACCAAAATATGGTGGAAAATTAATTATGTTGTACTCTCTTTATTGCGTGCCCTGATGACGGCACTAAATTCTCTCGTGGACATTTCTATTTTCTCGCAGAAGTACGGAAACACGGACACAGTCTGGTACGAAAGCATAGAGGCTTTATCTATGATGAGCAATGAGGTATTACTGGTTAATATATAAGATGGAGGGAGAAGAGAGGAACTACAGTAAAACGTGGTGCAGGGTGCATGAAAATAGGTGATTCGTCTTACTAGGACTAAAGATAAAGAAAATAGCCAACGTTGCAACCACACGGCCTTCATCAGGGAAAGGTAAGAAAGCGAGAGCTAAGTCTGACACAAAAGAAAATAAATAATAGTGGGCTGTCACGGATTGCCTCCCCTTATCTCTGCAGTAGTGGTCTACCACTGGCGAACACTCAAAGAGTATCTAATATGGGTCTTCAAAGGTGTCTACCTTCGCACAAGAGTTGTAGATAGAAGGATAATGATGCTTCTATCTCAAGGGCATATTCACAAGATGTTTTCAGAAGTCAAGAACAATGTTGCATAGGGCAGAGCACTATTAACTTATTTCTGATCCGTCGCCTTTTGTGAAGGATTAAGCAATGGTTTTAGACCGTTCAAGCCCCCAGCTGGTTTAATCCAGCGAAATTCTTTTTATAAGTATTTGCTCTATAAATGTAACTATATGTCTAGATGAATATACATTAAAGAGTCTTACTCATACGTTTGCTTTCACACCTATAATAACTGAATCTACTGTGATTGTTTTGTTTTAAAGTAACATGTAACAACTTTAAAAATCAATTAGTTTTAACAAGTTAAAATAACGATGGAATGATGGTGAATTTTAGATGTATATAAAATTATCTTCACTGAGACTTGAGTGACGATTTATAAAAATTGTCCTTTTGCTGTTTCCTTTAATAAGAACTTAGCTGGTCGAAGTGAGTCCTGCAGCCGTGGTGTCGTCAATTCTTTTGTGACGACGGTACTTCTTCACACATCTCGTCCAATGTAAGTGGTTAGTGTTGAATCCCTGCTCTTGACTCACAACTAGTGGTGTATAAACTTTAGTCTTGAAGCTTCGTATCACGAACTTTAGACAAAATAAAATGAACAAATACCTCTGCTAAATACACTGGGTTGGAAGATTAACAGGCACATTGTCTCGTTGTCCACTCGCCAATGTTAGCCTCTCTGAACAATTATTCTCGTTGAGTATACACAGAATAACCCAGGGATATGATTAGAAATTACCGTTATTCTTCTGCGTACTTTAATGAGGAAAATGTGTCTGGACAGCGCGAGGGCAATGGCTTGCTTAATGTACAAATAACAAGGCACGTATCTCACAAAAGGATACTATACACTTTAGGCACATGTCATCACTTCTCAATGCTCCTTTCGGAGTCTGGGGTCACCTCTGCTGTCGGTTTTCGGCAAGAAAAACAAGTCAAATTCACATTTGTAAAATATAGGTTCACAACTTACCCCAAATGGAATCTAAAATCTCCTGGCACAGTTAGAATGGACACGGCAACTTAGGTTAGATGCTTCGAATACTGCATCTGGCGTTATTTAGAATGCATCTTATGACTTGATTCTGATTCCTTAAGTCTCCAGTCTTTGTATTTTAAAATGCGGGTTTACTTTTAAGTTTCAAAGTTGCTCAAATACTCTGTCCTGGTCCTTTCGTATGGAATCTAAGTCCTATTCTCTTCTGGCTTTCTCTCAGGAGTTGCTAATTTGACGTTTGGCAGTGCAGTGTGTCTAAATCTCAAATTGTTAGATTATAAATCTCAATTTTCGCTTCAAGTCCTATATGGTGTTTTCTGACGAATTTGCCAATGGAATCCAATGTCTATTCCGGCTCTCAAATTAAACCAATCCAATCTCTTTAGAGCTATGTGGGTCGGGGTGTTAAATCCTTACTATCCCCGCGTGTTTTAAAATATTTTAAAATTTAAACACATGACCTATCTCTAAAAATAGCATGTTTACTTCCGTCGCTTTTATACAAACGGGCGAAAACATCCGTGATCTCATCCCTCAGTGATTGCCTGGCTCATAATATCTCCTCATACGTATTTTATTTTTATTAATTACACAGAAAATGTCTGGGCTAAAAAGATAAACCGATTATTAACCACGTACTCAAATCGTTCACGAGACAGATAATTGCTGATACAGCGAGGCGCACAAACATTGTTGACGACACACCTGGCCGTCTATTGTTCTTTCCGCCCAAGGTGTCGGAAGACGCTGTGATAAACCTTGAATTCCAGGTGGTCACTCGATCTGGGCCGGAAATGAGTTATGACAAAGTCACTATTACTCTTCACATTTACTTTCTGCATTCAAGGTGGCAAGACCACTTAAATGATTACAATTAATCCTCAAGGTAGTCAATTCAGCTGAGAAATAACATTATTGCAATGTGATTAGAGTTTAACAAGAGGCGCGACTATGAGGTGAGGAAAATGAAGAAATGAAGTGAGACTGCCGTAGAGAACGAAAGTTATAAAAAGTGCACAACATATTTCGTCACATGGGCACTACCCTGTAATATCTGCTCAAGCCTACTGTAGCCTATTAGGTCGACAAGAGATCGCGCCAATAAACATGTGATGGAGGCACGTGTTCATGTCTAACCGAACTGCGTAATGTAACTGGGTAAACATTATAGAAATTTCTACACCGAAAAGCAACAGTGGCAGGAAGAGTTCTGGAAACACAAATGACCAGCGCAATGCAGTATATTGAGAAGAAATGCGTTTTATTTCAACAGGGGTGCAATTTAGTTCCCTGGCGGGAAAGGCGCCATGAACAAAAAATATTGCACAATTGGGAAAGACGTGAAGAATAAGATAGTTAGTACGGTTAATTAATGAATGGGATAATTCATAGAACAATTAATAACCTTATGCGCAAATGAAACGAATTGGTACATTTATCTTCTTCTGTGACCGTCAAAGCAGTCAGTGGCCATCACGCCTTGTGGCGTCTTGTAGGGCAACAACAAATTGATTCCACTTTGCTCGGTCGGCGGCCGTCTTTCGTACATTCTGGTTCATTCTTTGCATCTCAGCCTCCACAGTCCTCCGCCAAGTTGTTTTTGGTCGGCCTCTCTTTCTCTTTCCTTCAGGGGTCCATAGCATAGCTGTTCTTGTGGTGGCATCGGGGTCTCTTCTGAAGACATAGCCAACCCAGCTCCAGCGTCTGCCAGCTATGATGGTGTGCATGTCCTCTTGCTTGCTCCGAGTAAGCAGATCTTGGTTGGTGATGGTATTCGGTCAAAAGATGCGGTGAATTTTTCTTAGGCATGTTGTGTGAAAACAGGACAATTTCGACATTCCCTTCTCTGTAACTCTCCAGCATTCCGCACCATAGAGAAGCACAGAAAGCACACAGCTCTGATATAATCTTAATTATGTGCTTGTGCTGTACTGAGAGGACTTCCAGATGTTGTTTAGACTAAAAAAGGCTGTTCTTGCTTTGCTCATTCTGTTGTTGATATCTTTGCTTGCTCCGCCATCTGGTGTTACTATGCATCCTAGGTATGTAAAGGTGTTTGTCTGTTCCAGTTGCTGATTCCTTACTGCTATGGGCTCAGGGTTGCTCACATTGAGCGTCATGACCTCTGTTTTCTTTAGATTGATGTTCAAGCCCACCTGCTGGCTATACTTATTAAGTCTATTCGTTTTTTCCTGGATGTGTTGATGTGCTAGCAGTGCAATGTCATCTGCAGATTCCAGATCTTCCAATGTAGAAAATGTAGTCCATCTTACTCCTCTTGGACTGCCCTCTGTTGTCTGGCGCATCACCCAGTCTATGACTTAAAAATAGAGTGGTTGATAAGGGGCATCCCTGTCGTACTCCTGTCTTCATTTCAAAGGTTAGGTTGCTCTGCCCAACACTACACGTAAAGTTGGCATAGAGGCTTTTTATGATTGACACTATGCAGCTTGGAATTCCATAAGTCCTCAGTATTTTCCATAAACTGTCTCTATGTATACTGTCAAAAGTCTTTTCAAAATCAACTAAATTAATGTACAGCTGTCTTTGACATTCTGAGCACTGCTCTATAATGTTCCTGAGGGTAAATATATGATCTACACATCTTCTGTTCTTTCTAAATCCTGCTAGCTCTTTCCACAGTTTGTGGTCTACTGCTTTTGAGATTCTCTGTATAATTATCCTGCCTACTATTTTGCTGGGAACTGAGAGAAGAGTTATTCCTCTCCAATTATTGCAGTCTGCAAGATCTCCCTTCTTAGGCAATTTGACAATTATTCCTTTGTTCCACTTCGTTGGCGTTGTCCCTCTTTTCCAGACTTGTGCAAATAGTGGTTCTAATCGTTCTGCTGCTAGCTCTAGGTCTGTCTTAAATAGCTCTGCATTTAAGTTATCATTTCCAGGAGCTTTTCCATTCTTTAATCCTTTGATTGCTGTGATGATTTCTTCTTTTCGTGGAATGTCTGTATTAACATCTAGATCATTTTCAGCCTCGGGAACATTCAATTGTGTCTCTGGTGGTTCCTTGTTCAGAGTTTCTCTGAAATGTTCTGCCTATCTTGTTTCCTGTCCCTATGCTGTCGTGATGAAATTTCCTTGCTTATCTCTTACTAATGTAATATTGTTTGCACCTCGTTTTCCGCTGATGATTTTAGTTATTTTGTATACTGCACTTTGTTCATTTCTCAGTGCTGCCTCTTCTGCCAGTCCTGCAAGATCGTCTAGGAAATTCCTTTTGTTGGTTCGGGTTTGGCGTTTAACTTCCTTGTCCAGCTGACTGTACTGTTCGCTATATAGTTGCTTTAACCTGGGGGACTTCGCTTCTGTTTTCTTTCTTTTCATTTCCTTTCTCATCGTTATGGTGTTTAATGTTTCTGGTGTTATCCAGTCTTGCTTCTTCCTTTCCTGGAATCCCAAGAATGATTTGCTGCTTTCCTTATATATTGTTGAAATGGTGTTGAATTTCTGGTCATTGTCTTTTCCTGAATTTTGGCAAATTGATATCGCTTCTTTATATCAGCCGCAAAAGCTTTTCTGGTAAGGGGGTCCTTCAATTTGCTGATGTCAAACCTTTTCTGCGTAGTTACAGTTGGTCCAGCCCTTCTTAGTTTCACTTTCAGTTTTGCTACTACTAAATGGTGATCACTTCCCACATCCGCACCTCTTCTTACTTTCACATCTTGTAATGGGACCCAAGACGCATCAAAAGTGAGGAATGCGGTAAGCGACCCATAGCTTGACTGCCTGCGTCAGGGTCAGCAAACCAGAGCTGACCAAGACCCTACTCCACCTCCATGTTGTGGTCCTGGAAACAGGCTGCATCACTGCAGTCTGGCTGAGGAGTAGGGATCGAAGAGGGAAGGCAAACTCGGTCCCAAAAATGCCGTGCGGAAGTCGGATGTGTCGGCCGAAAGGCGCAAATACCGAAGCTTCGGACACAACGCATTCAACGTCCTTTTCAGGATGAACGCGGAAGAAGAAGAAGAAGTAATGCATGTCTCCATCTACCGTTAATCATAATGTGGTCTATCTGGTTTCTGTCCCGAACATTTGGTGATTCCCATGTTAATTTGTGAATTTCTTTCTGTGGGAGAAGTGTTCCTCCAATGACCAGGTTGTTAATGCTACAGAAACTTATTAATTTATCCCCATTTTCGTTTGCTGTTCTGTTGCCGCATTTCACCATTACTCTTTCATATCTAGGTGTGTCTTCCATTTCTTTCTGCAGTTGTTGATAGAATTCATCCTTGACCTCATCATCGCTTTCATTCTGATTTGAAAGGTTCCCAATTGTTCCCTTTTGTCACTCTCACCGGCCTTAAACAAGCTGCCTAGTATTTTGCTGGGAACTGAGAAAAGTGTTATTCCTCTCCAATTATTGCAGTCTGCAAGATCTCCCTTCTTGGGCAATTTGATAATTTTTCCTTTTGTCCACTCTGTTGGCGTTGTCCCTGTTTTCCAGACTTGTGCAAATAGTGGTTCTAATAGTTCTGCTGCTAGCTCTAGGTCTGTCTTAAATAGCTCTGCATTTAAGTTATCATGACCAGGAGCTTTTCCATTCTTTAACCCTTTGATTGCTGTGAGGATTTCTTCTTTTCGTGGGATGTCTGTATTAACATCTAGATCATTTTCAGCCTCAGGAACATTCAATTGTGTCTCTGGTGGTTCCTTGTTCAGAGTTTCTCTGAAATGTTCTGCCCATCTTGTTTCCTGTCCCTCTACTGTTGTGATGAGATTTCCTTGCTTATCTCTTACTAATTGTGGCGTGTGTGCCGGAGAGGTTATAGATGTTACCAAGCTACGTGTACTCGGAGTGAGGTCAAGCTATGTAAGTCCCTGAGCTAATTGTTGATGATGATGTATTCTCAGGGTACCTATCCGCTATCTCTCTAAGATCTCACTCCGGGAAATATTTTATGATATTGTTATGTGTTTTATATGGCTACGTGTCTAGTGTAATGCAAGTATAGTGATAAGTGCATAAAACAAACACAACTGTAACTCAATGAAATGGACTTAAGTAAGACTGGTGTTAAGTTTAGACAACTATTTTTACAATTTTATTTTCCTGTCCCTCAAATCGTTTTGCGGCAGGAAGGGTTAAAACTGAAAAGAAATGTATTTACATATAATAAATAAATAAGGTGGAATCTTTGTCCATATCTTGATAATAAACAAGTGTCACTGTAGGTGTATAACACAGACTGCTGTAGTAATGTCTAAAAGTGAGAGTCAATGGTGGGAAGGACTATTTTTGTCATCATACCCACAAATATGAAAGTTCACGTGTGGAAATTTTCTTTTATTGAATGAGTGTTCAATGCCCACGTAAGGGGACTTCACCTGATGTTTCTAATTGACGTAGGCTTCAGTAGATAATATATATTCAGCAGAAGGTCTTGCTTCAGGCCAAAAAATATGCAGCATACACTTTGTTGAGGCTTTCTCTTCCTCCAATTATGTCTTCACAAGGTTTCCTGTCACCAACTGGTAACAGGCAGTATAACCCTAAAAAGAAGGACGTTCCCCTACGTTTATTTGCTAGCTATAATATTTCCACAATTACTCAAACTTACCATCATTTGGGGTCAGGCTCGTGTGCAAACATCTGCACTAGCCCCTAAGTTATTTGACTCCACTCTGTACTGTGTTTACATTCTTCTTCCATATGGCTGCAACGCCCCTGTCACTTTAAACAATGATTTTCTTCCATACAATCAGATAGGTATACAGTTTTCTTCTTCTAACCTGTTAATTCTTTTTTTGTAATCATTCTAAGTATGTTTTCTGGCGTCATTTGTACACTGTGACATTGCAGAAGACTGCCAGTAGCTTTCTGGACTTACAGTCGTAATGGTTTTATTTATGGCAATATTCAAACACAATTTAATTTCGTTTATCAATAAGTCTGCTTAGGCATGCTTGCCGGGATGTCGTAATTCTTTTCCCATTGCCATGTCGTACAACACAAATTTTTGGCCCCCTATCTGGGTTTGCCTCTACATATTAACAAAATCTATCAATAAAATTATTTATCTTACCGCAATCAATGAAATATTTCACACCAAAGTAAGATTAACTGGTAATCAATGGCACAGGTGCAGATCGCTGTCGCCCAGATCGCAAAGGCATTAGTCACACTGCTATGCGTCTGATCTTAATCTACGATGTTGAAATATTTTTCTCAAGTGGCAGCGTATTCTGGTAACGCGTTAGTTTTATCCCCCCTTTCCTAAACTATCATTAACCAATCAAACGAGCCAAGCCAATTTGAATGTTCAAAAACGCGTCCCCTAAAATGGAACTTTCGAAGACTTTCAAAATTGAGAATTCCTGAGTGTGTTTGTCAGTCCGTCTCAATTTTTAGTTTCTACAATCTCGGTTATTATTGGGTCGATTTCAATTTTTAAAAGTGATTCTTAAACTGCCATTTGGCCTCTATCATCCTATCTAGTTTTCATCTATCTCTTATTCATCGTTTTCATCTATGTATTTTTTCTCTATATTTATTCTGAACAGAATACTTTTCTATACGGCAAGATAATATATTATAGGGGAATAGCATGGTCTTTTAATAAACAATCATCGCTATAATTCAATACCTCCATTTTAGTTACCCTCTTTATACGTTATCTAAGTTTCTCTCTTTCCCCTCTCCTCTCTGCACAAATTTCTGGTTTTAGTTTCAGTTTCAAACGCATAAGTTAGCCTTGATTCTTTTCATTACAATCCTCCCCTTTTGCCCCTCTCTCCCGTTTCAAGACGAGGTAACAAGTTGTTTTTTTTTTCTTTTCTTCTGCCAACTATTTTGGCTTTCGTCAAAAAAAATTATTGGGAAGGGTAACGCGAGCTGCTTGTTGTTGGGGATGGGACTCAATACGCTTGTCTTTGAAGATTCAAATCTTGGGCCAATCGTGGACTGTTAAGCTAGTAAATGGTGCATAATTTCAAACCTTTGGAGTTATTTATAGTTACAACCTAAACTAAATAATAGGGCGGGTGTGTATACGATTTGGGGAAGGGTACCCTTTTTTCAAACTATTGTGTTAGAAAAGTCAAGTATTGTCCAATTCTAAGCAGACGTTTGACCTTGCTTTTGGCAATTTTCAAATACAGTAGGAGTTGGTTATAGGCGGAAAATGTACGTTACTAGGTTTTGCATGGGGGATATTGAGCGGGGGGGGGGGGGGAAATTAGTTTTACTACAGATCTCCCCTGTTGAAAAGCCTGCACCACTAGTGCAGCTTTATTTTCCGTGTTACCATCCCGATCAAATTAACTCAACTAGGCTTTATGAGTATCCTGGGTGTTTGCAGGTGGGTGCCTACTCAAAAAATCTGCCCCAACGTTCTGCGAACCCGGAATATACTCAATGGTAAACGAGTAAGTTTGGATGAGCAAAGACCACCTTAACAAACAGGCATTACCATGTTTTGCCTGGGCCAGAAATACCAGTGGCTGATGATCGCTTTGCACCACGAATGGTCTACCATACAGATAGATCTGGAATTTCTTGATTGCCCAGACTAAAGCCAAACATTCTTTTTCAATAGTTGGGTAGTTTTGTTCCGCTCTGTTTAACTTGCGGCTTGCATAAGCAACTGGGTTCAATTCCCCGTCTGGTGAAGAGGACCGTCGCAACAATGTGGCTCCCAATCCCACGTTACTAGCGTCCGTTCTCACCACGAATTCCTGACTCAAATCAGGTAATTTCAATATAGGCTTACTGGTGAGTTTTTCCTTTTACTCATTATATGCCAACTCGCACTCTGCTGACCATTCTATTTTATCTGGTTTTCCTTTACGAGTTAAATCCGTCAGAGGAGCACACACAGAGTTAAAATTTTTCATGTACTTTTGGTAAAACCCACAAAGTGAAACAAAGGATCTCACGTCTTTCTTAGTCTGTGGTCTAGGTGCTCTCTGCAATTTCTCCAGATTCTTGGGGTCAGGGATCATGCTACCCCGATGTACAGTATGTCCCAAGAATTCTAATTCCTTGCATCCAATACAACATTTTGTTGGTCTAGCAGTTAAATTTGCCTCTCTGAGTCTATCAAATAGCATATTCAAAGAGTTAACGTGTTCTTCAAATGTTTCCGTAGCGATGAGGATATCATCCATGAAGTTTGTAATGCATGGGTTTCTCAGGGGATCTAATAGTTTTCTCATCATTCTGGAAAACACACTCGGAGCATTCTTCAAATCAAACGGCAATATATTGAACTCATAATGGCCTTCCGAGGTGCTAAATGCTAGATAAGGTCGAATCTCAGGTTTCACTGGAATCTGGTAATATCCCTTACTGAGATCTACTTTTGAGAAATATTTTGCCTTGTTCAATCTGGCAAATAGTTGGTTAGTATCAGGTAATGGATCCACCAGACTTTCTGTGACAGCATTCAGTTTCCTGTAATCTATGCACAGTCTATGTTCCCCAGAGGGTTTCCTCAACAATACCACACTGGAGCTATAAGGAGATTCACTGTGAGAAATAATCCCTTCTTGTAACAGATAATCTATCTCCTCTTTTAAAGCTTTTTCTTTTGCGAATGGGATAGTATAGGCTCTCATACAGATGGGTGTTGGGTCTAGTAGTTTCATGTCATATTCCAACAAGTTTGTGTGCCCCGGTCTATCCGTTAACACGTCTGTATGATTTTCCAGAACCTGTTGAATCTTCTCCCTCTGCCCTTTTGTCAAATGGTTACTGATCTTTACCTGTGCAGGGGTTTCACATGGTTTTAGGGGATATTCATAAGAGGTGAGAGGTTCATTCTTCATCTCAGTGGCTATGGCCAAGGTCATTAAATGTGTCCCTTCCAGGTTTTCTCTCTCAAGATATTTCTTAAGAAGGTTCACGTGATAGACCTTTTCCCTTCCTTTCTTATCTATTTTGTAATTAGTTCTAGATACCTTTTCTAAAACTGTATATGGACCTTGCCATCCAATTTGAAGTTTGTTGCTGCTGCCGGGTAATAGAAGAAGCACCTTCTCCCCCACAGCAAGCTCCCTATCCTTCGCTTTCTTATTGTAATATGCAGCATGTTTCTTCCTGGCTTGTCTTAGGTTATCATTTGCGAGTTTCCAGCCAGTTTTTAAGCGAGTGGTCAGCTCGTTCACATACTGATATGATGAGGTTACAGTCTCTTCTGCATTCTCATCTGTCCACATCCTCAATAAGGCTTCCAATGGACCTTTAATTGGTCTGCCAAATAGCAGTGTTGCCGGTGCCATTCCGGTCGAACTATGTGGGACTTCCCGATAAGCAAACAAGGCAGCGGGTAAGTATTGATCCCACGTGTCAGGTTTTTCATGGGCCAGCTTTCGCATGATGAAAATGAGTGTCCCGTTGAATATTTTCATGTGCCCGTTCCCTTGGGGGTGATACGGACTACAGTGAAAGTGCTTGGCTTGAAAGATCCTGAAAACTTCCTCAGTTAGTCTCCCCTTGAACTGTGAGCCATTATCAGTCAAGATTTGGTGGGGAAAACCTAACCTCGTGAATATTGTAAGTAACGCCTCTGCTACATGTTTTCAGTCGATTGATGACAAGGCTACCGCCTCTCCCCACACAGAGCAAGTGTCCACTAGAGTAAGAATGTAATTGTTTCTCCTCTTGGTACGTGTGAGAGGTCCCACAATATCCACTGCAACTCTTTCAAAAGGGGTTCCCATGATTGGCATCTCCCCTAAAGTTGCAGGTGCAGTCCAATGCTTTGGAGCTACCCTTTGGCATTCTGGGCAGGATTTGACATATCGTTTTATATATTCCGTTATCCCTGGCCAGAAGCAAATACAAGCTATACGCTGTCCTGTGGCGCTGATCGCCATATGACCACTGAAGGGGATAGCATGTCCGAACTCCATCACCTTTTCCCTATATGAAGTTGGAAGAACTAGCTGTTCATGACCATTGGATCCAGTTCCAGCTTTACTATACATTATTTATTCTTCATATAAAAATCTCCTTTGTTTGGAGGGGTATGGCATTTTGGGAGTTTCCTAAAACACGGCTTTAGTGACCTATCCTCAGCCTGTGCCTTCCTCATCTCCTCTGGATGAGTATTTATTGGGTTATCTTCCTCCTTCCTTGATTGTGACCTGGTCTGTACTGTGGGCATGATCACTGGTCTTTTTGGGATTTCCCAAAACACATATCTACACCCCAGCTTCAGGGGGTAGATTGATTCGTTTATCACTGCTGCTCTAATCACTCCTTCCACATAGCGAGTTTTCACATTGATTCTTGCAATGGGAAGTGTCATGGTTGCTACTTCCTTGGTCGCCGCCTGTATTTCCACTGTTTCTGTGGTACATTGGTTAAGGTGCACCAGGTGAGAACTCACGACTGAGTCAAAATCCAATCCAGTATCATAAAGGCACTTAATAGTGGACCCATTACATACTACCTCTTCACATACAGGGGGATGATAAGGTTCCTGCTGTCCAGTAGGCTTTTCCTTTAGTCCCTTGTTTCCTGTTTTAAAACATGCAGCGTGGAACGGAGGGTTATTTTTCTTCCTACAGGCTTTTGTGTTATGGTTATTTAACCGACACATTTTACAGTATTTTCCTTCTGGTCTGTAGGGTTTCCTTTCATTGAATTGCGGGTTTCTATCTCTAGGGTCAAATCTTGGCCTATCATAGTTTGGTTTACCTCTGTTACCTTGACCTCTGCTGTCAAATTTATTCTGGTGTTGGGGGGGGCTTTATTTTTTTCTACTTGTTTTCTTTTTGCTCCAGCTACTTCTGACTGGGCTGCCTGATACCTCTCAGCAACATTGAGCACCTCACCCAACCTCTCTGCACCTTGTTCCATGAGAAATTTTCTCAGGTCTGGAGCCATGGACTCTCTCAATTGCTCTGTCATCATCATTTCCTTAAGATCTTGGTTTTTCCCCAGAGCAGTCCATTTCTCCAAGTAGGTTTCCAACCGGGCAGAGAATTGGTGGTAAGTTTCCCCAGACAGTAGTTTCGCATTTCTAAATCTCTTCCTGTAAAATTCCCCATTCTTCTCATACCTAATTAAAAGAGCCTGTTTTAAAATGTCATAGTCTTCCTGATCCTCGCTGCTCAACTTTGAGAACACTTCATAAGATGTTCCCCTAAGCCCTTTGGATAATTTCAAACTCCATTTTTCCCTTTCCAACCCATAATTAGTAACTAGTCTTTCGTATCTACTGAGATAGGACTCAATCTCGTCGTCTTTCTCCACAAAAGGATCTAAATGGAAGTTCATGGCTAAATTAGAGGCTCCCTGACTGGCACTAGCATCAGAGGTAGATGGGCTGTTACCATTTTCTGGAGCATGGCCTTGAAGTTCCAGTTATTTTAGTCTTAATTCATGCACCCTTTACAATCTTTTTTCTTCTGCCTCCATTTGCAATCTTTTTTCTTCTGCCTCCCTTTGCAATCTTTTTTCTTCTGCCTCCACTTTGTTTTCCTCTAACTGTAACCTTTTGATTTCAGCCTCTCTATCAGCCTCTAATTTCCTAGCCTCCCTATCAGCCTCTAATTGTAATCTTTTAGTTTCCTTGTCAGCCTCTAATTAGAATCTTTTCTCTTCAGCTAATCTCCTATCTTCCCTCTCAATAAACTTGTCACATTCTGAAGTCACATACCGAATCAGAACTTGCCCCTCCATATCCATTTCCTTTGCAGTCTGCACAGCAGCAGATCTAAACTTGGCCACGTCTGCCATCTGTTCTGTCCTATACTTTATAAATCTTTATATATTAATTAACAAGTATGACTAAATTATCATAGGCAATGACAACTCATTCAAATTTCCATAAATAATTTCTTTTTGTTATTTTAACAATGGGGATTCCCTGGGTATAATTAACAATAATAATGATAAAATCCCGGACAGGACCCCAATATATGTGGCGTGTGTGCCAGAGAGGTTATAGATGTTACCAAGCTACGTGTATTCGGGGTGAGGTCAAGCTATGTAAGTCCCTGAGTCTAATTGTTGATGATGATGTATTCTCAGGGTACCTATCCGCTACCTCTCTAAGATCTCACTCCGGGAAATATTTTATGATATTGTTATGTGTTTTATATGGCTACGTGTCTAGGATAATGCAAGTATAGTGATAAGTGCATAAAACAAACACAACTGTAACTCAATGAAATGGACTTAAGTAAGACTGGTATTAAGTTTAGACAATTATTTTTACAATTTTATTTTCCTGTCCCTCAAATCTTTTTGGGACAGGAAGGGTTAAAACTGAAAAGAAATGTATTTACATATAATAAATAAATAAGGTGGAATCTTTGTCCATATCTTGATAATAAACAAGTGTCACTGTAGGTGTATAACACAGACTGCTGTAGTAATGTCTAAAAGTGAGAGTCAATGGTGGGAAGGACTATTTTTGTCATCATACCCACAAATATGAAAGTTCACGTGTGGAAATTTTCTTTTATTGAATGAGTGTTCAATGCCCACGTAAGGGGACTTCACCTGATGTTTCTAATTGACGTAGGCTTCAGTAGATAATATATATTCAGCAGAAGGTCTTGCTTCAGGCCAAAAAAATATGCAGCATACACTTTGTTGAGGCTTTCTCTTCCTCCAATTATGTCTTCACAAGGTTTCCTGTCACCAACTGGTAACAGGCAGTATAACCCTAAAAAGAAGGACGTTCCCCTACGTTTATTTGCTAGCTATAATATTTCCACAATTACTCAAACTTACCATCATTTGGGGTCAGGCTCGTGTGCAAACATCTGCACTAGCCCCTAAGTTATTTGACTCCACTCTGTACTGTGTTTACATTCTTCTTCCATATGGCTGCAACGCCCCTGTCACTTTAAACAATGATTTTCTTCCATACAATCAGATAGGTATACAGTTTTCTTCTTCTAACCTGTTAATTCTTTTTTTGTAATCATTCTAAGTATGTTTTCTGGCGTCATTTGTACACTGTGACATTGCAGAAGACTGCCAGTAGCTTTCTGGACTTACAGTCGTAATGGTTTTATTTATGGCAATATTCAAACACAATTTAATTTCTTTTATCAATAAGTCTGCTTAGGCATGCTTGCCGGGATGTCGTAATTCTTTTCCCATTGCCATGTCGTACAACACAAATTTTTGGCCCCTATCTGGGTTTGCCTCTACATATTAACAAAATCTATCAATAAAATTATTTATCTTACCGCAATCAATGAAATATTTCACACCAAAGTAAGATTAACTGGTAATCAATGGCACAGGTGCAGATCGCTGTCGCCCAGATCGCAAAGGCATTAGTAACACTGCTATGCGTCTGATCTTAATCTACGATGTTGAAATATTTTTCTCAAGTGGCAGCGTATTCTGGTAACGCGTTAGTTTTATCCCCCCTTTCCTAAACTATCATTAACCAATCAAACGAGCCAAGCCAATTTGAATGTTCAAAAACGCGTCCCCTAAAATGGAACTTTCGAAGACTTTCAAAATTGAGAATTCCTGAGTGTGTTTGTCAGTCCGTCTCAATTTTTAGTTTCTACAATATCTCGGTTATTATTGGGCCGATTTCAATTTTTTAAAGTGATTCTTAAACTGCCATTTGGCCTCTATCATCCTATCTAGTTTTCATCTATCTCTTATTCATCGTTTTCTCTATATTTATTCTGAACAGAATACTTTTCTATACGGCAAGATAATATATTATAGGGGAATAGTACGGTCTTTTAATAAACAATCATCGCTATAATTCAATACCTCCATTTTAGTTACCCTCTTTATACGTTATCTAAATTTCTCTCTTTTCCCTCTCTTCTCTGCACAAATTTCTGGTTTTAGTTTCAGTTTCAAACGCATAAGTTAGCCTTGATTCTTTTCATTACAATCCTCCCCTTTTGCCCCTCTCTCCCGTTTCAAGACGAGGTAACAAGTTGTTTTTTTTTTCTTTTCTTCTGCCAACTATTTTGGCTTTCGTCAAAAAAAATTATTGGGAAGGGTAACGCGAGCTGCGTGTTGTTGGGGATGGGACTCACTACGCTTGTCTTTGAAGATTCAAATCTTGGACCAATCGTGGACTGTTAAGCTAGTAAATGGTGCATAATTTCAAACCTTTGGAGTTATTTATAGTTACAACCTCCACTACATAATAGGGCGGGTGTGTATACGATTTGGGGAAGGGTACCCTTTTTTCAAACTATTGTGTTAGAAAAGTCAAGTATTGTCCAATTTTAAGCAGACGTTTGACCTTGCTCTTGGCAATTTTCAAATACAGTAGGAGTTGGTTATAGGCGGAAAATGTACGTTACTAGGTTTTGCATGGGGAATTTGAGCGGGGGGGGGGGTTGGTGGGGGGTTTACACGGAGTTAGTTTTACTACACTAATGTAATATTGTTTGCACCTCGTTTTCCACTGATGATTTTAGTTATTTTGTATACTGTGCTTTGTTCATTTCTCAGTGCTGCCTCTTCTGTTTGTCTTGCAAGGTCATCCAGAAATGTCCTTTTGATAGCATGGGTTTGACGTTTAACTTTCTTGTCCAGCTGACTGTACTGTTCACTATATATTGCCTTTAATCTGGGAGACTTAGCTTCTGTTTTCTTTCTTTTCATTTCCTTTCTCTTCGCTATGGTGTTTAGCGAATCTGGTGTTATCCAGTCTTGGCTCTTTCTTTCCTGGAATCCCAAGCATGACTTGCTGCTTTCTTTGTATATTGTTGAGATGGTCAACATCATCGGTCTCTGTTCTTTCCTGGCTTTTGATAATCTCATATCTTCTCTTTACGTCGACCACGAAAGCTTTTCTGGTGAGGGGATCCTTCAGTTTCGTGATGTTGTATCTTTTCTGTTTGACTGCAACTGGTCCAGCAGCTCTGAGTTTCACTTTCAGTCTTTCTACTACTAGGTGATGATCACTTCCCACATCTGCGCCTCTTCTTACTTTCACGTCTTGTCGTGCATGTCTCCATCTGCCATTGATCATTATGTGATCTATCTGGTTTCTGTCTCGTCCGTTTGGTGATTCCCATGTTAACTTGTGCACTTCCTTGTGTGGAAATATTTAATTACACGACCAATTAAATGCACACACCCAAAAATACCGTACAAAACTACCAACCTTATTCACACTACAATTATTATGATTACATCGAGGTTACATATATATCAGACCCTCAGAAATTCCGTATTGATAGAACCTAAAGACGTAACCATATAGTTAATTTGCAAACCCTGTTACACAATTAATAGATATTTCTACTGTTCCCAGACGTTTATAAGCACAACTAAGCTCGTGGATATAAACTTGTAAATAATCAGAATTAATTACTTAAATGAAATAAAATACATACATGTACTCCCGTATATACACCCTTGTAACTTATCAGAATAAAATTTCTACCAGATAGCAGTTGATGGCACTTCTGTTTACGAAATAAAATTAAAACTTCCTGAGGAACCTATACGTTAACCGGCTACGATCTAATAGAACCGAATTAAAAGTGCCACGCTAAATAGTTATGCTTACCCAATCGAATATCTCACTTAAGAGCAAATCGAATCTGTATAATGAATACAGGCGTAGACTTTCACGGCATGAAGATTTAATCAGAGAGACCTCTACGTTATTAGACGCGAGTATTTATTACGAAAAAACTGATACCATCCCACGGTATGAATTAGTCATCGCTCTGCTTGCCCTTTTGGGGCCGCGCTTCTGACCCAATCATCTTGCCGCAAAATCTAAAAATAGTCCGTGATCATGAGCTAAAATTAGCTCTGACCTATATCCTACCGAAATCATTCCATAATTATCCGAGCTGAAATCGAGGTCGTGCTATAATTAGAACGTACGGGTGGGGTTATCTTTTAACGTCGGACCTAATGCCCCTTGATACAGTATATAGAGTTACGCGAACTATGTCAGAATCGAAAACGAGGCTGAACGGCGTAGACGCCATTTTCGGCTGGACAATACCAGGGCTAGTAGCGAGAATAAGCATTGAGTAAGATTTTTTCTTTTTTAATTAATGAAAATAAATATCCCGTTCAACCTCTGATGGATTATTATTAGGGTATATATTGTTTTCAATTCAAAATAATATGAACAACTGCCGATAAGAGAAAGTGGCATCACATTTTTCAAATCATTGTAAATAGGGACAATCACAATAATTCTTTTACGTTAAATAAATAAACAAACAAACAAAAAATACAAACAATAAAAAATAAAGAAGAAACTCTGAACAAGAATAATATTAAAATGGAGGGGTGTAAAGACCTGGTGGTTACAATTATATAACTGACTTTAACAGATATTTAATTGACTTTCGCCTATTAAAAGTTATATGCATTGTAAGAACAGCATCAGACCTTCACATTCCCAGCCACTATATATAAACATTTGTTCGTATTAAATATTCTTTGACTATATTATGCAGTTCCTTAGGACTGTCTATTCTTAACACCTCTTCTATATTTATAAGATTATATTTATATAAATATTTAGATTTATAATTATAAATATAATTATAAATATAATTATATATATATATATATATATATATATATATATATATATATATATATATATATATATATATATATATATATATATATATATATATATATATATATATATATATATATATATATATATATATATATATGCTATGGACCCCTGAAGGAAAACGAAAGAGAGGCCGACCAAAAACAACTTGGCGGAGGACTGTGGAGGCTGAGATGCAAAGAATGAACCAGAGTTGGGGCACTGTACGAAGGATGGCCGCCGACCGAGCAAAGTGGAATCAATTTGTTGTTGCCCTACAAGACGCCACAAGGCGTAATGGCCACTGACTGCTTTGACGGTCGGCGGCTAAGGATCAAAGAAGAAGAAGAATATATATATATATATATATATATATATATATATATATATATATATATATATATATATATATAAATATATATATATATATATATATATATATATATATATATATATATATATATATATATATATATATATATATAAGCTGTTATCATCATCGACAGTCGTTTTAGAAACTGCTCACAGGATTTGTTGGATTGAACACAGAAAAACTCATCTTGTGTTTGTTCGAGGTTCCTGAGACACACTGATGATCAGGAAGACTTTCCTTCAGCGCACCCTATAACTACGGGGGACTAAGGTGTTGAAGATTGACCACTAGGCTTCAGTTAGCAGGATCAAAGGTCCTCAAGTCTTTAGTTTAAACTCGAACATGAGCTTGATCAGGAATGATCATAAAACTCGATCATAAAACCTGGAACGAAAGGTAATAGGTGGCCATGGTGTTCCAACAATCTCACCACCCACTGCTGTTCATGAGGCGACCATGTCTTCAGTGTTTGTATATAAATGAATGAATCATGGTAGTATGTTACAGAGATAGCATGATAAGATAATGTCTACTCTGCAGAAATAACAAAATACATGAATAAATCATATGCTATGATACATGGGTAAGATATAACCTTTGCCTTTCACTTATAGATGCCAAGTCACTTATGTACTTGATGGTATGTCGTAAGCTTCCAGGCAAGAACTAGCCATGATATATTTGGCTAACCAATTAATGGTTATGCTTCCTGACAATGCCGGTGGAGGTTATCTCTGGTTAGAGTCATTCCCTTTTTATTATGTCTGATACAATCAAATCGTAAATAAAATCTGAAATACAATGATATTAGTCATACATATATCTTTAATAAACTTACATACCCTCTTAGGATTAATAAGCACCCGGTGAGGCTGTATTGGTTGACGCTAATCCGCCCTGCATGCAGCGTGAAAAAAGAACTTTCTTGCAGATACTGTCGACCAGTTTCTAACTCTGGCTTCTGGATTTGGTGTGTGTGATTTTCAACGCGCCACTCTGTCCTTATATTTGGGCGTCTCTCCCGTACGAGAAAGCATCTTCTGAAGTCCCACAAGATTTTCGTTTTATCTCCTGGTTTGAGGCGATCTGTGCTTTTTCTGTACTTGTTTTCTCTTCTTTTCACTACACACTTATATCCTTCCTTCTTTCCTAGGTATCCTTTCATTTTCCCCATATGAAGCTTCAATTCTATTTAAGTTTTATTGAAATCCGTTTAGATATGTAGTTACAATAATTTTTTAAAGATTATTAGCTAACTTTTAGCAGATGTGATGACGATGAAAAATGTTAATTATTTTTAAAACTATTTATTTTTGAATAATATCCTTTTGGATATCATTCATAGTCTATCTCCTTTGGTGAATTAATATAGTTTTAATAACTTTCAACCAGGCTTGCTCTTG